>CM066233.1:7109572-7709572 GCA_033675125.1 Athetis lepigone | reverse complement strand
ACACATCGCATTAACAATTTAACAACGATTTCATCTGAGCCGTTATGCTTTCTTTTAAGGTTCAATCCAAGGACTACCATCATGATTTTTTTTCGTACCAGCCGTTTAACTTTGAGAGAGAGGGGAAACTATTTTGACAAAAAAAATCGCTTGAACGTTAAATATCTTTTGTTGTTTATTTGTCTGTATATATGTCCGGGCTAATCTCTAAAAGGGTTGCATAGATTTACTTAAAGTTTTGCATGAATATTACTAAGAGGTCAGGTCAACATAATAATAAGCTACATATACAATGTGTAACTGAATTAATGCACATTATGAAAATAGTTTGTTCAGAATCGTTTACTGAATCGATTTTTGTAATTTTTAATATAGGTAATATTTTATCCCAATAATAATTAAAACTTTGTAAACTGCTGTCACACTTCCGCTGTACAGTCAACACAAACTAAAATGGATGAAATACCTACTACGCTAAACCCTTATGCAAGTGCGACTGTGTGCATGCGTAGATTTGTAATGAGACTATAATTTTCTCCGACAATCTGTACAACTAATTTATAAAAAAACAGTGTTTTAAACATAATAATGAAAGTTCAGTGTATGTATTATAATTATAACATAATATTCTAATTGGGGTGTCTGGTGGTGTGCGTTTATTCCGGGACATGTTGTATATTATCACATCACGATATCATCTACGGGGGCGAAACCTTCACGCAGACGACGTCGCGGGCAGCAGCTAGTTTATAATATTAGTATGGATTGTAAATGGGTAAGAAGCAGTTTGTTTCTTTATCGTAACTTGAACAGTACTTTCAGTTTGAGTTTAGTGCAAGCTTTAAAGGTTTTCTTTAATTATTCACATTTTCGCTCCAATAAGTTGTTTGTTAAAGTATTGCTTATTTCAATTTTGATTTATATTTTATATCATTTTCATACAATTTCAGAAATCGATTTAGTTGTACACTACACGTCTACATTAAAATACTCATTTAAAAGTGTGTGTGCCTCTTTGTACTAACAGCTGGTAGAGATGACGCCTTTCGGATTTATCGTAACCAGAAATATTTTGTATAATTATTATTTTAACGATTACCAATTTGATACGTGTTATCTATTATAAAACATGAGGTAACGCTGTGCAACTTAATAAAAACCACTACGTAGGTACGTCTTCTGAATATATAAATACTATCCATCTAGTTATACATCTATTAATAAAAGACAAACATAGATGTCATGTTGGGAGATAATTATTGATTTGAAATTAGATAAGTATCTGTTAGCAGAGTTTATATCATCACTATTTTGATCAATGTTTATTTAAAGTGACCTTGACCTACCGTCAGTATTAGAGCCGCCCAGGTGAGGAGGTCGCGGCAACTCTTTGAGGTCATAGGAGTCGGATCTGCGGAGTCCGCAGCAAATACACTGCGGCGGGCAACAGTGGGCCAGCTTGCTCTTCACAGCACCCATTTCACCGTCATCAACCACTCACTGACCACATAAACAATGAACTGTAAACTCTTTCAACACGTTATAGACCACTCTAATATCAATTAACGCACTAAAACCGCGATTAGATCATAACTGATTTAAATAATCCTTAAAAGCAACGCACAGTTTGTACAGTTTGCCGCTATGTAAACAAATTATCAGCTGCTTCGAATTAAACGTTTATCGACCGTGTAAACACAGTCACTTGGAGCGCTTACGAAATTAAAAGCTTGTTTGTAGCGCGTGCGCACCTCGGCGCGAGATCAGCTCGTCTGTGCTCAGCGTCTGCTGGACATCCCACTGCCTCAGCTCGCGTGACCTCTTATCACAACCGCACGCTTACGGAATGTATAGGGTCACGTCACTGCAACGTCATTCTATCAGGAATTCATGACAATGAATCACAATTAAACCTACCTAAATCATGAAAAAGTCCCCATGAGTTCAAATGGGCACACGAAATATGGAAAGTACCGCTTGCATCTAACATGATGGTGCACACGTAGTGCCAACTATACAGATAATTCTTTTTAGTCACCAGTCTTCACAGAAACATAAAATGACAAGAAAAGCCATGACCTAAAACTGTGCACTAAGTGGAATGCGCCCTTAACCAACTTGAAGATCAAATTCTGAAGAACGCAGTATTACCTGGTAATACCGCAGTATTACCTGGGTTAGTCATTCCTAAACGAACCAAGCCACAATGGTAAATTACCGTTCTAGAATAAACTTTTAAATAGGTTTACTGAAACGAAAATTATTTTTATATGTTTAGGACGTTGAATTTACATTACCTTTTTATTTTGCACATAACCATACATGTTGTGATAACTAAAATAACTGAAGCACTATGACTTCACTCGTCTTGATACAAAATAGCTTAATGTGAATCTGTAATGTTAAGATCGGTGACAAAAACTGAAAAATGAAAAAAGGTTGCAACTACTATAATATTATAACTAACCTTTGCATCTTAATAAGTAAGTACAGGCTATTTTACATGAAAAAATCAAATCACTAGTCATTTACTGTAAAAAAAATTAAAACAAAAATTTACTCTAATGGAATCCGATGGAGACTTTGATCTGAAGTGGCCAGTGCAGCTATCAAATATTTTTCTGTTGCCAAAAAGGTTGCACTATCAAATATTTTTTTATGTCGGACATGGTTTCTGAAGAAATTTAAAAATGAGAGCTGAAAGTATTCCACCGTTTATTTTAAAAGATTTAATTACAATATTTTCTGCTTGTCTATAGCCATATTTTTAATTTGTCATTAAAGGCAGTCGTTGGAAAATCTCTCGAGTGACGCCCATACCTATAAGACTGCCAATTAATCAGCTGTTGAAAATTATCGACCTATCGCAATATTATTATCCATACTAATATTATAAATGGGAAAGTGTGTCTGTCTGTCTGTCTGTTTGACTTTCTTTCACGGCAAAACGGAGCGACGGATTGACGTGTTTTTTTAAGTGGAGATAGTTGAAGGGATGGAGAGTAACATAGGCTACTTTTTGTCTCTTTCTAACGCGAGCGAAGCCGCGGGCAGAAGCTAGTCATATATATTCGAAAATATTCTCCGTAAGCTTATACTCGTATCAACTAACACGAAAGACTGGAGCGTCACATTTGAGTAGAAGCTTTCCACACACATCACATCTCTACTGTTGCCATAGAATCTTTTAAAAGGCTTAGGTTTTTTAAAGGGTTTGTTTTAGGGAATGCCCGTGATTTTTGCAAGGCGCATGAAGGCTTGTTATACAGCACACTGGTACCCATCTAACTAGAAGCTAGTTTTTCTGTGTGAAACCCGCATGTAGGTTTACATATATATTTACGTGACATTCTTCTGAAAAAAGTTCAAGCAGCTTTCCAGCAGTTTTTTTTTTTCAAAAGTCTCATAATTATTTTACCTTACCTCTATCCTACCAAGTTTTTTTTGGAATGTCTGGAATATAATATGATGGAGACCAGAAGGGATATGGCCAGATAAGCCTGACGCTCAAGGTATGGAAAGGTATGACGGATGCGCCTGACATCCATAATGAGCTGATTGGAATCTACACACCTAGCAATTATCTTTGTGGCAGAAAACATCGCCTGCTAAGTGTGCCATCATGTCAGACCGGTCCGTGTTGCGTCTCCCATACCGCACGTGTTGACCGCACTTATAAGCTCGTGGACCCCAACCCTCAGACATTTTCGATACTAACTTCACTACTTTAATGGCTGTGTTTGCATTTTTGTGTGGTTAATAATAATACTAAATTGTTGTTTTGGTTATATGTTAATACCCATGGGGTGTATTTGAGTTTGTTTATGTAATTTTTTTTTGAGGCCTTGTAATAAGTGAAATCAATAAATACAATCTTAACTAACCTCTATAACCAAATAAGAAAGCACAGGCTGTTTTTGATTAAAAACAAACCGTATAATGTAAAAAATAAATAAAAAAATAAAGTTTAATGATATCCGATAGAGTCTTTGGCCAAAAGTGGCCATTTCTGTTATTGAAAAAATGTTGCATTGCATTTATGGTAGTCCTAAATTAAAAAATATTACTTGATTTTTTCAAACCATGCAGCTAAGAGGACGAGTTATATTTTAGGTAAACTTGTCACAATGGCGCTAATAAACCAGTTTTTTTTTAATAAACAAATTTCCCTCCTATTTTATTATGGACAAACTGACTACTTTACTGCACTATAGTGATAATTTATTTAACATTTATCAGTAACTACGATCATGAACTTGATTTTATAACAGGCATTTATGTACTGATGTATGCACGTGTTATACAGAAACTCCTTGTTTGTACATCATACCGTGAACAAACATAATAGATAGTAAACGTTTGACAAAATAAAGTTACACACGATTATGTTAATTTACTACACCCATGACATCACCGCCTACGTCTCGGCGCGATCGTCGCAATTTGATCTTCCTTATACTTGGCTGATGAAGGTTCTTCAATTAACGCAATCAATATTTTCCTTTTTCGAAGTATATGAATGAATACGTAAGTATACAATAATCGCATTACTCAGTATTGTAAGACATTTTCCAAGAAAAGTTATGTCATTTTTGCGGTCGAAAAGACCAACCAGATAATCCAGATATTGACGCACGTGCCCTCATTACTGGCTTTGACCTTAAGCTAGAAAATAATTATTAAATATTTCAGAAAACAATATGATTATACTTGCTCTACTTTTAATGCACAACAAAGATCATAAATCACCACTCAATTTCTGGTTTAATATTATCTAAAAATGGCTTCTGAGTCACTGAGATAAAGCGACCTTGTTGAATACCATACGAGTTACCTACTGTTACGGAGAAGTATGTAGCAACATCCAAGATTCCGTCCATAAAAATGAGACTTGTTATATATAAGTAAATTGATCTATTCGTAACATAATTGATGCTCTAAGGCTAATCCATACAATAAATTGATCTATAAACGTTAACATTCTGAGAAGGAACGTGATTTTATCCGTGTTAGGGATAGCTTTAGAAGGGAAAATGAGTATTTTAAATGATTGTTATTACAAAAATGCAATACTTTACCAGTTTGTTATTGTCCTTACTGCACGACAAAAGTCTCTTCTCATACATACGACATTAACTGCCCCTCTCTCACGTTCGAGGCGGATTATAGCGATTTCGGACTTATATTCACTAAAGGTTCATACAGGTTCCTCTTAATTTTTTGCTTCACTTATATCAATGTCATTGACAATCTTTTTGATGTGAAACATCTATAGCCGCACGTAAAACCTGGCGTGGCGACTGGCGATGCATGCCGTGGCGACGCTCGCCACGCTTTTGTTTTGTTTCTTTTCAATCATATTACTTTTTTTTATATGCGCCTTGGCCTCACGTTTTGGTGGTTTTCGGGGGCACTGATGCCGAAAATGAGGTCCATTTCAGAATCCAAGATGGCAGCTAACATTTTTCAAAATTTCAGTCATAGGTATCGTTTCCGTGGTTTCGATGTGTGGATGTCGATGTTTCACATCTGCCAGGCGTCCCGTGACGGCTCACTTTTTTATTGATAAAATTTAAAATATCTATATACTTATGAAAGGTAAACCTGCAATTATTATTATGTGACTTCATGCTTCTACACTAAGTTCTAAGAGACATACATTGTACAAAGAGTTTAGCTGCCTACATAACAGACTTGCATTCAGAAGTTGTTATTTTACGACGCTCTGTTATTACCCGTGAATATACATAAACCATAACAATTTTCAGGTTTTATAACAGTCATGTCGAGTAGCGTTCGCCAAAGCACGTTCCGATGCTAGGTAGCAGTGAAACAGCTAACATTCAATATCCAGGCAAAAAATAGAAATCCTACACCAATCGTTTTAATAAACAAGAGAAGAAAAACAATGTTTTCATGCCAGGTGTATAGACTTGCATTAAAATATTCGCAAATAATCGATAAGATAATTACGTATCTATTTTCTCAACATCAGTTAAATCTTTAATGAGTTTGATTAGATATAATGACTAACCTTGATAGATGCCAAGGTAACAAATGTTTTTATTAGATCTTCCTGTTCTTGTGTGGACGATTGTGCCTTTTATCGAGTGACAAGGCAGCTTTTGTTTCTAATTGAATTAATTTTTTATAACCATAGGCATCTGCTTTCTGCAAATCTGTAATGCTGAAAATAATCCATAATACTTGAGATTGGTCGAATCTTGCACAGTTGTGTCTAATAAACTCAGAGCCACCAACTGATGCCAGCTAAAGAAATGGACAATGATGTTTCTAAACTAAAATATTATGTACACGTTTCTCAAGATCAGACAAAGTAGGTACTATAAGTATGTATTACTTTTATTATACTGTATGTAGATAATAATTAATTAAAGTACAGCATACACACATGAAGACTGCAAAACTCACTACGTATAGACATAAGATTTTCTGTAGTTCTAAGAAATAAGAAGACCCATTTCTAAGTTAAGCTTGACGTTGTATATACTCTATTTTTTGCAATTCTAATGTACATTTTAATTTAGTGTGCGATAAATACAGTCGTGCCATGCAATATCATCTTATATCATATCAGATCTATCTTCTTCTTAGATAGAGATAAGAACTATCTTCGTAAACAAATAAGGAAGTTAGGCAAACGTGACGCAAATCTCATAGGTAAGGGTAAGGGTTTCTCTAGGTGACTGCAGTGCTTTCGTAAGTATGCAGCATTTGTTGCGGAATGTTTATAATAGTAACCGTGACCCTGGAACACAAAGGGCAACCGAAGGAACTTGAGTGGACTTTAGTCAGTAAAAGTCTGACACACCCTCCCGCCGCACCCAGGACGAGAGCAGTCATTTGATGATTTCCTACTCACCAAAAAAAAAAAAAATATGCAGCATTTCATAACTTGATGAAATACTGTTAGGTATGTGACTTCGACCGACGTAAATAAATAAAGATGACTGAGGCATGACAACGTTTCAAAACTGACGGGGAATTCAGTGTTCCCGTAATATTGGCTGATTTAGTCAAATTAACTCTAAACAATTTGATAATGATTATTCATTTTTATTTTATAAAAATTATATAGAATACTATTTTGATTCGGTCGTGGGCGTTGTCTGCTAATCTGCTTACGAATAGCTGTGCATAACTCCATACGAGTAACTCTACAGTCGACAAAGTTGAAAAATTGCATTTTCTTTATTGTATTACTTACAAATACAATAGGTATGGTATTTTCCTTCCTTTCAGATATAAATTTTATATTTGGAACAGACTATTCCGAATTATTTAACTGGTTTATTTCACACGAACAAAAGCATGCGCCAGGTTTATATCAGTTATGCGGTATGAATACCAAATATTTATTTAACTAACCGCCAAGTGCATTCGTGTGCTTGCACATCGTGCATGCAGCATAATAAAATACATATGACGTTATTTATTACATCATATTTTGAATTTTCTAACATGCTTACCTAATTAGGCCAGAATTAACAGAGGTTTAAACTGTCCCTAACTCTAAGTAACTACATGAAAAACACCATATTATTTTCCTTATAAATCCGAATAATATCATAAATGTGTAAGTTTGTAAGGATGTATGAATGTTTGTTACTCTCTTACGCAGAAAATACTGAACGGATTTTGAAAAAACTACAGGAATAGCTCATAAATTAAAAGCTGAGCGGAGCAGCAATCAAAGACATAATATAACATAACGTGGGTGAAACCGCTGGGGACAGCTAGTACATTATTACATTAATAATCCTCTTGCATCCTCCGCCTGGGGAGAGCCGAGGGTTATGACAGTCTCACGCCGACTTAAAGCCCACTGTTCCTTTTGCTATCGGTGCTATACGTCGGGACTGTCTCACTGTCGGGAGTACGGCATTCGTTTGACGTATGATCCGCACTCCCGCCTAAAAGCTTCCTTGCCACAAAAATACATTGTCATCTAAACCTAACCCACATGGAAAAGTGGAATATTGAGGATCTGTATTCAGAAACTAATTATGTGACTAATTACAGCTTAAAGAATAATAAATTATTAATTTTGAAGTTTTCTGCAGCTTTTATTTCTTTATATTTCGATTATTTACTGAGGTATGTGATATTTTTAGGCGCCAGTGGCATTTGCGCTTGCTACGCTCATAGTTACCTATTATAGCAAATAATAATGATGAATTATTAAAAACCATTTCATGATAAAATTACTTACTTGATAAACGTGCATAGGGGAATTTTATAACAATTTGATATTCAATTGGTTTCACATTGGGAATACCCTCAAGATAGGGTCAACAAACTTAGGTACTGTACTAAGTTAGTAACGGTGATGAGTCGTACTCCCTGAGTCCCTGTGTTTAGATACCTACTACTGTCTTTAACTATGTTTTAGTGTCAACTGCATGTCACTTGAACTGGACTTTGTACTACTTTTAAATGTACTTAACCGCTGAAGATGACTTGCAACACAAATATGTACATAAGTACATATACCTAATTTAACAAAACTGTGTAGTATTGATTGATATTGGGGTAGTTTGAATGAAACCACGTTGCTTGCAGTGAATGCTCTTTATTTTTGAGATCCCAAAAACACACAAACACCGTGCATAATTATAATTATGGGTTAAAAGTTTTTGTTATAATATAATGATTACAATAGTATTAAAAAAACCTAAAAAAATATGCAATAGGCAAATATATAAAAGTTATACTTAAAGTTCATATAATTTCTTAATACTATATACTCCTTCGTACAGAGTAAATTCATACATATCAAAACAATGGCACTTGAAGCATCGGTTTCCTTAAAACTAAGAGTACGTTAACAAAATAACATTATTATCACACAGTGAAAAACGTGAATGATTGTAAAATGATATTTTTTTGTTATTTTTTTCATTTGAAATGTGCTAGTGACACAAACGATAACATCAGTACATAATACTCAACTAATACAATCCATTAAAACTTGCCAAGTCATCGTTAAGAATAGAGTTATTCGTTAGTAAACAAAGTAATCTAGATGCAACATTCGTACATTCAATATAAAATCTCACGAAAAAAAGGTTTGTCATAAATAAGGAATAACAGTAATTACCAAGTAAGTATAGCGTCAAGACGACGTTTAAGAGGTGGTCTTGATGATGACGACCTCTTCTTCTTGAACATACAAATGCTGTTCTGGCGCTACGTAGGAGACGCAGGATCGGTCCATCTGCTGCGCGGAAGGTGAGGCAGGCCCCGGCGAGGTGCGCGGCGAGGGTGCGCGGGGCCCGGGGGCTAGCTAGCCGCGCACGTTCACCGTGGTGCAGCCGAAGATCTCGTCCAGCTGCCGCGACGAGAACGTCACCACAATGCGCCGCTCGCCATGTCGCCGGGGCATGAACTTGTCCTGGTAGTTCACAAACTCACCCGGCTTCACATCACGGAATCTTATCTAAAAGCAGAAATTCAATTAGTCTACCGGTTTCTTTTAAGTATTAGTAGTAATTTTTTATATATATTCTAGTTACCTGTCTTGGCCTCTGGACACCAGGTCCCTCAAAGGTGAAGTAGCAGTCGGTCAGATGAACATTCAATGGGTTCTGGAAGCTGAATGTGACAGCACATTCTTGGCCTATGCAAGGTTGGCTCCTCACCTAACAGACGTCATCAGTGATTAAAAATGTATAAGTTTAAAAATACAGATAAAAGTACAATCAATTGAAAAATATAACCACCTGGACCTGCATCCTAGGCTTATGCAGTGGGAAGTCATCCTCATCTGACCAGGCCTGACGAGTCTGCTTCACATAAGCCATGGCGTGCACCTTTACCATGGAGTGGTCCACCAGCTTGTCCATGTATTCTTGAGGTGTGACGTGCAATTTCAGCACTTCACGCTGACCAGCCCGTACGATAAACTCTCCCTGAGCTCTTCGCAGACGCGAGGCGATGGCGCCAGTGTAGTAGCATGACGAAGCCGTCAGTACACACCAGATGGTGCGATCTTCATGCGATTTGTTCTGTAGGAAAAACCCAATCATACTGAAGTATAGTTTCTAGTTCACATACAGACAATTCTGATGGCATATATAAATTCTAGTGTATACTAAGTACCTGAATATTCATCGTGCAGTCGAACGGCTGTCCATAAGGCACTAGGTCAATGTCCATAAGATCGAAATAAACATCTTCGAAATTACGATCGGGGTATTCATAGTATTGTTGCAGGCGCTGGTAGCCACGGCACGAAGCAATAACGGCCAGGCGTTCGGGAGATGAGCTGTCAACCGTCTTGTACTCGTGGGTAATCTCCAACATATCACTGTCACCTTCATCGTCGTCACGGTTCGGATTCTTGGTAAGAATCTTACGGCCAACTCTATAAAATATAATGAAGAGCATTAGTAGAGCAAACATAAACAAAAAGACATCGGTTGTTGTTGTATACTCACTGATATTGGTTCGAAGCCATCCTAATGAAACCCCATTCTGAATTCTCCTCTTCTTGGAAGTGGCATAGTTCTGCGTTGAGCTGACAGTACATGAAGGGTGTATCATATTGGAAGCCAACCTCGCCACGGCGAACAGCTTCAACGCTAGCCGGACCACAGTGGTACACAGCTTCAGCTTCCTCCTGAGGTGTGGCGTCGATAATCTGCCAGCCACTATAACCTGAAATTAAAGTTAAATAAATAAATACCTACAAATTCAGTTATTAGTTAGCAGGCAGATTTCCATTTTGATACCTTGGGGCAAATCAGGTCGCTGCATCCATACGTCATTCCATACGTGGAAGTTCCAGCAGGAATCATAGCAATCTTCGTCAGGTCCATTTGGTACTTCGTTCCCATCGCGATCGAAATATTTGTCCACAGTGAACGTTCTGTTCGTATCGTGGGCTGACACGTAGTTGGTAACCGAACGGCAAGGAATACCTAATAACAAATTTTAGTATCATTAGTTGCCTGTTTCTCTTTTATCGCGCTAACATCAACAAAACGTAAAGGAAAAAGCAGTACCAAGCGCACGGCAAATGGACACCACAAGTCCAGAGTATACCCAGCATTGGCCGTATTCGACCGGCCTGCCTCCATCGGTAAGATAACGTTCCATGATAGCCACCGAGCCGGTCCAGGCATGAGGCGCAACTCCATCTTTATACTCGCCATCGTAACGACCAACCATCATTCCGTCATCATCGTGGTTTGAATTTATCTAAAACACAAAATATATATTGATAATAGTTGTGTTAAATACGTAAGTAAACATCTTAACGCTGAACTCTTATCGATCAACTCACCATTGATGAAATTGCCCTGCAAACACGTATTGGGTTGCCGCGTTCAGAATGCTCGAGGCCACTTCTCTCCAACAAGTACATGCAAGCAGGCAACACCACGTCATCAAATTGGCCATAAATCCATTTACGACCCTTCGGTTGACGCCAAGTGCCGCACCAGATCTTTCCTTGCTCATTGAGAACATATTCCTTCCTGGACGACTCGTTATCCATATAAACGGGGTCCTCACGGCACCAAGGGTTGAATAGCATATAAATATCTTCATCACATTTATAGTCGTGGCGGTTATCGCGCTGGCCAAAGCGGTTAGTCTGTACCCAGCAGTTCCACACGCCAACCGGAGCAGTTGCGGGTACATGCACTTGGAATGTAATTGTGTTACCATCTTGACGTTGAATGCTGATGTCCCATCTGTCCATGTCATGAGCAAGAGACGCTAAGTTTTGCATGGACCCATGCCGCGAACCGTATCCACGACCAAATGTAGAATGCTGACCTGTGCCTCCATAGCGATCCATCATTGGGCGGTCCATGGGTCCATGTGGGCTCAATGGGCTGTGTTGCAGGGGCAAGGGCTCGTTGCTGAACGAACTACGGCGGACTCCGTATGTCGTAGTCTCTCTCATACCGCTCATTGGACCCATCGAGCCCATTGTTCCCATCGTTCCCATGGTTCCCATCGGGCCCATAGTACCCATGGTACCCATAGTTCCCATTGTGCTCATTGTACCCATAGATCCCATAGGAGCCATACTAGTGCTAGTATCTTGCATGCGAGACATTCCCATTCCCATACCCATTCCCATCATATCCCGGGAATGTTGGAATACCCCTTGCTGATTGCTCCAATTCACAGGCAGAACTACCCGTGTTCCTTTGGTGACACTTGGCTTAGGACCTGTGAAGTGAAATGACTCTCAGTAGATGTGAACTTATAACACTACTATGACTTTTTTTTGTATAGTGATCAATTATAATCATTCCATAATAAAAACAGAAATGCCAATCTTACCAAAACAGAAAACGATGCGAATCATATCTTGTTGCTTATCGTAGGTCCTATCGAAGCGAACAGCAAAGAAGAAGTTCTGGCCTCTCCTAAGAACTGGGTTCGGAAGGATGTTATCGTTCACCAAGTCATATTGTTCGGTGTGATGATCTTTGGAGTTGTCACGAGAATAGAATTCAGTGAGCTCCACCTTGAGTGGCTGCTGAGAATAATAACTCTGAGGAATCATCTCCATGGTATCCTGGCGTCGGCGGCGTTCATTTTGATCAGCCATCTTGCAAATCAGATTGTGAGTATACTGTGTGTTAGGGCTGTTCCTCATCGAGTACTTCATGCGGTGCAGCGAGCCGGTGCTGTGAGAGCGACCAGGGCGATGCTGAGCAGTGGGGCCGGCACGCTGCATCGGCCAACGACGAGTTTGCCCAGGGCGCTGGCAGAAGCTGGAGATATTGTAGTAGGCAGACAGCCCCGGAACATAGTTCGAAGGCATTCCGCCAATGGTCATCTGCTGCTCCCTCATGCAGCTGAGCGTGCTCATGCCCGATGTTAGTCCAGTTATGCCACCCAAACCCATTCCAGTCATGCTGGACGTCATGCTGGAGGACATCCTGTCCATACTAGATCTTCGGACCATAGACATCCTTGCTTAGAAGCGGTACGTGTATCCAAGTATTTCAAGTCCCAATGTAGGACCTCACTGCTCCTGGATGACACCAGAGCGAATGATGCTGTTGGACAGATTCGGTACCTTTATATAGTGTCAGTTGGCATAAAGGATCGTTCACTGCCCTTAGGTGTCAGTTGACATCGCAGGCGCCGGAGTCGCTTGCTTCTGGGACTGCTATTGTTTATGTTCACTGACTCGTAGTTAAAACAAGTACGTCTAACTAACATAGAACGTGTTACTACGCTAACACTCCGGGCGTTACGATGTATCCTCGCATAGAAAATCGTTTTGTAGAAATATGAATTACAAGTATTTTTGCTAACACTAGTCGACACCATCTATTACGTAGGGGCTTTTCAGTCGGTCCTTCAAGTATTAAAAAACCAGCCAAGAGCGTATCGGGTCACGCTCAGTGTAGGGTTCCGTAGTTTCCCGTCCGTCACAATAAGTGTTCCCACATGAGAGATACTAAGTACGCAGAAATTATTTTGTACAACCTTTTTGTCTTTTTTTTCCATCAAGTTCAAAATAATTTTCCTAGAAAGTCCATATAAAGTTCTAGTTCAGATTTTTTTCATATTTTTTTAAACTTATGGTTCTAAAGTTAGGGGACACAACACACATTGTTTTTTACTTTTGGAGCGGTTATTTCCGCAATTATTGACATTATCAAAAAGATATTCATTTTGAAATACTTACCTATTCAACAATATATCACACGTTAGGGTTAAAATTAAAAAAAATTACTTCCCACTTTACATAATATAGGGGGGCTATATGGCTAACCTATGGGCTACCCTAATAAAACATTTTTTTCCAATTTTTATTTTACCACTTTGTCGGCGTGATTGATATACACATTGGTACCAAATTTCAGCTTTCTAGGTGGTTAACGGTCACAGAGATTAAGCGAGGACGGACAGACAGACAGACGAACAGACAGACAGACATGGCGAAACATGGGTTCCTAGTTGACTACGGAACCCTAAAAAAGGATAAAGTATTCACCAATTTGTCAACAAAAAATTACTTCCAGACAATTTGAAAATACGTGTTATATTATGTAGCAATATTATATAGTCCCACGAAACGGAACTAGGTACATTTCTCACAAACTGACACTCATCAGCAAGCAAGCATTCCCATATAATTATGAATATTATCAAGTTCTTCGTCTGATAACAATATGAAGCCCTCTCTCAATATACTGTTGCTCATATAGTTAGAACACTTTTATACTTATCTATACAGCTTTGAGATTTGCTTCAGCCAACAAGTTTAAAATACAACGCGCTATTCTATGTTCTGCTATTGTTTTACATAAAACAAGGTAACGGACACTGCTTGCTACCAAATGCACGAGTTGTCTTTTGTGTTAGGTATGATTTGTCCAGTTTACCAGTAGGAGTACGAGAATTAAGTTTCCTACTATATCGGCTTGTATTGAAGGCATCTTGTCGGCTGCATGGATCGAACAATTTTGCACTTACCAATGAAAATATCTATCGGTTTATTGCCACAAATTTAAGGTACCTTCTTAAAATAAACATAAACGTATTATGGACTGGTGCAGTCAACCACATGTTTGTGTTTACGATTTTAAATTAATTGCACTTAGGATTAATGACACTATTCCAAAAGACCTATTAAATATCTATTATAATCACTGACATGCAGTTTAAATTTAGTGAATGATCAAACTATGTGATTAGATATTCTTTAATATTAAATTTCCTTGCATAGAGTGACTCGAAAGGAAGGTTTATATGTTTATATATGTCGCAGTCATCTGGTTGAATCAGCTATTTGATTGTATGACTAGCGCGTTCATTAAATAGCAACATTTAATTGAATGACTAGGCCGAAAGCTGATTAAACAAGCGTCACTCAACGTCCAACTAGATAGCTGATTGAAGCATAGCCCTTTGAACAGAGCGGACGTAATATCAGTCAGGTGATTGTAATTTAGTTCATTTTTTTTCCACTGCGGCGTTAGTAGTCACCAAAACAAATATGGCGTAAAATAGCTCGCGCAGATAGCACTGTTTTGATATTATTTTTATTAAATTTACTTTAAAGTGACTTTATTCTTGATAAAATAGTGTGACAGCATGGATTTACCTATTGATCCGCCACCGCCGGCTAGTTTTAAAGTTTTTTTTTTTAATTAAAATCATAATAAAGTGTGTCATGTCATGTCCTCATTTTTGTTATGTAAAGGAAGTTAAGTTTTTAAGTTGCGAACTTATGGTCACCCTAAACAAACATTACAACGTCGACTATATCCCATTAAACGACAATGTTAAATGACGTTCAGTCAAGTCGTTGAACGTTACATTAAACAACTTGACGAGTTGTCGTTTAGTCATTCAATTAATTGTCGTCATTCAATGAACGCGCTAGTCATACAATCAAATAGCTGATTTAACCAGATGACTGCGACATATATATATATATATATATATATATATATATATATACAGTGTGTCCGGGCATGGACTAGCGATATTATAAACACTTAAATATAAGCTATATTAAAGTAAAATTACACTCTAAGCGAGGGTCCAAATCACTTCCCTGCTACTGGGCAGCCATTTTGTTTTTTTTGTTGAACTATTCCATATGAAAATACAAATAAAATCATATCTCTCTAAGTTTTTGTGATACTGAGATAAAAATAGGCTTATTTGAAAGGCAATCATATTATCTACCGTTAACATTACAAAACAATGTGTTCCCAATTCCATAACATTTGAAAAAAAATGTGAAAGTCGAAAAAATAAATAAAAATTATGCAATTCAAACAATAATGGTTAATTACTACAAAAACACCCCCGACAACTTTTATTGTTTTTTTACTAGATCGACAGATTTTGAGATAAACTACAATACAAAACAAAATTTACAACTGTATGTCAATTACTTTAAGAATTATTGTTGTTTGAACATAGCGTATGCGCAATTAAAAAAGGCCTTTGTTAAACGCTACCGTAACATTTATGGCGTTTATTGTTTTCCATCTGGGAACAGGCCAGAAATACTGTTCGTTACTACCGTTGAGCGAGATGGAACATAATTAGTCAACTACCTGGAACAAAATCACAGTTTTAGGGACAAATTATTAGTTGGGTTAGTTGTCCCTCGCCCTGCGTTGTGATCGCTACTTTTACTTACCGTACTGTTTACGTGCTGCGTTAAAGTTAATCTTTAAGTGTGATAAAAATGGCTAACCGTCAATATTCAACGCAACATATTGCTGACATACACTTCGTGTATGGCTTTTGCAATGGAAGTGCAAATCCGGCTGTACAAGAATATCGACGAAGGTACCCTAATAGGCCTACACCGAGTCGCCAAACTTTTATCGACGTATGTTATGTTGCGTTGAATATTGACGGTTAACCATTTTTATCACACTTAAAGATGAACTTTAACACAGCATGTAAACAGTACGGTAAGTGAAAGTAGCGATCACAACGCAGGGCGAGGGACAACTAACCCAACTAATAATTTGTCCCTAAAACTGTGATTTTGTTCCAGGTAGTTGACTAATTATGTTCCATCTCGCTCACTAACGGTAGTAACGAACAGTATTTCTGGCCTGTTCCCAGATGAAAAACAATAAACGCCATAAATGTTACTGTAGCGTTTAACAAAGGCCTTGTCTAATTGTGCATACGCTATGTTCAAACAACAATAACTCTTAAAGTAATTGACATACAGTTGTAAATTTTGTTTTGTATTGTAGCTTATCTCAAAATCTGTCGATCTAGCAAAAAAACAATAAAAGTTGTCGGGGGTGTTTTTGTAGTAATTAACCATTATTGTTTGAATTGCATAATTTTTTATTTATTTTTTCGACTTTCACATTTTTTTTCAAAAGTTATGGAATTGGGAACACATTGTTTTGTAATGTTAACGGTAGATAATATGGTTGGCTTTCAAATAAGCCTATTTTTATCTCAGTATCACAAAAACTTAGAGAGATATGATTTTATTTGTATTTTCATATGGAATAGTTCAACAAAAAAAACAAAATGGCTGCCCCGTAGCAGGGAAGTGATTTGGACCCTCGCTTAGAGTGTAATTGTACTTTAATATAGCTTATATTTAAGTGTTTAGAATATCGCTAGTCCATGCCCGGACACACTGTATATATATATATAGATTTATAACGTATATGAAACCGGGTTTTTCAAAATTTTATAACAACCGTGCCTACTTGGGCGGCTTGCTAGTACTTCATAAAATGATAGCGCTTTTGCACCACTACTCATAGATATTGATATAAAAGTATGCATCACAGTTTATGAGCCCAAAAGAAAGGGTGCGCTGATTCTGGAGTGCTAGGAAAATTCTGAAGCCTGACTGAATGGCTCCGGTTGTTTTGTAAAATTTACGCTCAATTGGACAATGCACGGTCGACTGTAAACTGCCATCACCTAAAGGAGAATAGCTAAATTCCTGTGCTGTCTGAGATGTGGTAAAACAGCTATTAGTTGAGGTACCAGGTACCACGTATACTTAGTATCACATTATTTATCTTTAAGCCGCTCCCTGGCCCCCGCCGCTACCTTTGACCATACCTACCTTACTTTTTCTATGAGTGGCCAAAAAAAGATCGTATTGCAATTACTTATTGAAACTATCGATCCGTCCCAATTTCTTCTAAATGCAAGTAGGTAACTTTCTATTAAATCAGTATCTATTGCTGAAAACAGCATTAAAATCCGTTGAAGAGTTTCTCTCTGTCTTTCCTCGATTGCCTCTCCTTAGCGCTGGTACCTACCCAAAGTGGCCTACGAGCACGTAGTTTGACTTCATGCAGTCGTCTTCTCAAAGTTACTTCGCATACCAGCAAACTATACTCTCTCTGTAGCCTTTGAACCAATTGCATCGGCGTTACATTTGGTTGACTTCGTGCAGCATTTACTATAAATCGGTCCCGTACATGAGCTGTAATGCGTTGAGGTCCTCGATGCCGTTCCGCCCACCATTTCCCCGAGAAGAGCTCTTAGAAATTTCCCTAAAGATATTGTGCATGAAAACCAGCTTTCCTTGCATCTTAGCACTTAGCAGGACTTGGGACAGTATTCCACAACAGGATATTGACACCCTTGTTTTGAGTATGCAAAACCGCTGCAGATGTGTCATGAGAGTTTTAAGTGGATCCACGGATTATTAATTATATGTTTTCAACAATTTTTGTAAAAAAAATAGTTTTTTTATTTAGGTTTTGATGTTTCAAAAATAAAGTTAAGATTTGAATTTTGTCAGAGTTTTTCCTCTTCTTCTAAGTCTAAGTCAGTAATGTGTAGGTCTTAACAAAAAGTTAATAAAATTTTAGTTATTTAGGTTTAATTGAAATATCCCTAGACCATGTTTATGTGTTATGTTAGATCAACATCATACCTATAGTTCAACCTTTTTGGAAACTTGAGCATATGCTGAACTGGCCACATTAGGTCAAAGTCTTCATCGGATGCCATTAGAGATTTTATTTAATTTTTTTATAGTAAATTGCATGCTTCTTAACTTTCGTCTAACTAAAACTGCCTATTCTATTCTTTGGGTTATGAGGTTAGTTAACATTTTAGCTGGTGTGCCCAAAAAACAGAATAACGTGTGTTAGAAGGATTAAAATCAGTTGAGTAGGTAGTTTAAAGAATTTAAGTGAACAGACAGCGGAATCGCAATCGAATTAATAGTTCTAGGTCAACGGCAAGTAAGTAGGTAGGTACCCTATCAATTTTTATTTCCTTGTGAGTGTTGAAACAAAATTTTTGCGATATAAAATGGCCGTACTTAACGTTTTTTCGACTTTGAACTTAGAAGTTTGATTTATCATACTCACTCTCTTACTTCACAAAAAAGAAAAAAAGGGGGCCTGACAAAAATTTAAATTTCAACTCGATTCCTCCACGCGCAAGATAAAATGAGGGTCTCTTGACAGATGGACGGACAACAAAGTAATCCTTTATGGGATCCATATTTTTTCCTTCTTAGGTACGGAACCCTAAAAGCGAAGCAGATACCCTAAATGCAGGCAGAAAGAACAGGCTATTTGTTTGTTCATTGTTTTTTTTGTATGCATATGTCTGTGCCTAAGACTAATATTTAAGCAAGCTAGTTAGAACTCTTACAATGAGCTACAAATAGGTACCTAATTTAAGAAGGAAGAATAAGGGACAACGCACACCGGAATTTCAGCGGCCGGCAGCAGCCGTCAGCGGCCGCCCGCGTCGCCGCGAGGCCGCCAGCGGCCGCTAGGCATCGCTAGAAACGAAATGGCAGCGGCCGGCAGCGACGCGGCGAGCACTTTCAGTGTGAAATAATTTTAAACTTTAACTACATACTTCGAAGACCAGTATCGCTTGAAAAACTTAAAAAGGTCACGAGGCCGCCAGCGGCTGCCAGCGGCCGCCCGCGGTGCCGCGAGCGGCCGCGCGCCTTTCGTTTCTAGCGACGCCAGGCGGACGCTGGCGGCCTCGCGGCGCCGCGGGCGGCCGCTGACGGCCGCTGCCGGCCGTTGCCATTCCGGTTTGCGTTGTCCCTAAGGTTACTTATTTGAAGGTATAATAATTGTGCCGATTCTCTTATTCACCAACTAATCTAAATTTAAGTTAAGTGCATCTTTCTCTTTTCATTTCATTAAGAAAAGGACACAAGATAAAATTTTAGTTAAGTCCTGTGCAAAGAGTACAGTATATACTATGAAATGAATACTATATGAGTACTATGGTCCTGTGATAATTTAGACGCGATTAAAAACATGGCGGATAAAAATACGCCAATTTTCTTCAGGCGCTAGGCGCTGTCTAATTTGACAGGATTGAACGAATATGTATCTTCAGTCCTTTTCTTTAATAAATGGAAAGAGAAAGATGCATTTAACTTAAATTTAGATAAGTTTGTGAACAAGGGAATCAGCCAGCACCATTGTGTTATTTTATATTCTCCATGGCCTATCCTATAGGTCCTTGCTTTGCTACATAAGTGTAAACTTACCGTTACTGGTGTTATTTATTTCGGTGTAGCAACATTAGGGCAACTTGTCATCGTTAGCGACTCGCTGGTTGCTTAGCAACACGATATTGTTGATCAATAAGACCATGATAAAGTAATGTCTGATAAATGCTTGTGCTTTATTCCTAATAATTAATTACTCTCTTCGATATAAATTGTAATGTTTGATACATTTCATGGCTCATGGGTAGAGAATGGGTCTCTATAATTTATTTAGTTACAATGTCAAAGTGCAATACGTGAGTTGCTTTTTTTCTAAAGCCACGTTGTTTACTTTAACTACCACAATATTAAATATAATTTTACCGTTTATAGTAGCTTATAGAGGCAGAGGTGAGTACTTTATATTATTCTGGATCTTCGCTCTATGCATTTCTTTATTCCTATGCCTTTTTTAGGGTTTTGGCTACAATCTACTAGCTTTTATGAACAGCCAGTAATACATTTCTCGTACGAGTATCTGCTGGAAGCCGAATCAGACAAACCCCATTCACCTATAGCATGTGGAGAAACGAACGGAAAGTATGCAAATATAATGAAAAATGAAGAGAGCTGTGCGGAATTCGAGGTACCTACAATGTTTAATAGGAAAAAATTTTTGTGAAGTGATTACAAAGCCATTAAATACACCAGGATTATTAAATTTTGTTCAGTGATCGAAGACTCGTCAAATACGTATAATATTTGGGAGGCTTTATACAATAATTCCTTCCATTACTGCCCATTTTCATTATCTCAAACAATCACCTGCTATGTTTCCTGATAATGTAGGTATGCAAAGTACTTGAATGAATAAATAATAAAAATACTACTCCTTTTAGGTGCAGGAATATGACCTGAGTGGCGATGGCAAGATAGATTTATTGGATTTTAATTTCTATCTCAATTTGCCACAGGACAGGACAGTAACATCATTCATTTTAATCTTAGTTTTAGATTTTCAATTAAAGGTGGGTATTATTACCTTTTTGGTTCCAACACAACTGTATGTTATTTAGACAAGAAATATATATTTTGCTTTTTTTTTTGGTTGCAGTCAGTGTGCCCCATGCACATGCAAAGTTTGGCCATAGTGAACAAAGAGTTTGCTACAGCACCCTCTAGGTTCAAATATTTTGCAGATCTTCAATTGTACCAAACAGCTCATTTGCCCTGCAAACAAAACCTTATACATACTAAATACAACAATTCTGTATTTAATTTTGATAAAAACACAAATAAGAATGCAATAGATCACATACTGGAGAGCTATTTGATGAGAGAGGGTAAGATAAAATGATACTTGTATAATTATTGAGATGTCTTGCAGCAATAAGTTACCTATCATATTTTTTACAGTTACAACACAAACTAAAACACTATATTCAAGAAGTCAGAATGGGCATACAGGCTCAATGCCAATACAGATTACTCTGAGAGTGCCAGAAATGGAAATCAAATATATTCCAAGTTTGATTCAAGAACTAAAATGGGCTTGGCCTCAATATCTTTCTCTGGTGGTTGTCTTCTATTGGATATTTAACCAAATCAAAATGTTTGTATTCAATAACCGTTTAGTTATGGCCTGGGAAATACAGCCTTGGAAAAAAGAGAAAGTAGTAGTGAAAAAAAAAGTTCCTTAATTAATATTTTTATCAGTAAAATAATGAACCTAAAGAAAACAACATTTGCCTTCCTGTAAAAGTTGTGGGTGTGTGATGACTGTTGTTGATTATTGCTGCAACTGTAGGCGCTTGCCAGATTTAATCAATACATTCATACATGTTGCTTACCTTAAAGATTACATGACATGTGTTTTCATAAAATATTATAAATAAAAAGATTTTTTTGACAACTTCACTATATTTATTTAATTGAAACATGACTACTTAAATATCTAAGTTTATTTTACAATTTACAAATGTTAAGTTTCACTGGTTTATGGTAAGTGCTGATAAGGCACTACCAAAGTCTCGATTCTTGTCCAGTTCTGCACGATTATCTTCAATAATAAATGTCTTGCCAGTGTAGTCATCTAGTTGTACAAGCAAATAGCGGCACAAATAATTTCCATATTCATTCTGCAACAAAACCAAACCTGATTTAGCAGGTAAACATAATTGCACTAATACTGTTGATATCAATTTAAAAAGAGAAAAAATGGAAATAAAGTGAAAAACATTTTGCTAGAAAACTCTTAGTGTATGGGACAAGCACAGTACACTAACACAATTCCAGATTTCCAAGTATGGATCCCATACTGGACAAATATTCTATGGCCTGCAGGTATTTGTTCCATGTCTGTGGTTATTTATACATGTGAGTTAATATATTTGTAAATATATGTGCCTATTCTTAACACTTTTATTGGTAAAAATAATTATCAAAATTATAAACAAAATATTTACTAAGATCTGTAAAGCCAAATAAATTTGTAAGAAGGGATGGTCAAGAGCTTCCACAGTCAGACACACTACCATTTCACAATTCCTACTGTACCTCACCTGTTTCATATCAAGTTCAACAACACCTTTGTTTCTAATTCCTTTAATGTAAAACCTCATTCTCATGTGTTTGACTCCATCTTTCTCATACACTGCATGACTGACATGAGTGCGTCTCCTCCTGGTGGTTTCTTCTCCATAGCCTTTGATTGGAACTCCTAAGGCATCTTCCACTCTAGGATCCTGGAATTATTAATATAAAACATTATAACCATTTTATTTGAAACAGGTTCAGCTAAATTACATTATTTTTTAAAACCTTCAAACACACAAAACTCGAGACACAATAGATAGACAATAGCAGCCCGACAGCCGGCTGTCGCTCGGTCGTTGAAAGGTAAAATAGCAGACACAGATATCTTTCAACGTAGAAAGTGCATAGAAGCAAAGAATATAATTACATATTCAGCACATAACCATAGAATCAACTGCTGTTTCTGAAGAAGTTAATCTACTCACATTTTTGCACTTTTCTAGTGCCTCTGAGTAAATATTGTTGGGGCTATTGCTTGAGAACAACTCTCGGAACACGTAATAAAATATGATGCCGGTGACACCAACTCCAACTAATATAATTCCAGTATATGTTGCAGTCTTGGTCGTCTCTTTGATTTTCTCCCCTATAGGTCGGACGTCCGTAGTCACTTCACTTCTCTCTTGACTCCTAGCCAAGCCGCTTTCCCTTCGGGTTGAATAACAGCGAACATATCTAATCTGCGATGATTGTAAAAGAGCAGGGACACGTTCAACTGTATTAGTAGTTCGGAAAACTGTGCGCAATTTGGATATTATAGTCATTATTTACACTACACAGTAACTATGTTGACGAAAATTTTTTTTACAGAACCTAAGAACTTGGAGAGAAGAGGTTATCGTTATCGTACTAGGGACCAGGGTTGCCAGCTCTCAACAAAAGTGTTTATCCCCCTAAATAATTATAAAACTAAAGAAAGTCAAAAACCTTCCACACAGCATTAATTTAAGTTCTCAGCCTTTCAACGACCAAGCGACAGCCGGGCGGCGAGCTGCTAAGGGTGCTGATTCTCTTGTTCACAAACTTAATTAAATTTAAGTTAAATGCATCTTTCTCTTTCCATTTCTTAAAGAAAAGGACAGAAGATACATTTTAGTTTAATCCTGTCAAATAAGACAGCGCCTCAAGTAGAGACGAAACGTATTTACTAGACTAGATACAAGTACTAGGTATTTTACAATACTAGGCCGCACCTATTCCAACTTTTAAAATACGCGATCCACCTAGTCCCTACGCGGTCTCTTAAGAACTAAAACCCATTCACATGCCATTTGAATTTGAACCGTATTTTAATGCACATAAAAGTAACTCGACGCACTCTCGGTGTTGTGCAAGAAGTCAAGAACGTATTCTGTCCCTATTTAACTTCACTATTTGCAATCTCTCCATCTTTGTCTGATAATACTCGGGACTAAGTGGGACTTGAAGGAAGTCCCGACTAGTACGCGATACTATGCGGGACGTCAAGTCTCGCATACTAGGAAGACTTTATATACTAGGTACGCCGTACGCGATGCATATAAAGACTATTTGTAATGAATGGCCTGGTGGACGCGGGATCGCCGTGCCTGCTGAGTGCTGTATTGATACGATACCTACCTACTCAACATCGAAATCGGATGTACGCTTATCGGAATTATTTTAGTAACGAACTTCTAATTTTAATTTCAATTGTTTTAAAAAAGGGCTTTCTAAATATGTCGTAGGTATCTTTTTTTTTTTTTGGTGAGTGGGAATCGTCAAATGGTATTTGGGAACCCCGTGTGTTATTTTTATTTCTCCGTAAAAATATTTTCTGTTTATTATTAGGTACTCAGTGAATTAAGCTGACAACGTAAAAATTAAAATAATAAATGTCCTTGAAAAAAAAAGTATGAAGGAAGGATTGCAATTCATCGGGGTTGCGGAATGTTTATAATAGTTACCGTGACCCTGGAACATAAAGGGCAATCGAAGGAACATGAGCGGGTTTTAGTCAGTATAAGTCTGACACGCCCTCCCGCTGCACTTAGGACGGGAGCAGTCATTTGATGATTTCCCACTCCCCAAAAAAAAAAGGATTGCAATTCATTATTTTGCTACGGATCACACTAATAATAACACTAAGCGCACTTTAAAGTATACGTACTTCATGGACTAAGTGGAATAGGTATTTGGACCTAGCATTTTTACGGACTTAGACTAGGAGTACCTAGTACAAAATTTACCTAGTACGACTCATCTCTAGCCTCAAGAAAATTGACGTATATTTAGACGCCATATTTTTAAATCGCGTCTAAATTATCTATGGAGTAGTATGGAGTGTCTAAATTTGACAGGACTTATCTAATATTTTATCTTCTGTCCTTTTCTTAATTAAATAAAAAGAGAAAGATGCACCTTAAATTTACGTTAGTTTGTGAATAAGGGAATCGGCACCATTGTCTTTCTATTGTTTCTCGAATTACGTGTGTTCGAAGGTTTAGCAATATTCCTGACGTTAAAGCTAAATTTTAGTTGTTGTAGTTGTAGTTATTGGGTAAGAGAATATAGTACAATCACAATAATAATAGGCTGTAAACATAATTTAATTTTTTTTGTTATGATGACTAATATACATTTTTTTTTAATATCCTCGTTTTCTTAGATTCCAACAAGGGAGCGTACCTACTAGAAGTAAGTAAGTGTTACTAAGTTCCATAATAATTTAAAGTAATATTATATTATGTTATTGAAACTGGATGATTTCATGGTTTACCGATGTTGTTTATTTTTCTCGATATAAAACAGGTAATACTAACAAATCTCATATATATTCCATATAATTCAGTTTCCGTAAAATTTGGGTAAACTCGTAAGTTGGGAACCCAGAGTTTATTTTTGCAAAGAGACGACATTTTGATCTTCGACTTTGCGGTCATGTCAATGTCACATTGTCACTCTCACTGCTGTCACTCACAGAAATCTAATTAGGATATAACTATGGAGGTCACGTAACTAGAAAAAAATGTCGTTCGCATTGAATTCCTTTCTATTTTCTAATTTTCATATTATATTCTATTTTTAAGTTTCAACTTCACAATAGTCTGTTTTATAACTCCCTAGTAATTTGATGAATGCAAATACCACACTCTGAATTTATGATGCCAGTTTACAAAACAAACAAACAAATACCAATGGTTTATTTACCAATACGTTGTTACATGTATACTTATGCATGCTTATTCATTAAAATGATATCTTCGAGTTTTATTTTATGAAAAATACACACATCAAAAGTGTCTAGGGATATTTCAATTAAACCCAAACAACTAAAATTCTATAACTTTCTGTTACACACCTACACATTAAAATAAACCTTGTTTTAATAGACTATCTAATCTAATAATAAACATTTAGATAAAGTTAAATTAAAAAAAAACTTAGAAGAAGAGGAAAAACTCAGACAATATTTCTATCTTAACTTTATTTTTGATGCATCATAACCTAAACAAAAAAACTATTTTTTTTTACAAAAATTGTTGAAAACATAATTAATAATCCGTGGATCTACTTAAGACTCTCATGCATGACACATCTGCAGCTGTTTTGCATACTCAAAACAAGGTGTCAATATCCTGTTGTGGAATACTGTCCCAAATTGCGGTTTCTGAAGCCATGAGGACCAGTCAGAGCATTATATCCAGGCTTTGGTCACGTTATCGTCCCATTGTCCAGGTGGCACCAAAGGTGTCAATTTATAACAATTAATAAAGTCTCTACTCCACAGGTCCGTCCCAACATTTGAAAGTGTGCCAAAGGTTTTGTTATTATTTTTTATTCTTATAATGCTGTTGCAAAAATAAATGATATTTTTATATATTATATGATATGTATCACGCGGTAAAAGTTGCAGTAGTGTGTAATAGGGTTCAGTTGAAAACCAGCGTCAGGCAACGTAGCTGTCTGTGTGCCAAATAAATGTTTGTTCTTTCTTTCTTTCTTTTTCTAATTTTGTAGTCGCCTTAAAACATAATTTCCTAAAAAATAGATATTTTTTTTATATTTAACGCATCCGATATTATCTCACCTGACTTTAAAAAAACTTTTTCCAAAAAAAAGATAACCGACTTCAAAAACGAAAAGCTCAAAAATAACTATTTCGGAAGTCGGTGGCTTCTCTTCTGCCGGTCGAATTGTGTTGCCTTGCCACCGACTTCCGAAATAGTTATTTTTGAGCTTTTCGTTTTTGAAGTCGGTTATCTTTTTTTTGGAAAAAGTTTTTTATTTTTTACTTTTTAGTTAGAGTCCCAACTACGTTTTAGAGTAACTTTAAAAAAAAATTACGTTTTTCTATAAAAAAAATTGAGGAGTTCCCTCGATTTAGGCATGATACCATCATCAGATCCTGGACCTGATGACAATGGGACCATTTGGGAAGTCTACCCTTTCAAACAAAAAAAGAATTGTTCAAATCGGTTGGCAAACGACGGAGATATGCGCGAACAAACATAAAAAAAAAAAAAAACATACAAACATTCGAATTGAGAACCTCCTCCTTTTTTTAGAAGTCGGTTAAAAAATTAGGGCATCTCGAGAGCTATAACTCAATGTTATGGGTGAGTTTATTTTTCTTTAATTTCTTTTCGTTCGATCAAACCTATTACCGATAGCTACTAATAATAAAATACAATAAATATAATATATAAACAAACACTTTTATAAAATACTTGGATATTGCAAACTGAGGTTTTGATAATTACAATATTTTTTAAACGAAACTTCTTCTGTCATTCATTTATTAATGATTTTGACAATTCATGTTGCGTTCCAGTTCCAAAACAATATTCATTCATTGATATTTTTAATTTTCATGCAAATATCTCTTTTCACAATCGCAGACTTGATAATTTGATATAATACTTACCTTTAGTTAATATTAGAAAAGGGAAGATACTAACACATCATCGTCAAGAAAATAGTATATTAGCAGAAACTCAATTCGTTTATATCCCCGATATCGATCGATTTACGTTGCAGGCGCTCAGTTACTTGCACAGAACAGAGTACTTTGTTTGTTATTTAGTTTATCTGGACCAGTCTCTATTTATGTGGGTAATGTAAAACAAAAATAAATATGAAGTTTGTGATTCACGAAGTACACTTGCCATATTATCAGAGAATATTGTTGTGATAGTTTGATATTCGACTGTTTTTAAAATCTACGAAACAATGGATTGGATCATTTCGGACGAGTTAGGGCTCACTGTGGGCCATCTGGTGGGATGGGGAGCAGCTGGTGCTATGATAATTGGTGGCGTGGCCCCATACATCCCACAGTACAGACAAATTAAGAAGACACAAGATGCTGAAGGGTTTTCTTTATATGTTTGTTTAGCACTGCTCATAGCGAATACACTAAGGATATTGTTTTGGTAAGTATTACAATTAAAACATACATTAATTGCATTAGAATGCATGTTTGATGTTAATTTCATTACCATCACAAGCATACTGAAATTGCCAATTTGATAAATTTGCTCCAACAAAATTGTATAAGTTTGTAAATATTAATAAACTGGCTCCAGAAGGCTGCTGCTACCTTTTTATGCTACCCCATCATATCCATTTTTAAATGTTATTATTGTTTAAAATTACCATTGTCATCCATGGAAAATATGCCAGTTATGTTTGGTACAGTCAGCTCCAAAAGTCACTGAAAACATTTAGATTTTCAAAATCACTGTACACTATAATAATCTATAAATCGCTCAACAAGATAGGCGCCAGTATTGAATGAACATCATTAAAGTTCAAACTTAGCTTAACACTATTTTGTTATTTATAGATTATTATAGTGTACAGTGATTTTGAAAATCTAAATGTGTTGAGCGACTTTTGGAGCTGACTGTACTATATCAACTATATTACACCACATCAAATGTATCCTTTCTATTGCAATAATTTATCTTATAGTTTTTGAGTTATTTAACATAACGACTTACTTTCAATGACATAATATTTAATAAAAAAAAACCAGTTACTTGCTTATTTTGTAAAATATATAACTACTTTTTTCAGGTTTGGTAAACGCTATGAGTTACCACTATTGATTCAAAGTATTGTAATGAATATTACTATGTTTATCATGATACACCTATGTGTAAATGTGCGAAAAAAGAACCAAATAATAAGGGCAAGAGAGAGAATATTCACAGGTTGGTATAAGTGACCCATTCAAGAGTGATTTTGGTTTTATTTTCAATATACTAAGTATAGTACACTTTAATGAAACATTGCACTTATCAAACTGTATGCATTAACTATTATTTATTGCTAAATTAAATATATTATATATCTTTTAGTTAATTACAAACCTTTTAGTTTAAAGCAGTACATAATAACCCTTTTAGTTTTGTTTCTTGGTTTATATTTGCTTTGATTTTATTTCTCCTCAATCATATCAATAATATTTATGAGAATTCTTGGTAACCTATTAACTTCCCTATTTTTTTGCTATGGTTAATTTTACTTTTAACATTATTTTATGTTCTGTTTGGTGGTTGGTGTGATTGATGGTGAAATTAGGTGCGATATTCATGTTATATATACTGTTGTGTTGTGTGAACGGCTCAGCCCAGCCGGATCAAACGGCTCGCTGGCTGGACCAGCGCAGTGGCATCACCGGCGGAGAGAAGCCCCATCGCTTCTATGGTGAGTGACAGCTCTCTCCCCCATGTCATAAGGATTGCTGCAATTTGTTCCATGTGCAAGTTACTGTTATTGTTTTTGTTTCAGCAACCATCCATGCTTTGACCACAGTTTAACGATCCATACAGTTGGTAAACGCCTTTGATGTCGGACGACACCGCCGCCGCCCGCCGCCCGTGTAGGTATTTACGCTACCGCGTGCAAATGTGCAAGGGTTGTCAAAAAAGACAAACTTTATTTTTTTCATAATTGATTATTACCTACATGTGAGAATTCCGCGGCTGTGGGGTTTTATAAAGGGGGGCAAATTTTTCATTATTTTTGCGATAGGACACACCGTTTTCGAGATACAAGCTTTAGAAGAAAAAAAGACAGGTCACAGCGGCATGCGACTATAACCTGGAAACAGACTGGTACACAGGACAGAAGGTACCTAAGTACCTTTGCTTATTGTTTTATCCGGGTTTTTCGTAGTCAGGTTTTAGTTTTTTTTAACTTTTGTATAAATAAATAAATAACCTAACATTGCGTGAAGGTACCTAAGTACCTTTGCTTATTGTTTTATCCGGGTTTTTCGTAGTCAGGTTTTAGTTTTTTTTAACTTTTGTATAAATAAATAACCTAACATTGCGTGAACAGTGTCCAAGTGCCTGAGATAGCCCGTTCGCAAAGCGTATATACCTACAATACGAAATATAAATGATGCCGATTGAAATGTTTTTCCGATTGTAATAATATAACGTATACGAATACGTGTATAACTTAACTTTACTCGTACCTACTATAATTATTATATACGTAACTATAAACACGACGAGTTTATACAAAATAAATATTAGTAGATACCCACCTGTTTAATACGAATTTATAAGAATAGACTTACCTCGCGTCACGGGGAAATCTATGAAATCTTAAATCCTTATTGTGTCTCGTTGTCGAGGTACATACGTACACAGAACAAGAAGTGTGCACCATTATAATAAGTTTATTCAATGATTCTTGAAAACTCGCTCGCGATTTACACGGATGCGTTAGCCCCAGAGTTTGGTCCCCCCAACTACGCGCACTCGTGGGCAGCGATCCGCGCCGCCCACTTCCCCTCGAGATCCCCGCCGTTGCTCTATGCAAGTACATTCGTTTTACAACTGTATGGATCGTAAAACTGTGCTTTGACTATGTTATTTGGAGTTTATAGTGTGCTTTTATTCGCTTTCATTTTTCCATCGCATGTTTCCAGTGTTTCGAATAATGAATGGAAATGGCGTATGTACAAGTTTCAATTTTGTACTCATTGTGTCCACTGATAGTAGCTTTTTATCGTTAAGGTCAATATTGTCGTACCATCACATTTTTTACATTATCTATACATAATTATATTTAGCTAACCTCAGTTCAATGCTCTTATAATTACAAATTATTTGGTATCTAAGGAGTCGTGACTGGGTCAAATTCGTGTCAGATATCATATCTGTTTATTGATGTCATTTACTTCAGCATGGTTTCCTACTTATCAATGTAAGCAACATAGTATGTATACATGTATGTATTAACACATTATAATACTAACAAAATTAACAAAACTGTACTTCGTGCATTGTTGATATGGTGTGGTTAATATACAAATTTTTCTTTGCTTTAACTACATTTTTAACTTCAATAATGTCAGTGATGTTATAATCTGTTTCAGATATGGAAAGAAAGTATTTCTGGGCGTGGACAGACTTCCAAAGCTATGTAGACTGTATGTTGGTGTTCTCAGTGCTGGGCGCAGCTATCACCTATTTATTGATAGAGTTCTCCCCGTTCGTGGAAATGATTGGCTTCCTCGCTCTATTCACTGAGGCCATGCTTGGTGCACCTCAGATTGCCAAAAATCACAAAAACAAAAGTACTGAGGGCATGAGGTAAATATCGCTTCATATTGGACCAGACACTGTTAGTCTTAAACTGCTTTGAAATCTGTAACAGTTGTGCAAATAGATTAGCAATTTAAAATGCGGTAGCATCTTGTGATGTGGTCAACCAAACTCACTTTGAGAATGCCCTCATGTTTATAGATTCTCAACTAAAAATAAAAACAAATATTTTTTGATTTCTTGTATATTAAAATAAACTACCTATGTGCTGAATTATCATAGGTGACAAAAACAATTATACTTTTATTGCAATGCAAATAGATACATATAAAAAATAATTTTTTTCTTTATTTCAGCGTTAGCATGGTTATAATGTGGACGTGTGGTGACGTATTTAAGACTGCATACTTCGTTTTAAGAGAAGCGCCGCCCCAGTTTTGGTTGTGTGGCAGCCTTCAAGTCTCATTAGATGTCGTTATTCTCTTCCAAGTGAGTACAGTTTCTTAAATACACTGCCATCATAAAATATGCTCGCTTTCCGCCATAGGTTAAGACTACGTCTCGGTTCGTTTTGTACTAGTATAAATAAACTTTGGCAACCTTGTGAAAACACTGATGACGTCGTCTTCAGCCAAACACGTGGCTAGACAAAGGAAAAATAGCAAATGAATATTACACTCTGTAATATCTACACCAAATAATATTTTAATGAAATTGTTCACTTGCGTACAGAAAACGCAAGTTTAATCTGGTCTTGTCGTCTAAGATGATATTATAACTTAACCACTCGCACGAAGGGCTGACTAGCCGTAATACCAACGGTTGGCTTACAGATGGTCAGGTGATGACACTCTGACGATATCGGTTCGCATGTGGGTGCCCAGCCTTCCGATATTCAGTCCTCGCTTTAACGCCGGGTTACCTACCTGTAAGGGGTGAGTGACAACGAAACGGGATCGGCGAATCACTAGACAACTTCCATACATTTGCAAACGGGTGTAGTCGGCGGGAATTTTTTTTCATCCTAATGCTTTGTGCTGCTTTATTATTTTATTTGCAATTATTGTTTTTATAGGTATTGTTGTTTTTTTCTACTTTAAGCCCCCATTAAAGGTGCATGTTTCCTCTATTTTTTTCGTGTGGGAATTGAACCTGTGACTATTGGCGTAAAAACTAATCACTAGACAACTGTGTTTAGCGTGGCGAGGTCTACAAAATATTTTGTGCAGGAGCTATATAAAGAAATTGTGATCGATCGCCACTCACATCTTCATTACCTATGAGCCTCACGAACCGAGCATTCTCATCTAGAAAATATGTATAGTGGATGACATGATAAAGAAGTTAGTTGCATAAATTAGCCAAGACCGCCTGTGCCGCTCCAACGGCTGAATATAGAACTGTCCCTAAGTTGCACCACGGACCACTCAGCCCTCCTCCTTGAACTATAATACAGCATCTGTCTAAATGTTCCTTTCACATCGTACAGCCGCGCCTGCCTATTCATCGTCGGTAGTGTCTTTTTCTAGTCGTTGCTGATTTTAGGCACAATACTCTCTCTTTAATGTACTGCACACTGCACTGAATACATACTCTGAGCAGGTGTGAGTTATCTACAACGGCGGCACGCCCCGGGAGTGCCGATAAAACTCGATATGGTTTATATTGTTGCGTCGAGCTGCGACAAACATTATAAACAATTGTGACGTGTGCCGTAAATTACATTTTGTTGAAATACAAACAACTCGAGCAGTGCATACGACAGTGATGCCTATTCATATGTCGGATAGAAGTTTTATCCGCCGCCTAAGAAAAAAATAATTTACTCTTTTTTCGACATGTATAGGCCATTCCGTGTTAAGTCAAGTAAAAAAGTATTTTTTATTTGTGCGATTATGTAATAGCATTCGTTTGGTATTACAGGTGTGGCTGTATCGCCACAACACGGCGGCGGCGAGGCGGCAGCGCCGGGGCGACTAGCAATGGATAGAGACCGAGTTATAGCACGCGGCACCCGAGGGCCCGCCGCCGCACGCCACCGCCGCCAGCGCTTCCATTGGCTTCTGTGCACCTTACACGGTACAATTACTTTGCCTTCCCTACATGATATGACGAAGTCTTCTCATTACTGTGTGTAAATATTATTATTGACCATCTGAAATTCAACAATGTTGACATATAGCCCGAATGATGACCAAATCATACAACTATGGTGCGAAATGAATTGACATTTTAAATTAAACCTGTTAATCGAAATTGGACATTATTTACGTTGTAGTGGTTGCAATAATTCCTTAGGTAGACGGTGCTATAGGTTTGTGCCTAAATGAATATCAACGAGGTTCATGAAGAAGTTCTAGTGATGATATTTGATCTATTGTTATTGTGAAAGTGAGAAATAGTCATCGATAGATATAAATTAGAATGACCAAAACAAATTCCCTGTCTTTTTAAGGTGATTTAACTAGTCCTAACAGTTAGACGCATTGTAAGACTAAAAATGCTTGGTAGGTAGTAAACGGTATGAATACCTAATCTATAATAATATTATAAAGAGGTAAAATTTGTAAGTTTGGAGGTTTGTAAGTTTGAATGTAGGGGGTAATCTCTGGAACTACTGGTCCGATTAGAAAAATTCTTTCACGCTACGACCCACGGGAGCAGAGCAGTAACGAAAAATGAGGGTGAAACCGCAGGGGACAGCTAGTAATATTGATATTCACACTACAAAAAAATAGTAAAATTCTATCACAATTACTAATTGTTCCAGATATAACTATGGTAGTACAAGTGAGCATTTTTAGAGTAGCAAGGTCGACTACAGCAATAAATTCTAATTTGTTAGTTTTTTACTGTTTTTAGAAAAGTACAATATTATTTATGTTATTTTTAGGCTGTGTGCATTACTTTTATTAATCACATGTCTTCTTATTTAAATTAATTACTAACCCGGTAAAAGTATGCCCCATTGAAATAACTTAAACGAACTAGGATTGTTCTTAACTTCCCATGGGCTTCAAAATACTAGTGTATACTATAGCTTGTAAATAATATTAATTATTGTTTATTCCAAGAAGTCTTACAATCAGTACTGCATTACATAGCTATAAAAGTTATGAGATAGTGATTAGGTTATTTCCATAAAAATGCCAATGTAGGTAAAAGTAGGTATAAAAAAATAATTTTACAATTCAATATATTATATATATACTTATTATATAATATACAATATAATACATTTAGGCAATTTATTGACGTATTTCCTAAGAACCAAAATATTATTTGAATAATGGTTTCACATGACGTATTACAAGTAGATAAAAAAATAATATTTATAGAAATATTTTTAAAATACAAAATTGTAATATTTAAACTTGAGTGCTTTGTCTCATCTATGTAATGGCATCTACAGTTTCTAGTTTGATAATAAAATATTAAACACTTTTATTACCTACTAATTGGGCAAGCACGTTTCTTCTAGATACCGAATTACTTCCAAAAAATAGCTTTGAATGTATCATCTAAACTTTGACCCAATTAATGAGAAGTTTTATTTTGTTACACTAATTGAAATGTCAATCATCAAATATTTTTTTAGCAATAAATATTATGGTGATGTGCTAATAGACAAGGCGACTTGAATTTGCCAGATATTTTTATGTCCCCGTATTTCACTAGTAGATGTGTACTAATTAAATATAAGGGGTATCTAGACTAAGCGCTGCTCATTCAATTACTAATTAAACATTTCACAATATTTACATTCCTTGAACTTTTATTCCATTTTACATTTTTAGTGGGTACATGTACGATAAAGTTTTGTACAACGATAATTCCGACTGTTTTAATAAAAAGTGTTTCAAACAATCTTCTAAAACTGTTTATGACGTATAAATATAGGCATAACTGTTTCTTCCTAAATTGTGTAAATGTTTCGTAAACTGCATTTTTACCTGACGATGTACTTTTTAAAAAGTTTTAAATTTTATAATGATTGTGAAAATAGATTTTATACACGTATAAAGTGGCTATTATTTACCTACTAAAAGTTTTTCTCTTGTACTGTATACCGACTACCTAGAGGATAGATAAGAAATAAATAGAGATTTTATTTATTATTAATTTATTTTATAGTGTGTTTAAAATATGTTATGTATATTTTGTTAAGACTAGCTGTGAAGATAAAGCTATCTCATTCATTTTCATAAAAAAAATGTTGCTGTTTATCATACATACTTATCTATTACTTAAAGTATGATAATTATGAAGTATTGTCATCGACATAAAGTAATTTTAATAAATGGACCCGGTTTCTAGAAGCGTGTTCATTACAAAAAATAGTTAACAGGGTGTCAAACTCTAGTTAAATGGTTTGCTCGTCTGTTATCTTTTTTCTGACGATTGTTAATTCATTTCAGCTATTAAAAGCTGATTGTTAAGATGAAAATAAAAAACGTTACTTAGAACATGCTTTGGGTAACATGCATTGTTCATATTACTGTTGCAAGACTGGCAATTCAATAAGTACAAGATAAAGATGAGTACATATTCCAAGCTTTTCACACATACTTACTAAGTAAAGTTTATTACTTTCACCCTTAGCGTTTAGTCATTGTAGTCACCATTATGTACAAATGTGTTTATATTAAGCAAAGTATAGTAAAAGAATATTATTGCGTTTTTATGGGAAATATTCCTGAGTATTTAATACGTACTATGTTACTATGTAAGGAACAGATATTGAAAGCTACTTTTGTTTACTTAAATAAAATGCTCTTTTGAAGTTACCTATGCTTATTGCAATCTCATTTTGTAATAGTAATAAAGTTGTTGCATATATATTTGTTTCACCATAGATACCCTTCTTTCATATCAGAACACGATGGATTTCCTAAATTTATTAGCAAAGGCCAAAAAGTCGTACACCATAAATTCGTTTTTACTTTTGTGAACGTTAACCGAATTGATTTAGCCTTCAAACTGTAAATACGATGATGTTAGCTTATAAAAATATGTAATCAATTTTCAGAGGTGCCCAAAGAGTGCCAAGAGGAATTTATTACTAAGTCTCCGTGTATGTCTGCCTGCCCTCCCTCTGTCAGTGGGCTATGTCCCATAGATCCATAGGTAGAGTGGAAACACTCGCAAGGTGTTTAGTTGTATTATCGCTAAAACAACATAAAATTAAGTAATACTATAAATTAAAGAGAATTCCTATACTATGAACTTTTTATTTGATTGATTTTGGTATCTTAGTAGGTACTCTCCTCCTTTGTGTGCAACTCTGGATTATTAATTGTTTTGTTTCCTCTGTCCGTAAAATATTTAACAATTTGACTTAATATATTCTTTAGGAATCTATAGACCCTGTAGATGGTATCAAACTCGAGACTTGGTTCTGATCCGTCTGTAAATATACAAAGTCACGTTAAAAAGATTAATTGTAATAGTATACTCTCAAGGCTCGATTACAACGCCATGGAGCCGCGACTGTAATGATGTTAATGATAAATGCTTATACGAACGATATTTCACACTCAACTTGTGAAGAAAATTCCACGAACTTCAGTATTTTTGAGAAATAAATGAGATCAATTGCGCGCGGGTTGCTTCATTCAAACTACGAACGGTTAAACAGTTTGAATCTTCAGGTGGTTCTCCATACTCGTGTTTAAGTTACCACTAAACAGCTTAAGATTAAAAAAAAATACTTTTTATAAAATATAATTTACAAAACAGCATTAACAGCAATATGCTGTTAATTTAATACAAATTAAAATATTAATTGTAATGCTTTCACCAATTGATTTTACACATTTATTTTTATATATTTATTATGATTTTTTTTTCTTCTGGTTAAAATTATAAAGCAGGTGTCATTTTATATAAAAACTCCACATTATGAGGTGTAAAAATAACAAATTGAAGTTGAGAGAAACAGAGAGAAATAAGCTTAAATAAACGTGATAGAACATATCATATTTATAATGCTAAACAATTATAATTTCTGTTCTATGAAAATATATTTGTCAATTAAGTAGATATGGTGAATTAATGAAATGTAAAATAGCCATCGTATATTATATGTTGTGATGTCAAATGTAATGTATGTATAATAAATATGTTGTGATTTTATGAGTTACATTTTCCTTACTGAAATAAATATTATTTGTTAAAATTATTGTTTTCTTTAAAACAGATTTTTTATTTTTGAATATATACAAGACCTATTTAATTTAATAATCTGAAATTACCTAAATTTTGAACCAGAAAAATGTGAGCAACAATTTACCTAGATAGATGCAATAAACTTCAAACAATCGAAGGGGTGAGTGAGTAATTTTGTAGCTCGTTTCGCGATTACACGCGCTTTGTCAAGAAAATAAAGCTCTGCAATCATCATAACGAAGCTCACCCACGTCATCGAAGGTTGCAGACAGTAGCTAACCCTTAATTGTGAGAAATTGGAACTCTATGTTGTGGGGGATACAGTGCGTTTCGGGGTGTAGTGTTCTAGTGGTGCGAAGGGTGGATCGATGGGAACGGGAGGTTTGTGTGGTGCGCCCTCTGGCGGGGCGGCGCGGCGGCGGCGGCAGTGTGCCGGGCAGGCGGGCGGCGCGCGGGCGTGTGCACTCTGCTCTCCGGCTCCGCTCCAGGCCTGCAGCCTCCTACACTCGAGGTGAGCACAGTGCGCCACTTGATAATGTCAAGCATCTGAATCAATCACATACTCGTATAAGTTCATACTTAGAACTGCGCATCAAATTTTATGATTATGTGATCAAGTGTAGCAAAATAAAATTAAACTTTTCTTTCTTGTAGGTACCTAATTTTATGATATAGATTTTGATATGTGCATTTTTATATAAATGTAAGGACATGTATAAATTTTCTTTTGTGTGTATGAAAAAATGTCTTAGGAGACATAGAGACATAAGTAGTTACTGTAGTTAGATAGGTTCCTTCTCCATAAGTCTGTACGTACTCGTACCGTTATAAAGCTCTTAGTAGGAGTAGAATTTTGTAATACTATGGGGGTACACTATCTATTAGATAAGTCCCAGCGAATCTGTTTTGTTGGGTGCGGAAAACTAAAAAAGCGGTAAAATAATAAACAACCTAGGCACCTAATTTACATTTTATACCCAAGCTTAGGCATTAGGCCGAATGGGGTCTGAATACTTAAATCTAATAACTTACTTATTACCATTAAATAGAAACGTAGCCAAGTATTTATTTTAGTAGAGTCGCAGTAGAATGTAGTAAGTTTAGTGGAGCCTCTGTGGATATTTTTGCTGTTTGTTGTATTTCTAATTACGTCTATAGTTAGGTGGTGGGTAGGTTTACTTGAACGGTTAGTTTCAACTTTCTACAAAGTTCGTAAGCCTCTATAAGTCGCAATAAAGTACAACATACCTAGGTTTATTTTGTTCGTTTTGTTGTATCTACTTATTTATTGGAGTTACCATGGGAAGTTTATGAGGTCTGTTTGTAGAGGCGTTGAGATGTTATCTATTGAAGCGAGGATTTTTGTATTCTTCAACGAATTGATTTTAGCATAACTAGTAGGTACAGGTTGTTATTGTATGCTCACTTGTATTCCAAACACGTAGAGAAGTTGTTAAACAGGTGTTACTCAGTACTCAACAATCGACACACACGACAGAGTGACAAATGTTACATACAGTATTTAACTAAGTACCTTGAAATAGGATAAACGTATTAATTGGTTTTTATACCTTACATAATGTGTACGTTCATTACACTACACTGAAGCTGTAAACATGAAAGAAGTGTAGTACATACCTGCTTAATGATATAGATATAGTAATTAAGAATCTACGAAATCTGATCTTGAATTCTTGGCAGAAGCTTTATAGTGCATTATAATACAAATGAGCTAAGTAGTAGTATCACTTATAGCCACAGAAAAAAAAAATAAGAACCTTAAGTTACCCACACATACCCACCTCATCAATCTCTAGCATTCAACAATTCGTCTACATTGGTGCTGATTCTCTTGTTCACAAACTTAACTAAATTTAAGTTCCATCTGATCCCAAACTAAGCAGAGCTTGTACTATGGTAACCAGACAACTGATAAACATATCTACTTATATATATTTAAATACATACATAATATAGATAAATCACACCCAGACACAGAACAAACATTTGTGCTCATCACACAAAGTTTGTCCTGGATGGGAATCGAACCCACGACCTGCGGCTTAGCAGTCAGGGTCACTAACCACTAGACCAACAAGCCCGTCAAACAAACAAAGTTATCTAAACCGTTATTAGTCCAGTCAAAATAGACATTTCAGTTTGCATTAATTAATTCCCAACAAGCTGGATTTTGGATTTTTGTGCAGACCTTGAATACGTCATTACAAATGATATGTCAAAAGTCCCCATCGATCCCGCTTGTGCGTTGTTTTTTATTCGAGGACAAAGGTCACAAATTTGCGTTTTTTGCGTATATCTCTGAAACAACGAGAGCTATCAAAAAACGGATCAGACAAAGTTAACCAGATCGTAAAATTGTCAACAAAAACTACCTCAACACTTTTCTTCTACAAAGCATCGCTTTCGAGATATCGTGACTTTAGACCGCAGGAAAGTCGTATTTTCGAAGTGTAACAACTAACAACCACTGTGGTACTTAGCCTCAACAGCGACAGTCATATTCATACCGAATGCGGGTTATGACACTTCTTGCTAGCTCATCAAAACGAGTCTGAGCTTCCTTCAAAGGAGAGGCGGAGATAGCTACTTACCACATCTGGGATTAGTCCTCCTCGTACTAGAGTACAAGGTAATGCGTCGTTAGTGTCGAGTCCCAATGTTGACTGTAAATTCAAACCTAATTTATTTTCAAAATAAAACTACTTACAATCTTATAAAACGATAATAATCATAAAGTATTGTTGCAACAACGCAAGCCATGTACCCTCTATCTCTTTAGCGTTGTTGTTAGTTTTTTTTTTATTTTTAGCTTTTCAATGACTGTACATATACCTATATTAGTGGAAAGTCCTCGTCAATACGAATATAATAAGCCCAAACACGACGTAGTTAATACATATCGTTGCGGAGTTCCCTCAACGGTCTCTCGTCTCCATCATCATGTCAGCTTTAATCCTTTACTATTTTAAAATGATTTGTACGGTTAAGCAACCGCACATTGTACTTTGGCCTAGTTAGAATACTGCCAATTTTGTTAATTTATAAAATGTAATTATATAGTCACGTACGCAAGTGCGTCAGTCTTCGGTATAATATCGAGCTCGCGCAACATTCAACATTCTAACATTTTTATAACCGATGCATGCCTATAACTTTCCAAAGTTGCCCTCGATTTCTCAGGGTTTCCATCATCAGATCCTAACCTCATGACAATGGGACCACCTGGGAAGTATACCCTATTAAACAAAAAAATAATTTTGCAAATTGGTCCAGGCGTGTTTGAGTAATCGGTGAACATACATAAAAAATAAAATAAAAAGATCCCGACGAATTGAGAACCTCCTCCTTTTTTTTGAAGTCGGTTAAAATCGAAATCATAATCTTTTATACGTGTTCAAACAATGGTTTTTGTTAAGTTGTTTAGCAATAATAAAATATCATAGCGAAACTGAGATAAGTACATAACGGAACGAAGAGGAATAAAATAAAATCTTCAGGCCTTGAAAGCATTGTCTTTGAAACATATTCCGAGCTTTTGCAAAGCTTAATACAGAAAACACCTTGAGTACGTTATAGCACGGGTATTAGGCTCTTGAGAATGGAACGTCGTCGGTCGTCGTCGTTGTAATACGAGTATTTTAATTTACGCACATTGGATTTCAGTTAACTTTACTGCTCAAGTATGTGGGTATTACAGAAATTAGATCTCTTTCTCTCTGGGAAAAAATTGAGAATAGGCTTATAATTCTTTTTGCATTTTTTATTAGTCAAGTGTTCAGTGGGAGTCCTATCCAAAAATTTTTATACAACTAGCGGTCTCCCGCGGACCCGTGTCATGTTAGGTAATTACAAGTAAGTATTTGCTTATATGTATCCAATCTCAAATTTCTTCAATGATCAAATATTTTCAAACAAAGGAATCATAACAACTGGTTCTCTTTACGAGAATGTGTATAAAATACTGAAATCGAACAATGAAGTTCTGGCAATCCTGCAATATTTTGTCGGCACGCTGCTGGTATAGCTGTCATTTATGCCTTATACAGAGAACGTCCTACAAGCTTTTTAATATTGGAACTTCTGTTATTATAAAGAGGGTTGACATTCCAACGTTCACAAACACCGCACATTTAACTCAAGCCGAAGAACCAATTTTACTTTTCTATAGAAACATGACCGATCACCAGTCGAGGAGGCTCTCAGTTCGTCATTATGTTTTTTTTTTTTTGTATGTTTGTTACAAAATTATTATTAGTTATTTTTGTTAATATTACTTAGTTATTATTTTTTTGAAAAAAAAGTGTTTTATAAGTAATGTATCCAGGTGGACCCTAGTATATTTAAAAGTGCAGTCTACATGCAAGTACCTATATATTTTTTTCTTAATACGGTTCTTCTACACTGAAAATCGTTCTTACTGAGATCTGAAAATTAGAGCAAAATTATTTTATTTCTATTAATGTGCGTAAGTTGTTTTGTTACCAAACCGGCAGACCAACCCTTTTATGATTCCGACTCTATTGTTACCCGTAAGTATTTTCCTTTTCTCCAACAAAGTCAATTTTCCGAACGTTTCTTTACTTACCGCAAAGAATATCATATTTTCCATCTAAAATGAGTTCGATGGTTTCCACCCCATACATATTGGCTCAAGTTAGGTATTTTGTACTTACATTGCTTTTTCAGAAAGCTAATTAAGTATAACTTGCAAATAAATAAACGTGGTAACAAATAGAGACGAGTAACGAGTATAAAATCGTATTATTCAATAACACATTCTGTCTGTGTTGTGAAGGGAGGGACATAACTTAAGCGACGGAAAGGGTGTCATTCCCTAGTGGTTTACCAAGACCTTGTATGTGATATTGCCCGTGGACGCGTCGCCGTCACCGTTCAGCTCCGCGCGTGAACTACCCTCTTCTATCGCCGCGCCGCGCCGCCATAATGTCATACATATGATACATATAAGCCCGGCAGGACCTCCAGAGACCTGCTAAACACATTTTACATCCACAATCAATCGTACCATAAACTAATCTTGTACGAGACACATGTAACTGATGTAACTTTTAGGACAGGTAGTTTTTGCTTGCTATGGTTTGAGATAGTTATCTCAATTAGTTTTGTTGGTAAGGTGTCTTAATGATTGACTTCGTTGGGTAGCTTATCAGGCCTATAGCAGTCCATCGCTTGACATAGGTAGACCTCTCGAATACCCAACTAGTATTTTATACATTAGCAAATGTTCTACATCGGTGCCGATTGCCTTGTTTACAAACTAAACTCAATTTAGGTTCAGTGCATCTTTTTCTTTGCAGTTCATTAAGGAAAGAACAAAAGATAAAGTTTTATTTTTGGCCTAGTACTGTAGGTAGGCATCTACCTACAGTACCTACTGTAGGTAATAGGTATATGAGAGGACTGGTGGAGTCTATCCAGTTCCCAAATTTTCACCTGGAAGAGCGACGCGAGGTATAGAGAAAGCTATTCCTTGTTGCTATCTTATAAACAGTGCAAAGTGCAACAAAGAGCTTTCAGCAAAATCCGGATCTACCGCGCTATAAATTCAGAAAATAGCGTGAATTTTCTTCAAATTTCGTGTTCCACATCCTGTTGCGAGTGCAAGTCGTAAAAGCTCTCGGCGTTTTCTTATGGTGTTTATTATATAACTAGGGCCACGTCCCAGCTTCGTTCCGGTTGTTAGTTAGTTCATATACCCGTTAAAGAGCTAAGGTGCCATAGATAGATAGACAGTCAAACAAACACAGACAGACACAGACATACTCACATAGCAGACATACATATTTATTATTTATGACTCTCCTCTTTTTGCGTCGGGGGTTAAAGCGGCTACAGGCTATACGCGAGTGTGATTGAGCAATAAATATCATTGTTCCATGTCTATATGTCACAGTTATAACCCGTTTTTAGTTAGAACTCGTTTTCCCTAGTTAAAACTAGTTTTTACTAAATGCCTTTGTTAAAACTAGAAATTTCTAGACAAAACTAGAATTTACCACTGATATATTTGATTTTTAGATAAAACTAGTTGTCACTCCGAGCTTTAGTTACAACTGGCACTAAAGAAACTAAGGTTTTTAGCGTACTGTATTATAAGGTATAAATATTATATATCCTATTGTTTTTATTCAGAACTTTAATATGCATAAAGTTAAAACGCATATTGTTAACTATCTTTTGCCCGCGACTTCGTCCGCGTGGAATAATAGTTCCCGTTCCCGGGGGATTTCTGGGATGAAAACTATCCTATGTCCTTTCTCGGGTCTTAGACTATATCTGTACCAAATTTCATTCAAATCGGTTCAGTGGTTTAGGCGTGAAGAATAGACAGATAGACAGACAGACAGACAGAGTTACTTTCGCATTTATAATATTAAGTATGGATTTGTCAAATAGTTGTCATAAAGGAAACGTACTTAACGGTTGTTTTATCAGGAGAAACTGGATGCCTAAGCTGGATGCTGATGATGGATAGGTTAGATTAGAAGGGGATGGCGGGGTCGTGTGAGCGAGCGAAGCGAGCGAAGCGAGCGAATAGACTCCGCCATCCAGAAACAGTTTTAACTAACTAGCTTTAAAAAACGCGTTTTGCCTAGTAATAACTATAGTTTTGACTGATTTAAATTTTGAGCATTATAGGTACGACATTTAGTAAAAACTAGTTCTAACTAGGAAAAACGCGTTCTATCTAAAAACTAGTTTTCACTGTAACATATACACATCATAAAATCGTAACAAAGTCGAAACTGAACATTGAATATAAAAAAAACCGGGGTTGCGAAATAGTTATAACTTGTAATAGTTACCGTGACCCCGGAACATAAGGGCCAACCGAAGGAACATGACTGGGTTTAAGTCAGTAAAAGTCTGACACGACGGACGGGAGAAGTCATTTGATGATTTCCTACTAACCAAAAAAAAAATATTTAAAAAAATACTTGGTACATGCCACATACAATCGATGCCGAAGCCAAACATATAGTTTTTAAAATGTTTGTCTCTGTTTGTCTTATGTCTGTATGTTTGTCCGCGAGAAACTTAAAAAGTACTTATTGCATAGATTTTATTCAAATTTTGCAAGGATTACAGTAAAAGGTCGGGTCAACACAAAAGCTATAATATCATATTACCGCGGTATCACTTTTGTGGGCTAAACAAAACAGTAATGCAGTATTGCAGGCGTAGTATTGTTGCCGCTTTATTCCCTCTACGCGGACGACGCGACGCGATGTCGCGTAGCAGCTAATATAAAATACATATAGATAGTCAAAATATAGTATAAAACACAGCCACTCCCTTCTGTCTGTACCTATGTATGCTTAAATCTTTTAAACTACGCAATGGATTTTGATGGGTTTAAATCAATAGTGACTCGAGAGGAAGGACTACTTATGTGTATAATACGTGCGTCGTGCAAGTTATAGTAGAGAAAGGCCCGATAGTCAAAGATTTGTAATGCACGTGCGAAGCTGGGGCGGGTCGCTTGTGTACAATAAAAGGTTGAAACAGAATTAATTGGTTCATAAATTAGAATGCAAATCAAGTTGCGTAATCGAAAGGAATGTAAACCTCCTGTGCTTTAGTAACTTTCAATGAATTCATCTTGTGACTAACGCATGCTATACCTCGCTACTAAAAACAGCTTTTATTTACGAAATGAGATATTTTTGACATGACGCATGCATGCGGCATGCCTGATGTTTACATAACTTGATAATAAATGCATTTCGATATGGAGTATTCTTTATGTTTTTCGGCTGACAAAGATGCAGATTCCTTTGTTCACAAAGTAAACTAAATTTAATTTCAATGTATCTTATTCTTTCCATTTCATGAAAAAGATAGAAAATAAAATGTTAGTTTAGTACTGTCAAATTATGACACTCCGTAGATAATTTAGACACGATTAAAAAAAAGGCCTTTAAAAATACGTCGATTTACTTCAGTCAGGCGCAGGCTAATGGGACAGGACTAAACTAATATGTATCTTCTGCACTTTTCTTAATGAAATAGAAAAAGAAAAATGCACTAAACTTAAATTTTGTTAAGTTTGTGAACAAGTGAATCAGCACCATTGCCAAATAGATGAGGTTATGAAGTGGGCTTTATTACACGAACTCTTGCTTACGTGTCCTCCGTGTCTACGTGTATGTACAGTCAGCAAAGTAAATAAGTATGCAGAGCCGTCAGATACAGTTTAAGTTTTCTCAAAAACCCACGGATATTTTCTAAAGAAAATTTAAACTATAGTAGAAAATAACGTTCTTCAATAGGTTAAATTTTATTTGAATACATTCATTGGTATTAAAGAAAACCTCATTTGTAGATGACGGCCCTGCATACCTATATCTACTTTGCTGACCGTACTTAATTATTAATAATATGTCATCAATCAAGACAGTCATATACGGAAATATCTAAGAGGCTGGTTCATTATGTCCATTTTAAGTAACTCGCTAATAAGGAATTCTGGAACGAACAATGACGGTATGACTTATCGTAACTTCTGGTATACGACGGCGATGTCTCGCATCGATTATAATAAAATAACTTTGTAACCACAACATAGGTCCTGGACAAGTCATTTTATTTATAAGAATAACAACTTTTTACATAGATACTTATAATGTACGTATATTGTAGCACTAAAGTGCTTATTTATACAGCTTGTTATCTTCAAAAGCATCTATCTTTTTATTTGAGTGCTATATGCGCGTTAGGGGTCTGCTCTGACGTCATTTGCGGAGGTGGAGGTCGCCGACTGTGCTCCCTCCCCTCTCGCACACCCCCCCTGCCACCCTCAACTATCCGCGCATCTCTTGATCTCTTGAATGTAGTGCTGTTATCAGACTCCCGTTAATGAATTCGTATTAATTGCGGAGCTGTTTGCTGTTATTGAAATATTTGTGAAGTTCCTTTTCAATTCGTACAATAATGGGTTAATTTTTAAAAAAGGTTTTATTTTAACGCAATAATAGTGCCGATTACCTTGGTCACAAACTACACTAAATTTAAGTTAAATGCATCTTTTTCTTTCCATTTCTTAAAGAAAAGGACAGAAGATACAATTTAGTTTAATCCTGTCAAATTAGACAGCGCCGGAAGAAAATTGACGTACTTATATTTAGACGCTATGTTTTTAAAATGCGTCTAAATTATCTATGGAGCGTCTAAATTTGACAGGACTTAACTAATATTTTATCTTCTGTCCTTTTCTTAATTAAATGGAAAGAGAAAGATGCACTTAACTTAAATTTACGTTAGGTTGTGCACAAGAGAATCGGCACCATTGTTATATTCTACTGTTGTTTGACTTTATTCCAATAATAACAAACAGAATACGAATATTTGCGTTCTGTTATACATATTAATCAGTAAAGCAAGTGCTTTACTGATTATGGTAAGTAAGTACTTACCTATATAAAGAAATCAACATATTCTATACTATATAGATTAAGTACTATGTCATGATGTTTTATTTAAATAAGTATATTACGTGATTATGATTGGGTACCAATGTACCTATTTAAACTATGTGTTTACTAACTAATATTGGACTGTGGAGTTGGGTTCTTTAGGTGGAATTACCTGAGACTACCTCTGCCATACATATACGGATAAAATATCAGGGCTCTGTTCGATACTTTAATGTCAAGGCAAATCTCTCAAACAGGCTTTAGATTCCAGTTCATCGGATGACTGCGTATCATTTCCTCTGCACACATGCAAGAAGCAGCCTGGCATTTCAGTGCAATTTATAAATTAACCAGTAAACACTACCACAAACTTTGCCTCGTTCATTGTTATTTTTTTTCGCTGAATAATTAATTATTGATTAGCTACTAGCGGCCGATGGGGACGGCATAGCATCACAAATATCTAAATAAGCAACCTTTTGTATATTTCGGGGTGTTCGTAGTTTGTTTATAAGCACAAGAGAATTACTGAGCTGGGAGGTATGTTGCTCCATATCTACAATTTCCAACTTCATTAAGAAACGATTTCCGATTCCTTCAATACTTACGATTGCCAACGACGACATAGAAGCTCTATATTTTCTAGATAGGTTATGTTGTAAGATTTCCTTTTACATCAGACAAGTATATCTATAACAGCCTAGCCTCTTTACCATACTACTTACAACTACTAGGCTGCGACATTATATTACTTATAGGATACATGTCATACACTCATACATGACAAGTTATCTTTTTTAAGTCTTTCTTTTTAACCGACTTCGAAAGGAAGGACACACGGGTTCTTATTTCGATGGGATTTTTTTAATTCCTTTTCTCTGCTCAGATTGTCGAATCCGTAATAATATTGTTATAGGTTGGCTTGGTTAACTATTGGCAAAACATTCCAATTACGAATTAAGACTCCGGAATGAAATAAGAAGTTTAATCGTAAGTTTCAGTAGTCAGAACACAAGGGTATACAAGTATTTCTCTAAGGGGTCGCACGCTTGAGAACGCGCCTAATCAAACGATGTTATTGAGATTCATTAGGGATAGGGATAGTTGCCTTGTACCCTATTTGAAGAACGGTTTCATAACAAAAATATGTTTACTATTATTTAAATTTGATTAGAATATTTAGAACAATGCCTACACACGTGTAAGTACATTAAGTATAATAAGCGTCTTAAGATTCAGATCAGAACTGCTTTAGAACAAACAAGTTTTATACCTAAGTCGCTTCCGCATTCATTGCATTTTCTATTATTAAATCAAACAAAAACACCACATTGGGAAGTAGCAGTTATTTTGTACAGAACTTGAAAGTTATATGAATTTATGTCGTCTTCACGCAACCATTTAAAAATTGATTTCTTTGAGTTCAAATATAATGTATTTTATTAAAAGTAGAATTATGTATATTATGAGGCCTAGACTAGGCCTAAGTGGACACATTATAGGATCGGAAAGGGATCGTCACCGTATCGCCTCGAGCCGTTTAGAACAGTTTTGATATCGGAAATGGAATCGCTGTCAACCAGGCGTCAACCAAACGCTAAGCACCGTAACGTATATAATAAGCGTATCAGCAGCGCCTGTACGTCAACTCGGCTACGGTTAAGCGTCTCGGCGCTTGATGATGATGATAACGCCCGCCTCTCGTGTAAGAGGTTGCGGGTTTAAATCCGGGCAAGTACCGATGTCACTTTTTCCATTCTTAAGTTACTTACACATACTTTCAAAAGTTTGTCTTGGACATCACTGACATCCCGTGCCTCGGAAAGCACGTAAAGCCGTTGGTCCCAGTTGTCATTCGTACAACTTTGACAGTCGTTACGGGTAAGCCAGAAAGTCTGACCAGTCTAACCAAGTAGTATCGTGTCGCCCAGTTACTGAAAGAACATGGGTAACGAATATTTCTTACAGCAGCTGCGAGGAAAGTTAGCAAACATTAACATTGTGAGTGTTTCACAACCAATGGACTTCAGAAATTGTCCACGAATAAAATTGGGATCGTCTGCAGTACTTAGTTTAATGCCATTTCATCTTCCTATATGCGTTTAAACCTTCGAACACACGTGATTCGAGACACAATAGAAAGACAATAGCAGCGCGACAGCCGACTGTCGCTTGGTCATCGAAAGGGTATTAGGGTATTGTGGTATTAGGGTTTTAAATGATTTAGGCAGTCAAAAACCATTCTTGCTTTGAAAAGGATGCTAGCTTGCTGAATGCGATTAAATTAATAATGACTGAACTAGGGGGACGAAATTCAGTCAATTATAATAAGTGTTTAAAGACAAAACTAAGACCGATACTAATTGAATATTTATTAATGACGGAGACAAGTCGAAGCAAGCACCTCTTGGATGGAATGCCTTCGAGTGCAATGACTCGCTCGTAATATATATATACGACGTATTGTTTCCATCAGTTGGGTTTTATTTATTCTAAGGGTTTTATATAGGTTTTAATGATTCTTAAAAACATAACGATTTTAGCATCAATTAATAAAATTTCCATTCCTAAAAGCTTTTTACTTTTGAGAACATTTAACAAAACCTTTTACTACAGTTAATACTTCAGCAGAGGTGAAGGAACCGCATGAACCACAATATTTATTTGGTTTGCTATAAATTTCATACCTGTGCTCAGGTGCAACATTAGCACCGTAAGTCATACTAACTTCTTTTGTTGGTTTTGTAAAACTACACAGAATAGTGCTAGCCAGTTTACTTTTCTTTACTGCCCTGACCGGTATTGGTATCGGCGACCAACGGGTTTTTGGGTTTCGCAGTTCGCGTCTTGTAACCCTGATTTCATGTCGTGAACTTTGACGGAAAACTATAACAACTAAGATAACCCTGTTAGTACAGAAGGCCTAACTTGTAAAATGCTCTGACTTGGAAAACTTGTAAAATATTGCACTTGCTACTACGGAAGCCTTTATGCATGACCTAGCATGCACTTGACCGATTTTTTTTTTATAAATATCGGTGTCGTATCAATTAAATGTTATACATATAACACATCGAGAATCTGAAGTTTTTATATACTTCATGGTTCGATATAGTATTTAAGATACTTCCATTTTGAAAAAATTTGTTAAATAAGCACTTTCATAGCTTATGTGCCCGCAACCACAGATTACTAAATAGTTCCGCAACTTCGTCCGCGGAAATTTCAGCTCAAAATCCTGTTCAAAATATCAAATATTGCTCTGCATATTTGGTCAGGCGTTTAACACTTTATCTTTTAATGACATGTTTTTTTCTTTGTCAGAAATTAGTTTTCGATTGAATAAAACCTAAGTATATATAAGTTGGCATGATTTAAGTTTTATTTAGGTTTTATTACCTATATGTGAAAATAGTTCGTAGTTTTGAAGATTAGTGAATACATAAACCATACCTATAGTTTTATATTTTATTACTCTTATCGTCAAAACATTTTTACTGATTTATTGTATAAATAAATTTTAATAAATACAATGCAAGTGCCTAGGGAGACTTTAAAGCTGATTAGTCAGCCATTAGATTCGATGAACGGTCTATGGTTACTGCTCCGCTCCCGTAGTACCTATGTAACATGATATTATGTAATCTGGAAACATAAATAGGCTATCCAAAACTAAAATATTTTTATAATTCAAAGTAGCAGTTCCTTATATTAACCCGTTCATTTCGTTCAATCAAGCCAACAAATATTTGTGAAAAGACAAACTCATCAACTCATGAGCTTTATAACATAAGTACTTATAGATTTTCTATTACTTGTCACACTGCTTTATTACTAATTTGTAGACTAGTCTAAGTGATTACAGATAGCAGTTATTTGGCAAGATAACTGCTATCTGTTTTTGGAGCATTTATTTATTTATCCTTTCTCTGTTAACATTACAGGTAGGAATACCCAATGCGATAACAGAAACTATACTATCAGAAAATATACTTAATATTAATTAACTTATTCAAACAAAACAAAAAATAAAATAATAACAAATAAAACAAAGATACTGAAACAGCAATGCTATTGACCTTACAATACACTAATTAAAAAATTAAATAAAATTATATCTAACTTTAATCATTTAGGTATCTATCTCATATTTAGCATATTCTGACATTCTGAATATAGGGTACTATAGGTACTTGAATGAAATAGAATGAGAGACACGTGCAACAAATACTTTATCGCTATTAAAAAGTGAATAGTTGCAGTTGGTTAGATCTCCGGTTGCATATTCTCTAGTTTTCTTTACCAACACACAGTAGCATACAGTGCGTTGCTTGGTAGAGAAAACCCTTGTGATCTTTTTTTCTTGTTATTATTTTAGGAACGGAATTCCTTTAATAAAGTGTGTAATTGTGTATGTCCCAAATCACAAAGTGAAGATAAGATCTAGGTAATTATGGCAAGACTAATAATGGTAGCTAAATTGAGCTTTAACCCAACAAAACAATCCCCAGAGTCAAATGTTCCAACTGTGGTTCCAACCAACCTACATAATGACTAATGACCAATATAAAAACAACATTCTAGTTCTAGGAATAAATTCTTTGTACCTAGTAAAAATGTGGATATTTTTAGCATCATCGCGATTGGCATGATTAAATAATTTGACAACCTTTTTTTTCACTTTATATACCTAAGGGAAACCTCAGGAAAATTTTATCAGCCTAGATAATAAATAGTGACATGTATATAAATCGGAGTTGTTCTAAAAAAAGGCATGTATTTTGAGTCCGTATTGATCGGATGAATTTATTTGCTGTCTCCACAATGAGCCTTTACTCCTAAGGGACATAATCATATCGGGCAACTTGCCAATAACTATAGTAGGCTTCGCCGGCTTTGGTTATTGGATGTCCTCGCCCAGTGCCAAGGTCAACAAGAGGACTTCACACTGTAGAAATACCAGTTTCCTATAATACTGCAGACAGTTGGTACACATGATTAATTCTATAATTTACGTAGATATGTAGAGTCGTAGACCTAAGTAAAGAGATTAAAATAATTGTTAATTTTAATTTCTTTACTTAGGTACCCCGGTTAGTCAGTAGTCAGTTTTTAGTATTAGATTATTGTACTGAATACGATTATACGGTACGGTTAGTGCAGTGGCTAAGCGATTGGCTTCTGCTCACACAGCTGCTGTCACAGGTTCATTTCCAGCTCGGAAAAATATTTATATGGCCTATAGATTCCGAGACTGGTTGTCCCAGATGTGATTTTATACGGTGTTTAAGCTCTCACAATATACGTAGGAGACATTACTAATATTGTAACATCTCAATAAAAAAGAAAATCGAAGTAGACCGTTAGTTGACCGTACTATTGCTACCCACGTAGTATCCCGATTATTAGTCTGATCAAGTTAGCTCAAATCCGGCTAAGTACGAGTCGGACTTACGCACTGTACAGCAAAGCTATTATTAGAACTTATTTTATAATAAACTAGCTTTTGCTCGCGACTTCGTCTGCGTGGAATAATATAGTCCCCGTTCCCGGGGGATTTCCGGGATGAAAACTATACTATGTCCTTTCTCGGGTCCCAGACTATATCTAAGAAGAGACAGACAGCGTTGCTTTCGCATTTATAATATTAGGTAATACGGATTTTTAGTCGGAGCGTGATGCACATTAGCATGACAGTAAAACGGTACAGACTAATAATTAAATCTATTTAAATAACAATACAAATGCCAATTATAACTTGTTTTGTTTCCTTCCTTTACAGTGAGTGACGAGAAAAAGGGATAATGAACTTTTGAAAAATTAAACGCCAATTGGTTCAGCGCACTCTGGGAGCTATAAAGTTTCCGGTTGCTGGGCGAGGTGAGCTCCAGCGATCACCGAGGTGCACAGAGCGGCAGGCATGCGGGACATGCGGCGGCGCACTGTGACACACAAGCGCGCGCACTGCTACGCATCCGCCGAGGTGCGATAACCGACCTCCTCCAGCGTGCCAAGTTTCGATTTCATCGACGCTCTCGTTTCGTACTTCGTAGTCGCACGTGCGTTGCAGTCGACGCCGCACACCGCGGGCCCGCCTCGCCGTGCGAGACGCTTCGATTAAACACACAATATATAATGAACTATTACTGTCCACATAGATCCACTGAAAGTCTCCATTCGAATAAAACATTTTGACGTTTTCGTGACATGCCGCGTAGACGTCACGAAAGACGTGCAGAAATAAAATAAACATCGTGTGAAAGTTAAATTATTGTTTCGGAGAGTTGAGTGCAGCCCTAGGAAGTGCAGTTTAATTAGTGCATCATGACGTCCCGGTCAAAGGAGAAGGTGGCGGCAGCTTTCCGCAAGCTATTCCGCTCTCCCGAGAAGCTGGACAATGACGGCGCAGGGCCGAGCGGGTCACCAGCGCGGCGAGGTCTGCTACGGCGACACAGGTACCTTCTCATTTATACATGTGTTAAGTATCTTAATCATAATAGTTATTGTTCGAAATCGGTAGAACATTCGAAAGTGGAGAATTTCATAAACAAACTTCAACAGCAATCAATGTGCAAATGAGTCAGCGACACCGATGGCAACGGACATTGCGAGCTGTTGTAACGTCAGGCTGATGTAGTTCATGTTTGATAACACCAGAGACCGGCTGACGACAGGTCACGTAGTCACTCATTGACGGCGCCTCACCGCACTGCGCTGCGCCCCATTACCACACTGGATAAACACACAATTATCATGTCGAATGTAAACCTTCGGTTATTTAACAAACACTTAATACCTAATGGGCAAAAACAGGCCGTGAGGGTTACTATTCGTACTCTTCCACGTGTCCACGTAAGCTTACTTTACAATCTACATCAGTATCTTAGAAGCAAAAATAGTCTTTTTTTGAAAACCATTGTCATGCATACTATGCTCATGCTCATCATACTTAAATACAACAATGGTTTTCTGCAAATATGTATAGTTTTATGTGTTTTTTCTCGTAGACATACTTCTGCTGAGACCAAACTAAATATATTGGTGGCAAAACGCTTGACATCTTATGGCACCTAGGGAAAAGCGCCATAATTTTTAGGGTTCCGTAGTCAACTAGGAACCCTTATAGTTTCGCCATGTCTGTCTGTCTGTCCGTCCGTCCTCGCTTAATCTCTGTGACCGTTAGCACTAGAAAGCTGAAATTTGGTACCAATATGTATATCAATCACGCCGACAAAGTGGTAAAATAAAAATTGGAAAAAAACGTTTTATTAGGGTAGCCCCCCTATATGTAAATAGCGAAGTGGTTTTTTTTAATTTCAAACCTGACGTGTGATATATTGTTGGATAGGTATTTAAAAATGAATAGGGGTTTACTAAAATCATTTTTTGATAATGTCAATAATTTCGGAAATAATCGCTAGAAAAGGAAAAATCAAAGCGACCCCCCCTCTAACTTTTGACCCGTAGGTTTAAAAAATATGAAAAAAATCTAGAAAGTAGAACTTTATAAGGACTTTCTAGGAAAATTATTTTGAACTTGATAGAAGGAACAGTTTTTGTACAAAAAAGACAAAAAGGTTGTACAAAATAATTTCTGCGTACTTACTATGTCAACGTAACAAATAGCCTTTTTTTAAAGTTATAAGTCGGTACAATTATTGTGACGGACGGGAAACTACGGAACCCTACATTGAACGTGGCCCGACACGCTCTTGGTCGGTTTTTTTGTATGTTTGAAAAACAAACTTTCTGAAAAGCTTTACTATGGTGGTCCATGAACAATATGGAACATAGCCCGCTGGTAGACAGAGACTTACTATCGGCAAGCATCGGAAGCTTATAGGGACCCATTGTCATCCTGAAGGTACAGAACTGTACATAACCTTGAAAAGTTCATAAAACGTAACGTTCCTAAATATAAAATGTATTTTTATTGTTCTGAAGAACTGTTGGCAACCCTATATGAAGCACAGTTATGGCTGACCAAGCTGAGGGTTATGCATTCAGGAAAACATTAGCTTCTTCATTTGCATAATCACAGCCTCAACACAACACAAACGAGCCTAATTATTTGTAAACATCGTTTAATTACACTGTTTCTAATCATTTTTGCGTTAGAATGTGTGTAGATATAAATACGAGTATATACAGGGTGTCCCACGGCTATGCCACATGGAGGGAAAGTACCTTAAATCTTGTAGATAGAACCTTTTACAGAAATTAGACATTATTTGAATTTTAAAAACAATTTAAATTGCATTCATAGATTTTCAAATAATTAAATGGTTGGGCCGGGAATCGAACATGTTCCACGAGAAAAAATAATCACCTTGTAGTTTTCTTATACCGATCGAAAGCTTTCATCATAAGGATTATTTTTTGCTAAATAACATAGTATCACAAATAAAAGGAAGACCGTAAATTTTAACATTTGATGTAAAATTTTGTTCTGTTAAGTTAAAAGCTTACATTGCCGTAAGGATATACAATTGACAATCATAACTACTTATTACTAATTAATCTACCCATTTGAGTAGTACGCATCATTTAAATAAATAAATATCCACCACTATAAGACCACAAAATCGTCAGGGAACGAAATAATCAAAAGTTATCACTGTATTCATTATTCAAGAAGAAGGGACTAGTTTTGAGCATTTGAAAAATGTGCTAATTTTGTATTAAAAATGTTAAAATTCATGGTCTTTCTTTTATTTTTGACACTATGTTATTTACAAAAAATAATCCTTGTGATGAAGCCTTTCGATCGGTAGGATAAAACTACAGGCTGATTAATTTTCTCGAGTAACAGGTTCGATTCCCGGTTCAACTATGTAATTATTTAAATATCTATGAACGCAGTTTAAAATGTTTTTAAAATTCAAATAATGTCTTCTTTCAGTAAAATGTTCTATCTACAACATTTAAGGTACTTTCCCTCCATATGGCATTGCCGTGGGACACCCTGTATAAACGTAATGATCTTAAACACATCGATTTTGTTTGTAAGTTAATAAACCCACCGTTTTATTAGAGTTGATGTTGATTTTAAATAGACTATTTAATTATTTCAACAAACACGCAGCTAACTACACAAGCATTCAACGTAATTAAAATTATTATTGTTTGTACTTACCTAAGTATTTCTAAAATCTGGAAAGATTTTTACTTAAGTGCTTGCAAGGGACCACCCAGCAGTGGACTATTTACGAATCATTTTTACCAATTTTTAATCAAAAGCCTTGGTAGAGCTTTTAAATTTTTGTGTAGAGCAACGAACGCTGTAATTTTGCGTACGTAATATGATCGCATCTGGTTGTTTATTTCAGGAATCGCACTGTAGTTATTATAAAACAATTGTACTTAGTAATTTATTGTGATTAAAAAAACATGCATACAGAAAGCACGTTCGCTGAATGCAGCAATACGTTGAAATATTCAAAACTCTATTTATTTTTATGAAGCCTACTAGGTATCTATAACATTATATACCTATATACCTACGTATATACCTCCATATGTATGTACTTACTTACCTAATTATATTTCTGTAAAAGCCCGTTTGTTGGTTGATTCAAATTTTTACCCCAAATGGACGAATTTAAATGTTAATTGTGGGAACAGGACAATTAGTATTTCCTAATCGTTTAGATGGTGAAATTCATGTGAAATAAGTTTTACGAGCTTTTCTTTTAACTCGTTACAATTCTACACTTCCGGACTTCTAAAAGAAGCCACCTAGCTTTATAAATATTGTCTATAGCTTTAAAAGAAATATAAATGAACTATTATCAATGCAGTTTTAGCATATCAAACATTTGAACACCTACATTTTTTTAAATGCACTATTATTTACCTAAGCGTGTCTTACATTTTTTTTTAAAGCCGTGTTTGATAATAAAATAACCCTGACTGACGGTGAACGCAGACTTGGCCGCACCGCACGCGCCGCAGTCTTCGCATTCGAATTCTTTATATGAAGTTCTATGCCACCTCGCACACCTACCCGCGTCGCAGTTGCCGCAGACCCTGAAACGACAACAAAGAAAATGCGATGACTGCGGGGACTGCGGCGCGGCGCGTGCGGTGCGGCCAAGTCTGCGTTCACCTTTATGCTCTAGGTGGCTCGATTTACGAGCCCGGGAGTATATTTTAAACATAATACGTGTCTTTGGGGTATATTGTATATATACATTATTTTTTCGTTGTAAACGTAAAAATGAATAATGGTAACAGAATCTGCCCCCAATAGTAAATATTGGAACTAACCGTATGTAGTACGAGCGTTTAGGATGTAAGTAACACTCTTACACCAACTGCTCCCAATCATTCGACCGGCGTTTGAGTAACTTTTAGGCTGATAAACAGATTCAGGTCAAAACATAAGTTTAAACAAAAATATTTTTAGATACGCGATACATTGGCCTACTTACATTGCACTAGATATCTGATTCCGTAAATATTGCATATACGGGCAGATAAGCAAGGTACAAACTTGTGCTAAAGAATTTAATAACACATACCTAAATGGTTACAAAAGTAAGCTTAATCATCATACGAGTACAATCTACAATCATACAGAAAAACCAGTTAGGTGGTTTCCTATAAATTATACAATGTTTTAAGATCAAGGCATTAACTTGAAACACGCAAGCGTTAGTAGAGTAACACAATCAGGTCAATACTAATACTGACTACTATACTTACAAATGTACAATTATTTTACATGCTTGAGTAACGACCAAATTTCAAAATAAATGTAACACTCGTCAATGCCGCATACACTTTGGCATCTGCAGTCGTTCGATAAATCTTTGAAAGGTCTTCTCTAGGCGAAGGTCAATAGCGTTGCCATCATAACATTTGGGTCTATTTTTACCGATGCAGATAAAACAATTAATAATTCAACTGGTAACGCATTGTCTGGCAACAAAAGAACGCATAGTAATTAAACCTTTTCCATACTTACGATACGGGTAGTTACATTTCTCTTTAGTAACAATAGATAATTATATGGGTACTGCGGGTCAGTTTCAAAGTCATATTTCGTCTCCAGTGGTCGACAAACAAAGACATTGTTTACGTGCAGACGCTCATCGTCACCAAGTAATATTGTACCCGTTGTCGACGCTACAGCCACCGGCTACAATGACTGACGTATGAATTGTAATCAATGCGGAATATCGCAACAAAGAAGCCTCGACGCTCGCTCTAGCTCTAGCAAAAGGCCACACGCAACCGCAACGCACTGTCTGTTCATCCAGCCATTGTTATTATGACACAGAGAATATAAACAGTGACGGAAGAATAAACAAAACACAAGCGATCCATTAGGCGTATGTCATCCAGATTAGATAATAGGGCTTGATATTTAATAGGTCAATCAACACAACATAGTTAATCAGACGATGACTTAACGGGAACCTTTGAATATTTTGTTCAATTTAATTCTAGCCGTACTTAATCAATTGTGATGATTTATAATAAGTAGTAATTGCAGCCGAATTAACTTTTTTATGCTCCCATTTAAAAATCCAACAATAGCAACGCTTATTTAGTTAGATTCATAAATAAGAAACACTGTCACACATAAATAATATATTATTATCAAGGCATACCGCAAATAGTCACGAGTAATTTATTTTATTAATATTATTAAAGCAACTAAGTAATATTTTGCTATTATAGGTATGTTATTCAAAAGTACTTACCAGCCACCTACATACTGTATTTTCCTTAATCAATTCTATGCAATAACATCCAGTACCTACCTATTATGTAGCAAAATACAGAACTCTTATTACATTAACTAAATACAAGCCAATTAATGGTCTCCGCTACGCTAATTACGATCGATAATGAATGGTGAATTAAATGAAATAAGTACATTTAAATGGCTGCGGAAATGGTCAATAACATGTTTCTGATGACGATCAAATTGACTCATAGCATCCTGATTCCTCGTACTTCGCTGGTATTTTATTTTATTATGGACATCGACAATAAGTATGACACTTAATGTAATGTACTTATACAGTACAAATGTACATAAGTAGGTACCTGTATGTATGTGTGCATCAACGCATAAAATGTGGTAAATGGGAAAGACAAGTGACATTTACGCCAGTGTGACATTTTATACTCTTGGAATCACTTTATGTTTTAAAATTATCCAGAGGTCAAAAGTGTCTTTGAAATCTTATCACAGCCTCGTTATCTCTTTTGTTGATACTCTCTTAACTACACATTATAGACTTGACGGTACTTGCAACTGAAAACCATAAGTTATTTCTGGTTGGTTCTTTTGCTTCGCAATTCATTTGGGTCCTGCTCCTATCCTATTACATTAAGTAATTTTGTCTACGCCACAAACTTGCCACAAATTAAAGTTTTTATGTAAAATTAGCAGCCGGGCCGCGCTTCGCACGGGTGTTACAAATCTTTAAAAATCCCGGCTTTTCCCTACTATATTATGCATGTATCATATAAACCTTCCTTAAGAATCACACTATCTATTAAAAAAACCGCATCACAATCCGTTGCGTAGTTTTAAAGATCTAAGCATACATAGGGACAGACAGAGGATAACGACTTTGTTTTATACTACCTATGTACAAGTATGTATGTAGTATGTGACAAGTGCTTGGACAATGGCTGATAACGTTACAAACTTGGTAAGTATTCAGTTTATTAAAATTAATTATTAATCGACTCCATTTGAATATCACCTTCTCAAAATACTTACTTTTTTGTCCTCCAAAAAATTTCCATATCGGCTAAAATGTAGGTTTTACGCAGAGACTTTTATAAATCTTCAAGTAAATCACTACGCGAATTTTTATTTGGAAACTGCTATTAAGTTAAACCAGATTCGTGTTTACTACTTCATAATGACATTAAATTCGATTGTAGACACCTTATACCTTTCAACGACCAAGCGATAGCCGGCTGTCGGGCTGCTATTTAAACCAAATTCCAGATGTGAATCAGGTATGACTTTTTGTTTTCATATACATTTTTTTAATATAGGTATAGTCTGATTCCAATCAAGGCTTTGATTTCAATCATGGCAGTGGTAAGCTTGGTTAGTAGTTGGATACTGGGTATCGCTATACTATAGTGTTGGCGCCGGTTAAACCTGACAATCGGGAGCTAGTCTGTTCTGCTATGCGGCCTGCATCGTGCCTGATGCTCGCCCACTTCACTTTCAAATCTAAAAATAAACCTAGCAAGTTATAGAAAATTTCCCTGAGTTGTGTATCGTAAGCCCGTCCGTCTGGTTCCATCGATTTTTAATATATGAATTGTTAATATCCGTGGATGTTAGTTGTGCAAGGTCAATCGTTATTAACCTTTAAATTGAAGGCTCTTCGAACGGTTTAGACGTCGATAAATAAGGGTAAAAAATCAAGTTGATTCGGACTAGTTTTAAAATATTCTAAAAGGACTCGTCGATTCCTATCACTTATCTGTATTTCCTACTTATTTTACGAAGATAGACAAGAAATTTTGGTGTATTCCTGTTGTCCCCATTGACTCTATCCCCAATTTTTTGTACTGAATTGCTTGAGTCCTATCATTTTTTCATTTTACGGTTTTATGTTTAAAATTGCATCCTTATTTTATGTGGTACAGCTCTAAACAAGGTCGAGAAATTTAAGTATTTGGGCCACTGGGTTACCGAGGACCGTAAGGATAGTGTGGATATCGAAAGGGAGCGCAGAGCGCTGTCTGTCCGTTGCAACATGTTAGCCCGCAGGTTTGCACGGTGCACGGAGACTGTCAAAGTTGCGCTTTTCAAAGCGTACTGTCAGTCTTTTTACGCCTGCAGTCTGTGGGTTGACTTTACGCAGCGGACATATGGCGTTCTGCGCATTCAATACAACAACGCGTTCCGGGTGCTGATGGGACTGCCGCGCCACTGCAGTGCCTCCGCGATGTTCGCGGCGGCGGGGACAGACGGCTTTGCGGCCATCATGCGTAAGCGGTGCGCGTCAGTCATGCGCCGCACGCGCGGCAGTCCCAACACCATCCTGAGCGCGCTGGCGGACCGGTGGGACTCTCCGATGTTGGCTCGCTGGATACGGCTGCATGCAGTCGTATAGTTATATGCCATCATCGGGAAGTCCACCCGGACCTGCCACTTTCTTTTACGAAATTTATTAAAAATTTACTAACACTAGTTTGTAAGCTCGAAACTGTACTAACATATATGGATGTAATCGCAAGATGAATCTGAAATAAATGATTTATTATTATTCCATTTATTATATTTAGACACTTATAAATTACATTTTTAAATATTGCTATAAAATAATAAAAACATTTAAAAATATAAAAAATAGTAGCCCACCGGCATCGGGAACAGGGTCCAAGCTACCGATGGTCAGGGCTCCAGAGAGAGGAATCGCCGGACAATGCGCGCCGTGCCCAGGAGTACCGCCTTCTGTATCAGGCCCTTGATCCAGCTGCCTAGCGAGAGCCTCCTTAGGTGTTGATCGAGGCTCTTTGCTATTACGCCATTGGCCGTCACGACTATCGGCACAATGACTGCTGAATCTACGTCCCACATGTCGACAACCTCGCGAGCCAAGTCAAGGTATTTGGACTGCTTATCCTTCTCGGCTTTCACGAGGTTCTCGTCATGCGGAACGGCTATGTCAACAATCATTGCCCGACGCTCTAATCGATCTATTACCACAATGTCAGGCTTATTGGCAACAATAGTCCTGTCTGTGATAATAGATCGATCCCAGTATAATGTGATATGGCTATTCTCAAGAACTGGGTCGGGCACATACCTGTAGTACGGTACTTCCGATTCCACAAGACTGTATTTCAGAGCAAGTTGCTGATGAATAATCCTGGCTACAAGGTTGTGTCTGTGCAAATAGTCTCCGTTAGCCAGACTAGAACACCCAGAAATAATGTGACGGATTGATTCCCCGGGACGGTGGCATGCCCGACATATGTCAACCGTGCCGTCCTTCACAATGTATTTCCGGTAGTTGTTCGTCATCATAACTTCGTCCATTATCGCACAGACAAAACCTTCGGTTTCCCCAAAGAGGTCACCGAAACGCAGCCAGGATACGGACGCCAGGAAATCTACATCGGGCCCATGTAGGACCCGATAAAAGCGTCCGTGAAGCTCTTTGCTCTGCCATACAGTCCTGCGGTCGTTAGTGTCCAGTACCACAGGTTTGCGCCAGTTCTCGCTCGCTAAGGAGAGCGGGGTGAGGCCCTTGTCCACCGAAACTACATCCCGATGCATCCCCACGGTGGCCGATAGGAAATACTCCCTGAGATTGCATATCTCACGGTTGTGCAGAGTCTTAGCGTTTAAGAAACCTCGACCACCACACTTCCGTGGGACATACAGCCTCATCACCGACGACCGTGGGTGATGCATCCGGTTTGCAGTCAGTAGACCGCGGACCCTCCTATCCAAGGCGTCTAGTTCAGTCTGAGTCCATTTGAGTATGCCGAAAGAGTACATCAAAACCGGCATGACCCAACCGTTGAAGGCGCGCACCTTATTTCCGCCTGATAAAACACTATTTAGTACTTTATTCAGGCGGCCAAAGAAGCGCTCCCTCAACGCCTGTTTCATGTCGGCAGCATTGATGCCTAACGCTTCCGACATACCCAAATATTTGTAAGTTTCGGTTGTGGAGAGGGACCTAAGGTGTATGGAATCCGAGAGTTGAGACCCATCGGATTCCACAATCTCCCCTCGCTTTACATGCATGACTGCACATTTGTCCACACCAAATTCCATCCTGATGGCGCTACTGAAAGTTTCTGTTACTTTCAGTAGCTTCATCAGTTGCAAATCGGTGGGGGCAAAGAGTTTCAGATCATCCATGTAAAGGAGATGAGATATGACCTGGCCACCTCTTCGCAATCGATAGCCTAGCCCTGAACCCTCCAACAATGTGCTTAAAGGGTTCAGGGCCAAACAGAACCACAGCGGACTCAGACTATCGCCCTGAAATATACCTCGCTCGATCTTTATGGTTTCGCCGCTCTCTCGGATCTGCCGACATCCTGGATAGTGAAGGACTGTCCTCCATTGCCCCATACACGACACCAAGAAGGTGCGCAGAGTTGCATCTACTTTGTACAACTCCAGCACCCTCATGAGCCATGTATGTGGCACCGAGTCGTAGGCCTTCTTATAATCTATCCAACATGTCGACAGGTTCTTTCGAGAACGACGAACCTGCTGACTGATAGCCATATCAATGAGGAGAAGCTCCTTGGTACCACGAGACCCTTTCCTACATCCATTTTGAGAGGCAGACATGATAGAATTATTATTAATATGATTATTAATTTTAGCTCTCAAAATGGATGCAAGAACTTTATAGACCGTGGGAAGACAAGTTATTGGTCTATAATTCTTGGGTTCCGTGGTACTACCTGCTTTATGGAGCAGGTGGGTGACTCCAGTTGTTAAGAATTGGGGTAACGATCCAGACTCTAAGGCTGACTGGAACTGGGATGCCAAGCGAACATGTGATCCAAGGAACCATTTTATCCAAAAATTGTGCAGCCCGTCCGGACCCGGAGATTTCCAGTTAGGTAACGGACGAACTGCACAAGCTACATCTTGGGGGCTGATGGTAATAGCCCCCATTTCTGGTATTAGATCACAGGTTCGCTCAACCTCCCGAATCCAGTCGCCCTCAGTGTGACTGACAGGCACCGACCAGATGCTGCGCCAGAATGAACTCATAGCATCATCATCCGGAAGGCGTGTATCAATCACACCTTGGTCTGGTCGTTCCCAAGCCCTATACACCCACCTCTCATCGCTCTGGAATGTGCGATTCAGAGTATAGCGCTCCACTCTTCGCTTGTACCGACGAATACGGTTTGCCCATGCAAAGATCTTCTGCTTCAGGAAGTCGATACGCTCTGTGATGTGGGCTATAAAATCTTGGGGACTAATGTCAGTCCCCGCAAACGCCCGCCTCACAAAACGCATCACTCTAGGGCGTGTATTGCCCTCCCTGAAGCAGATGAGCTTGCCGATGAGTGCTCTAGCCTCACCAATACGACGCTCAATTCTGCACTGCCACGCTGGTACAGCAGGTTTAGGTCGTGTGGCTCCGTCACTATTGGGAAATTTGACGTGAGCCACACGACACGCTGCTACAGCTGCGCAGTACAAAATTGAGTGGGTATCAGCGAGGTCTTCACTGCCATCAAAATAGCTTGACAGCAGCGAATCCAGAGCACAATGCGAATCCAGAGCCATGCACGAACGTTGTGCATGGGCAAACGCGGCAGTCGTGGCCTAAGTTCAGGCGGTGTAGAGCGATATTCCCGAAACGCACACTCCAAGGCACTCCTCAATTTATCATTACACTGGATACTCACAGATATAGCCTCACCATCATCCATCACATCAGCACTGGGCGGTCGTGGCATGCCACTACCTAAATTTTGCGGCTGCACAACGACCGCATCCACTGGTGCATTATTATTATTATTATTTTAAAATATGTTTCCATATCTCGGGACCCTGAGGTCCCGGACTTTTGGAAGGCGTACGAGGGGCCGAAGCCAACTCGCAGAGGCCCCTTGAGGAAAAACTTTATGTGGAATGGGACACCGACCGACGATTATCCCTATATGCACTATGTAAGTGCATCTAAGGACAACCCCCGGTTGGTGTTGGACTATTGTAAAATATGGCAACTAACAAAAATTTTGGACTATGGGTTTGGATTCTTTCATGAGAATAAGGTACCAGAAACTATGGAGTGACTATGGCCCCTGCCTGACCCATGGTTGTATACACTGATAGAATGGCAGGGGGTGACTTGCACACTCAGTAAATGGGCCCCCGAAAACGGCCGCTAGCACATAGTGACGTAGCGACAAGGGGGCAACATATATCGAGGTGCTAGAGGAGTGGAGAGGTATTCCACGGCTATCAGGACAATCCCGGAAGTACGGTCAAGATCCCTACCAGCATCTTACTGGAATACTTCCTTCCCCCGAGCACGTATGCTCTTGCGATTCTCCACTCAAACCAGCCAATGAAGGCAAGAGTGAGGTGGGAGCCTTGTTCCTCGTCAGTGCTCACTCTGGCCGGCCAGTTAAGGCAAGCCAGAGATGAAGAACAAAGGGTCTCCCAGGAGGTCAGGTCCACGGGGTCGCTACTGCCCGACAGCTCGCCACAAGCTGCCCTGCGGGTTTATTATTATTATTATTATTATTATTATTATTATTATGGTGCATCCCATAAGGATGCACTTTTCACACCCAGTCACATCCTGTGGAAAAAAATCCTTACCCAAAATTTGCGAAAATTTTATCTCAATTCTCAACCACAGCTGTGTATAAGCGTAAAAAACCCTAAGGAAAACCATTGTATTCGAGGCATCACCAGCTAAAGGCTGGACCCTTCTATTATGCACAAAAAACACGCTGAAGTCTGCTCTATTATTTACACCATATCACGGTGGTCCCGCGCTCTATGAAGGGCGGTCATAGAGGTTCCAGCCAGGGTAAGACTATTGAAATGCGTGTTGATGAATGTAATTACGCTATTTTATGATCAATTAACTAAAAGCATAATTATAAATGGGAAAGTGTGTCTGTCTGTCTGTCTGTTTGTCTTTCTTTCACGGCAAAACGGAGCGACGGATTGACGTGTTTTTTTTAATGGAGATAGTTGAAGGGATGGAGAGTAACATAGGCTACTTTTTGTCTCTTTCTAACGCGAGCGAAGCCGCGGGCAAAAGCTAGTAATAAAATAACACAGTGAAGGTGAAATAATAATACTTTATTCCATGAAAAATACTTTAACCCATTAATAATTACTTTAAGTAGGTACTAAGTACAGGTTAACTATATAATCAATCAATTAAATATTATTTACTAATTATGCTAATCAACTAACTAATTAGCTGAAATTTAAATTATCTTATTACTAATTAACAAATTTATTCTCAATTTACAGACACAAAAGTATACAAAACAAGTTTTTTTTACACATTATTATAATATCTAGACATCTAATCTAAATCTACAGTATATAACACAAAATCATATCTTATTTATATGAGAGATAAATTCAACACCTCCCTTGGCAGAACAGACTTCTTCTTTCTTGGTAATTTTCTTAAACTTGAAATACTTATATGGATCAGAATTAAGAAGAAGTCTGTGCATGAGATCAATGTTCGTTAAAACTCGAGATATTTTCCTTGTGTTATCACGCCTAAACTGCTTAACTAATTTAAAGTGTCACCAATCTCTTACAAATACTATTAATCCTATTTTCCAAGTCGTCAGTATTGATATTTAAAACATCTGGCAGTAACTGCGTCAGAGACTCAGATGAAAAACTTACCGACATTCATGACTATCAGATTTATACTCTTGAATAGATAGCCAAGTATCAAGAACAAACATTCCTGTAAAAGAACACTTAATAGTAGTACCTGAAACCAAAAAAAAACAAATAAGTGTCAATTCAAAAATGACATAAATCTCGTAGCAAGTGCTACGCGGTCGGACGTATGGCGTAGACCTAGTACTACGCACATCTGCAATTTTCTGCAGGTAATTTATGTCAATTTAAAAAATAGGTAAATATACCAATATTTTCATAGTGCATTATATAATTGGGAAATGTTGGGAACATAGTTAAAAGCTTAGATTAAAAAAATATCAAAGCGAAAAAAATTCATATTTTCGCTTTGGCGTAGCACCATATGTATTTACAAAAATAACATCAGTTGCATATTAAAAACTATACATAAAATAGAAAATACATACCTTCAACAAAATAACTAATTCTCGGTAAACACATGTTTCTTGTTAAAGTAATTAACACTTTGTGATTTCGTAAATGTTGACTAATCTGATGCGTCCACTTCCGATGCACAAAAACAAATGTAACAAATAATTGATTGTATTTTTTTTTATACCCTTAAGTAGTACGTCTACGTGGCTTAAAACAAGCTTCGTGATTGAAGCTCTATGACTTATTACCGGGACCACCGTGCATATGTGAAACCGCCCAGAGGCCAATGATGCATCCGGCAGATTGTCCAATTCCCCGGATCGGTTTAAAATTAGTATTGATGAATTTGAGATATCCATCATTGTCGGCAGAGTCGACACTCAACCAGACTCCGCCAAATTTACTTGTACTCTGATGTGCCATTATCAATAATACGCTGGTCATCTGGTCATTAATTTAATTCAATGTTAATAATTGTTGAACTAAGTATGCAAAAAATATTGTTACATCGAAAGTACTTACCGCTTATCGCTGGCCTGGAAGTTGTTTCCATAATCTGTTGTATGCAGCTGTAAGTACCTGTAGTTACTTTGTATACTTACATAAATCTTCTGAATGTCATTGACCTGTCCGAGGCGTAATATATACCTATTACACAGCGTTGGTGGTGAATCCTAAATCAAAATGCATTATTTAAGACATTTTTATGGAAATATTCAATCCAATATTTAAGTATGTTTATTGTACGGTCAGCAAAGTATATAAGTATACAGGGCCGTCATCTACAATTGAGGCTATCTTGATAACCAATGAATGTATATGTTATAGGCAATGTGTATAATCCGGCATTGTATAGAATGCCTAGGCTTTATATAGATTGCCTAAAACATTCAGGCAATGTATATAATACGATTCATTTCATACATTGCCTAGGTATTGTATAAAATGCCCAAAGCGCATCAGGCAATGTGTATAATGAACGACCACGAGAAGGAGACACGTGTTTCTATTATTACATTATGTCATTTCTATTCTTACTTTAAATAATTAAATGGTAAATAATATTTCTCACACTTAACTACACATTTTTAATACCTACAAATGAAACCTTTTTAGAAGATTTTTAATTTATATTATTTAGAGTAATGTTTGTGTTAAATTAAAGTTTAATAATGTTGATTTTGAATGGTATAAGTAAATCAAACTTTACCTAAGTATTTTTTTAATAATATGTTATTACTTTTATAACGTAGCGCGTAGATTTTGTGTCGATTACTGAACATGTGAAGATAATAAAGAAAATAATTGTTTTTGTTATTAGGTACCTACAAGTAACTAGATCGCAATTTTCATATTATTACTCTATTTTAGTTTGTTCAAAGATGTTACCTAAGATTTTATTTCCTTTCAAATTACAATTAGGTTACCTACAGTTTATTGGAAGTATAATAAAAGCTTATTTTAAATAAAAAAAAAATCCATAATCAAGTGGTAAGAAATAAACAGGGCGACTTTCTGCAGCAGTTTTTTGGTACGTTGTAAATGTAAATGTTTATCCGAAGGCAACTGCTATGTGAGAAACGCTCTCTACGAGAAAACTCGTATGTACTTAGGCATACAAACCAATAGAACACATGTCTTATCGCTGTCTGCTAATGGAAGTTGAAATTAGGATTAGCTCTCAAAAGATCAGTACCTATCTAACTAAATCATAGAGAAGAAAAATCGATTACATACATTGCCTGTGCTTCAACTGACATTCTATACAATGCCTAGGTATTTTATACATTTCCTAGGTAAAGTGTATAATAGTTTAATCATTGAACATCATTTCATACATTGCCTGAACGACCCCGGCATTTTATACATTTCCTAGGTATTGTATAGAATGCCTGCATTATACACATTGCCTATAACATATACAAATGAAATTTAACCTAATTGAAGAACTAGTCAATTTCTACTATAGTTTTTATTAGAAAATATCCGTGGGTTTTTGAGAAAACTTAAACTGTATCTGACGGCCCTGTATACTTATATACTTTGCTGACTGTACATGGTTAAGTGTGTACTATCGTCAAAATTGAATCATGACCCATTTCGACGATAAATCGTTTGAAGCTGTCAAAATAATAAGACTAGACGTGTGACATTTTTAATACATGTTTACGCGATTGTCGACCTAATTGTATTTGAATGTCTGTAGGAAAATAAGCTTATGGTGGGTCATGATTCCATTTTGTCGATTGTACATAAAGCTCGGTGATTAATCAAAATCCGCTAATGGTAGGTATGCGGTTGACCCAGTTTCTTTATAACCATTCACTGTTTCGTTGCTTTCACTTAGTTTTACTTAAATACCTACACAAAAACATGATTAACTAAGACGTTTTCGGACTAAGTAGGTAACCTTTTTGGCAAGTTTTTATGTAGGTTGCAAGTCGAAATGAAATATTAGGTGGTGGTTAAAAATAACCTGTGGAAAAACATACAACTTCATTAAAGCGTTTCCTGGTATGTACGTCTACGTTACCTATGTTTCTTATCTTATCTTTTTGTGGGGCCGGCCCAAGCCTAGCACTTCGACCCTTTTGGATCTTTTGTGCTGTACCCCTCCTTTTACTCAACCCCTAGCCTTCTGTGCACCTCCTTCATTAGTCCCAGTATGGCCTTGATGGGGCTGAGCCTGTAGTCCTCTGGTCTTGGGAATGGTTGGGCCAGATACCCTAATCTTTTGGAGCCTAGTGCTGCGCAATCACACAGCAGGTGTAGCATAGACTCCTCTGCTTCTCCACAGAGCCTGCAAGTCGGGTCGCTTGCTAGTCCCATGTTTTGGAGCTGTTTGTTGGTGGTGTAGTGCCCTGTGAAGACTCCTGTGATTGCTCGGAGCTGTGGTCTGCTGTACCTCCATAGTTTCCGGGTCCAGCCATTATCTATGTCGTTGAGGAATAGTTTAGCATGCTTCTGGCCCGTTGTGTTGTGCCAGTGCGTGCTGTGTATCCTCAACCTATGTTTACTTTGTAAATAAGTATTGTGCAGGTCGTCTTTTAATGTTATAATGTCGTTATTAGTGAAGCTTATAATCATGCTTATAAATTTATTATAACATGTTTTCATACAGGTAATATACCTGTATACTAAATGTGGGTGTACTTAATAATTTGCCGCACCGACGACGTCGTTAGGCAGACAGCATTCCGCTCACGAAGGTATTCGCAGCTGTATAGAATCCATACACACTGCGCATACACATTACCCAGCTTACTCACTCACTCACTGGTTCACATATACCTACGTACTAACTAACTAGGACTTTATGCTTTATTGAATTAAATTTGCATGATTCCCTTAGCTCTTTGTTGATATTAGATTAACATATAAAGGTCAAGGGTGCTAGTGCGTAGTAAAGCTGCTAAATCGTTCAGAACATGATCTCGGCTCGGCTAATAGAATAGGTACTTAGGTAAGTATTTCAGAAGATGTACTTCTTATTAACTACCTATCTACTTATTTCGCTGATATGTACTTATATAGAAGTGCTAGTAGGTGTGCCGCGGTAGGTAACTATTTGAACTATCCCGCAGCGTCAAACTCTGTTAAGGTGGTTCTTCTACGGAACTTTAAGCCCGGTTTCCACCGCGAGCGGAACGGACCCATTAATGGCTTTGTTCACAAGCGCAAACTCCAAACAACAAATAGTCAAACAAATAAAGAACAAATAGTCGAATAATAATTAATAATAAATGCATTTATAATAAAGTATGTATTAAGAATTATAATTTTGTTGGTGGAAATACAAGTATGAAGTTTCCGCTTGCGAGCGAAGTCATTAATGGGGCCGTTCCGCTCGCGGTGGAAACCGGGCTTAACGGGGTATTAAATGAAATTTCATACACATATTAGGTAGGTACAGTCAGCAAAGCAGATAAGTATCCAGGGCCGTCAGATACAGTTAAAGTTTTCTTAAAAACCCACGAATATTTTCTAATAAAAATGTAAACTAAGTATAGTAGAAAAATACTAGTTCTTAATTTATTTTAAATTTCATTTGAATACATTCATTGGTATTCAAGAAAACCTTAATTGTATATGACGGCCCTGGATATTACTACTTTGCTGACCGTACATCCTCGATCTGACTGAGCAAAACACGGACGAGCATTTAGATATATCTAATTTAAATTTTATAAGTCAATGACTTACCTATGCAATCGAATGTTGAAGCCGTTTATGGTGTATTTTTTTAATTAAAATCTATAAAAGTCTGAAGAAAATACCTATATTTTATTAAAGGTAGCAATGATGGAAACAAAACACGGACAAATATCATGGCATTGCTTGTGCTGATTCCGTTTGACATCTACTTATAGCTTTTTCATAAAGTGAGATAAATATGTCTGGCTTTGGTTCAAGTATTTTTAGTAGTTAAATAAAAACCTGAAATTTTAAAAAGTACTTATTATTTTGCACTAGCGACCCGCCCCAGCTTCGCACGGGTGTTACAAATCTTTAAAAACCTCGGCTTTTTTTTACTATATTATGCATATATTATACATATAAACCTTCCTTAAAAATCACTCTAACTATTAAAAAAACCGCATCAAAATCCGTTGCGTAGTTTTAAAGATCTAAGCATACATAGGGACAGACGGCGGATAGCGACTTTGTTTTATACTATGTATGTACCTAGTGATTTGAACATGATTGCATTATGCAATCGGCGAATTACTCACTTCTCTAACAATGCTGCAATAATGTCTGCTTCAAAATAGTTATGCGGAAAGAACAAAGAAGGTACAGTGTTAATGACCTGTGTTAGTGTCGAATCAGTACGACAGTACCAAGGTGTTTACGACCTAACAGAACAACGTATTGGCTACTGTAACCTGGCTGCCCTCTTCGTTATTTACTAGAGGAGAAGTAACTCATTCCAAACGTTGGCAATTTACGTGACATTTATTACGTAGTCGGTCATTATTAGCGAAGCCTGTGACTTTATTGGCAAATCTATCGGGCTATTTTGAATGTAGCCAATTTAAACAACTTGACGAATTGTCGTTTAGTCATTCAATAAAATGTCGTCATTCAATGAACGCGCTAGTCATACAATCAAGTAGCTGATTTAACCAGATGACTGCGACATATCCATGCACAGTTTTACCTTTCCAGCTAACCGTTTTTATGGTAAGCGGAGGACAGACGGACAGATGGATAGGATGGATATGACTAAACTATAATAAAGGGTTCCTTTCTGGTACGGAACCCCAAAAAGTAGCTGTCTCCTGCACCCGCATCTTTGCTTTGCTGCCGTATATCGTAGCGTAAAGTAGTACAGCCAGCATTCCATTCTTAGAAAAATGGGCTATCCAAAACAATCGGTCCTTTAGGAAGATATGAGTAAGATTTTTAACAAGTCCATTGTGTCAGTTGCCGTACTGTGTCGATTGCATATTATTATAAGTATGACTTTTGAGGTAGACAATGTAGCTACCATACTTACCTGTTGTACCTATACTAGGTATCAATATCATTCGTCTATTAATACTTATCAGAAGACAGCCATGCATCTAGGTCAATGATAGTTATAAATAAACTGCTGGGTTCGATGCAGGTTCACGTGTCAGACCACAATCTTCACAGCTTGTTTACCGACAAATCTTTACATGTTATGAACTTGATGAATGAGTTCATTGAAATACATACTAAAAACATTCCAAGGCCCACTAATTAGATTTCCGTTTAAAATTGTTTTTCCGTAGGTATTGTGCCAAAAAGAAAAATAAACACGATGACCTAATGAGAGACCATTGCCATCATAAAAAATCCTCAAAAGGCAAAAAAAAAATCGTTTGATCATTTTGTTGTCAGTCGGTCGGTCTGTCTGTCTGTATGCCAAAACCAGTTTTCTCAAGAGCGCGCTGTGGTATCGAGTTAAAATGATTTAAAAAATGTAAAAAAAATCTAAGTAAACGTAAAATCCTATGGAAAAGCTTTTGCTTTTGAGGTGCGGAACTTTGAAAACTAATTGCAAATAAGTGTATAGTCTATTCTATTCTATTTCTTATAATGGCAATCAGAGCCGATGTCGACTATTCTGCCAATGTCAAAAGTGATTTGGAAATGCAAGAGTGGAGAGAAAAGGAAAAAAAAAAGTGTATAGTCACATTTATTTGCAATTCATTGACATTTATTTACAACTTGACGGGCCTGTTGGTCTAGTGGTTAGTGACTGCTAAGCCGGAGGTCGTGGTTTCGATTCCCACCCAGAACAAACTTTGTGTGTTGAGCATTTATTTATTTATTTATTTATTTATTTATTTATACTTTATGCACAACGGTACACAGGCGGACATTAAGTCCGCCATGATTGTTTGTTCTGTGTCTGGGTGTAATTTATCTATAATATGTATGTATTTATAAATTATATAAGTATGTTTATCAGTTGTCTGGTTACCATAGTACAAGCTATGCTTAATTTGGGATCAGATGACCGTGTGTGAGTTGTCCCAGGATATTTATTTATAAATTGGTAAGCTGGCCGGTGGCTATGTCGATATGTAAAGCGGACCCTAGACGGTCATGACGGGTGTCATGCATTACGTGGTGCCATGCAGCAGAAGTAAATTGCATGTCATTCATATCAATCAATACAACTAAATAATGACCGTCCAGAAACTGAGTAAGGTACAGGGGGAACAGTCTTTTAACGGTAAAAAGATTGTCCCTGAATCTAGCGGCCACAAGTTTGCGTTTTTATAAAGAAGTGTAATCCTCTTCTTCAGAGACGGCGTAAGTCCAGCAGAAGCGGCAGCCGCAAGCCTGCCAGCCAGCCCGTCAGCCACGACGCTCGTCAAGAAGAAGGCAGGAGGAGCCAACGAGGTGCGCGAGCGCGCTGCAGCCGTGCGCACACGCAGGCTTATGAAAGAATTGAAAGAAATCCAGCGGATACAGAACAGCCGGCCTGACCCTGTTTTCACGGTAAGGTTCTAAGGCTCCATGACACCTATTTCTATTAGCAAAATGAGATATATTTTAGACTAGCTGCCCCCTGCGGTTTTTCCCGTGTGGTTCCGGTAACTTTCTCAGGCTATGGAATACCACCAAATATCATTTAACTATGTTTAGTAGTTTTGGCGAGAAAGCGAGACAGACATGCGTTTGGGCCAACGAGATTGGACAGAAGCCGTTTGAGGGCAGCTCCAGCCCTCGCCAGTTTGGGGCCCAAACGTCGGAAATGCTCCGTGAAGTTCCATCGGTTGTCGAGGACAAGTCCCAGGTACTTTATCGTCGATTCGACACCGATGTGAACCCCTCCTACCGTTATCTCCCTCCCCTACGGCCAGGACCCAGGCCTTACCTGGTAGGCCGTCGGGTCCTGGGGCGGTGTTCTTGGCCCTAAGCCTTAGCACCGCCACTCCCAGTTCTACGTCGGTCACCTCTGGAACGTCGTCGCCGTCGCGGTCCGCATCGAACACCGCCAGTGGCGGAGCTATGAGCGGGGGAGTGAACTCCCCCCGCGAAGGGAACAGAGCGCTCACCACGCCCTCTACGATCTGGGGCCGGAGACTCTGCGTCAGGTCACTCTGCGGTGCGGAGCTTGCCCCGCACCGCCAAGTAGGGGCGCCTCCACGGATCTCTGTCCAGAGTCCCCAGCATCTCTTGGCGGGCCGAAGATTTGGCATCCGCATCCACAGGGCGGATACGGAGCCTGCGGTGTCTGGTGTACGGGTGTCGCGCAGCCCGCACGCCTCGCGGGACGCGATTTGCGGCGACCACCAGTACACCTGGCGCTTTATTTCTAATGCTGAAGGCACTAGATGGACTTCTGACCAGAACCAGACCTCTGAGTTTGTTTCCGTTGTTTCTTCTCAGAGTAGTTCAGCTAGGAAACACCGGCCTCATTGGCATCGTTAGATTAAAATAAGAAAAAAAAATGACGTGTAAAAGCGTAATTTTTTAAACGCTCCAACGGCCGTTAATTCTACAAGCTATGTGCCCCGCCTACTGCTTCTTAATTTTGACAATTCGACGAAAGTTCGATTTTTTCCTTTAAACTAAAGAAAATTTTCAAAAGTAAATAACATTCTAAATGTCTAACATCTCTGTTTCAGGTGGAACTGGTAAATGACAACTTGTTCGAATGGCACGTGCGCTTGCACCAAATAGACCCGGAGAGCGAACTGTCAAGCGACCTTCGCGAGCTACACATTCCTAATATACTACTGCATCTAATATTCCCAGAGAACTTTCCCTTCGCGCCGCCCTTCATGCGGGTCATCGAACCAAGGATAGAGAAGGGTTTCGTCATGGAAGGTGAGAGTGCTCTTCTTGCTCTTTTATTTATAGTAGTACCATACCAGTGTCTATGGCCACAGGTTCAGATTTGTATAAACAAGACGGCGAAATAAAAACTTCTATGCGTACTAATATTATAAATGCGAAAGTTTAACTCACGCCTAAACCACTGAACCGATTTGAATGAAATTTGGTACAGATATACCTACTCTGGTACCCGAGAAAGGACATAGGATAGTTTTCATCCCGGAAATCCCCCGGGAACGTGAACCACGCGGACGAAGTCGCGGGCAAAAGCTAGTATAAAATAATGCTTTGTCGGGCTAGAAATCTGTCTCTAGTTGAACTTTAGACCAACTCATGTATTTTCTGATCATTCGTTAAGGTGGTGCAATTTGTATGGAACTGCTGACCCCGCGCGGCTGGGCTTCTGCATATACCGTAGAAGCAGTTGTGATGCAGTTCGCCGCTTCTGTGGTGAAGGGGCAGGGCCGAGTGGCGCGGGCGCCGCCCAGGCCCTCCTGCGAGTTCACGCGTCGCCGCGCTGAAGAAGCATTCCGCTCGGTCGTTAAAACACATGACAAATACGGTTGGGTCACGCCAGCGCTCTCCGATGGTTGAGCTGCTAAGGTATGCCCTTTCTTTCTAGTTCTTTCTAGGCTCTTATAACAAACAATGCGCAGTTATTCGTACTAACATTGAATACGGATTGAAATACGGATCTTCACAATCAACCACGAGCTACATTTCACAAGAGTATCATTTATCAATTTAGAGACGACGCCGTCGTATTAGACGACGCCGTCGTATTAGAGCGAGGCCCCATAAGTGCGTTGCGCTGCGTTGCGTCGCGTCGTCGCAACGGAACAACGTATTGTATGCCACAATGCCACATAATTAATAACCAGAAGTCCAGAACCAACCAATCAACCAGACGCAACGCAACGCAACACACTAATGGGGCCTCGCTCTCAGACGAGCAACGCGACGCGACGCTTGTGAAGATTAGGCTACACACAAATACCCACACTTTAATTTTTTTACAACAAACATTAAAAGAAATGTATAATTTGTTGCATGTTGTAAAAGAAAAAGATTATTACCCGACTGCCGAAAGGAGGGTTGTGTTTTTCGAGCGTATGTATGTATGTTGGTCTCATTCTATGGCACGCTCTACATCTTAAACCAAATTTTAGAGCTACAATTTGCTTTTGTGCGATTAACACCCATTAAGCAGTCATTTCCTCGGCCCGTTAATAATTACAGGGCTAGACTGTAATTATTAACTTTTTTAAACCTATTTTTTTCTTTTCGCAGTTTTAAGCTGATCAGCTGTTATGCAAAAAGGATCTCCTTAGTTATTTTTCAAGAACAATTTTTTAGTCGTAACTAGTGCAAATTTTGATAATGCTCTGCTCTGTGCTCTGTGTAATTAGTCTGTATCATCTTATCTCAAATCAGTGGAGTGTTTTTCTTCGGAAAAAAGAAAAAATTATACAGTCGATGTTTAAATCTAGGATGCAATGGGGGCGATGCAATTCAATCTTCTAAAAAGAAGTTAATTATATTAGGTACATACTAATACAAGACAACATTGTCACAAAGTGCATATATATACTAAGACAAGCACCTAAATGTAGGTAGGTATGTACCAACCTTCTAGAGTATTCTCTAAATGTGTGGTGTTATGAAACTCGTTCTCACTCAATCAGTTTGGAGGATGACGGTATTACAGATAAGGTTGAATTAATACAATTTATATATAGATATATAAATGTGGTCTCATGCATTTCCCGTCTATATGTGTAAAGTATTATGTTGTGCCAAACTTAAATGCTCATTGGCTATTTTGTAAAGCTCAAATTTTTCCAATGTTCCCATTTAAAATTTTAGATTATTAAATTCCATAAGTGCTCTATTAAAAATCTTAAATAAAATTGAAAATAAAATATTTTGCAGATCAAAAATATTGATGTTTTAAAGGAAATGTTTCCGTCCCAAAGTCATTTAATCATTTTGATAATATTAGAGATTTGTAGTTTTTAAAATCCACCAAAATGATTCTAAAGTATAGTAGTTTGCCATTTCGTCTTTGATCTATTCTTTATTATTTACCTATACTATTATAAGTATACTTGTATGTAATACCTAACGAAACAGTCTAGGCTCTGCATGCTTTGTGTAAAGTCTGTAGTAGAACCACTGCGGCTATTTCATGAGTAGTGAAATGCTCAAATTAGTTAATAATTTTAAATTGTGAAACGAAAGGCTTGTGGTAAAATTAATGTAAATTAGGGAAAAAATAGAAAATTGATGTTGTTAATTTGTGTGGTGAACCAAAGATGTTTTATTTTTATGTAAACTTCATTCAGCGCAAATATATGTAAATATTATACTTTGACTATATGTACAATGTTATAGGTGTAATAATAAATACCTGCTCAAATAAATTTAGTTTTATTTTATAAACCTTCCAGCAATTCTTTTAAGTTAGCATCTATAAAAAAAATGCCTGCTTAAAAGTGCACTGTTATTAAAAAAAATCAAACGCAATTCCCTTTTCGTGATTTAACTGGCATCATGGTCTCGCGAAATTCGCACGCTTTTGTCTCTGCTATCTTAGCATGTTTCCATCCACTGCTGAACATAATTATGTCCTAGATGCAGCGATTCTAGTCCAGATGGCCCCTTCCGCCTTTTTCATGTCGTCCGACTATCTGGCAGCTGGTCTGCCAAAACGTCTGCTTCCTCTTCGAAGTCTCTAAAAAGGCTTCTGTGCGACCGCCGACCACCCACCATCATCTCTTCGGCACACGTGGCACGCCCACTGCGATTTTAGTTATACGCGTCTGTAACTCCGTTGCGTTAGCGAATTGCCTTTTTCCTTACTAGTTACCTCAGAGAGGACAGTTTCATTGCCCATTGCGCTGCTTTTCAGCAGTGAATCACAAAAATCAAAAATCAATCTCACAAAAAAAAAGTGAGCCGTCACGGGACGCCTGACATAATTATGTGAAACATCGACGTTACATCATCGCCACACAGTACACAAGACTGTGACTGTATATATGTTATAGGCAATGTGTACAATGCAGGCATTCTATACAATACCTAGGAAATGTATAGAATGCCGGGGTCGTTCAGGCAATGTATGAAATGATGTTCAATGTTTAAACTATTTTACACTTTACCTAGGAAATGTATAAAATACCTAGGCATTGTATAGAATGCCAGTTGAAGCACAGGCAATCTATGTAATCGATTTTTCTTCTCTACGATTTAGTTAGATAGGTACTGATCTTTTGAGAGCTAATCCTAATTTCGACTTCCATTATCAGACAGCGATAAGACATGTGTTCTATTGGTTTGTATGCCTAAGTACATACGAGTTTTTGCGTAGAGAGCGTTTCTCCAGTTGCCGTCGGATAAAAATTTTCAACGCACCAAAAAATTGCTGCAGAAAGTCGCCCTGTTCATTTCGGGTCAGAGCCCGTACGTCCCCTAAGATTTGTCCCCCAGCATAAAAGTTGTGGATTCGGCCCCTATATAGGTGCCCGTTGGTCTCCTGGTAGGGGACCAATTAATATTTTAATAAAAATATTATTTTTAAGGTACCCATTCGTCTCCTCTAATATATACACAATATAAGTTAAAGATTCGGCACCTATTCAGGTGCCTATTGGTCCCCTGAGATAAAATCACCTATATTTTACCTAAAAACGGTTAAAATAGTACACTTGTGAACAGTTTATTAACGCAATTAATTTAATAAATCATAACAGATCATTGAAAAAAGAGCTACGATGAATGATAATCCGTCATGATAATAATGTAACCTGTCGATAGGCTTACGATGTAATATTGTCTCTTTACGAATGGCTTGTTAAAAAACGTATTAATGATTGAAAACTTAAGAGAACAAAAGTACTAGGCGCGCAGTAACGTGAAGTAGTCATGTACGAAAATCTAAAATTCACTGTGTTTTTAATTTTCTCACAAGATCACCTTAATCAATTCAAAGTACTAGGCGCGCAGTAACGTGAAGTAGTCATGTACGAAAATTTAAAATTCACTGTATTCCTTAATTTTCTCACAAGATCACCCTAATCAATGCAAAGTACTAGGCGCGCAGTAACGTGAAGTGGTAAATAGAAAACGATCGATCGACGAATCGATTAATTATTTTGAAGACTGACTTTATGCCTAGAGCCTAGAGGCATTTTATTAAACTTAATCTTATTTGAAATACTTAACCCGCGAGCACTCGCGCTATGAGCATTTCGCTCACGGTAAATTTCAAATTCCTGCCATTTATTGATTTGTTTATCTGTGGTCGTCGTTTGCCCGCTAGCTGAGTTTTATACTGTCCCCGTCCTGCTCATAACAGTTTTTTCGTGTTAGTTTGCATCAATCGCTCAGTGGAGGTGGTTTGTTGAGCCGAGTCACGTCGCGCGGGGATTTGCTCATCGCGCGAGTGACCACGTAAGTACCTATTTTTTAGTTGTCCTTTTATTTTGAAATAGTATAACACCTAATTTAAAGACTTTATTGTTGAATACTGGTTAACAATGAGTTTATTATGCAGTATATTTATAAATATAACCATATATTTACAGATGAATAGACAAGAACAACAAATTTAGGCGTAGATACAAGAAGATGATTCCGAAGACATCGAAGAAGAGGTAGGTAGGTTTAGAGCTGATAATATTGAAAGTGATGGAGAAAGTGAGCACAGCAATCATCACACTGATACTGAGCAGTCATCAACGGAAGATGATGACGGTGAGAGCTCTCCTATTCAACGTGGAATATTTATCGGCTTTTATAACAAAACTAAAGGAGGAGTGGACGTGGTTGATAGACTAAAAGAAGAGTATTCAGTGGCTAGAGTAAGGTGCAAATGGTCGCTAAGATTATTTTTTTGTATCCTGAATATTACACAGCCAAATAAATTATAAAATAAATACAAATACTAGCATTTCTCGGAGACAGTACCTAAAACAATTAGCTTTGCATTTAACACAACCACAATACCACATATGCAACAAAGATCTACCTTGCAGAACCTTTCTTACCCTCGTCTGCAAATTATCAAATGTTTTACAAACAAAGCCGGCACTTCAGAGGCTGTGAAACCTGATAGAATGTTCACAATCAGTCCGAGGCGTGAAAATCGCAAGAAAAAAAAGACTTGTTTTACGTGTAAAAAAAAATTATGCACAGAACATGCTTTTACTTTGTGTGACATATGTAAAGCTCGTACATATGATAAAGATTAATGTTTTATTGTTTACTCCCAATTTTTTTTTGATTAAAGTATTTTTTTTTAGTTTATACCAAAATTGCACTTAGGAAATGCTAATTTAGTTCACGAATTTGTTTTTAAAATATTATAGTATAACGACTGTTATTTAATAAAAATAAATATTTAATATGATTTGACATGATTGTTTTATTATATATTAGCAGTAATATAAATAATTATACTATAATTTATGTCCTTTTTGGTTGTTTGTAAAACGTGAGCAAAATGCTCTATACGCGAGTGCTCGTGTAAGTTTTAAAGGCGCGAGTGCTCCCGGGTTAAACATGATATTTAAGGAATTATTATATTTTTATTTTACCCTTTTCTGCGCGACTGTACCAGGACTATATACATGTACTTATATTAGAAGAATGAATTAAAATAAATATTCTTCAGGGGGCGAATAGGCACCTCAAAAGTTCCAGGGGACGAATGGGCACAGGGTGCGAATCTTAGGGGACGTACGGGCTCTGACCCTTCATTTCTTACCACTTGATTATAGAAATTTGATTTGAAAACAATTATTTTCTTAAATATCTTTACAATCATGTTCAGTTCAGTAATCGACACAAAATCTATGCGCTACGCTATCAAATTAAACATATTATTAAAAAAATACTTAGGTAAAGTTTGGTTTAAACCATTCAAAATCAACATTATTATCTTTAATTTAACACAAACATTACTCTAAATAATATAAATTAAAAATCATCTAAAAAGGTTTCATATGTAGATATTAAAAATGTGAAGTCAAGTGTGAGAAATATTATTTACCATTTAATTATTAAAAGTAATAATAGAAATGACATAATGAAATATAGAAACACATGTCTCCTTCTCGTGGTCGTTCATTATACACATTGCCTGATGCGCTTTAGGCATTTTATACAATACCTAGGTAATGTATGAAATGAATCGTATTATATACATTGCCTGAAAGTTTTAGGCAATATATATAATGCCTAGGCATTCTATACAATGCCGGATTATACACATTGCCTATAACATATATACACCATCATATAGCGTGGCGACGCGTCGCCACGGCATGCGTCGCCACGCCAGAAATTTGTTTTACGTGCGGCTATAGATGTTTCACATAAAAAAGTTAAGTCCGTAAATTGATTATCAAAAAAATTTGGACACGTATTTTTCGTAAATTAAATAGACGAAGATACAGTGCGTTGGAGTTTCGCTCGACGTCACGCTTCGGTACGTTTTTTTACTGAACAGTGACGTCACACACAAGCCCCTACTCCGGAACTTTGAATTTCATCAAGCGAAAAATATGTTATAGTATTTTTGGACGAACTAAACAGTATATCATTTTTTTAATTAGTCATCACTGTGTAAATACATCTACAAGTTTTCCAAATGCGGGGAGCATTTAAACCTGTACAAAGCTGTATTGGTCTGTCGACTTCGCCGCACACTTTTATATTACTACTAAAATAGTGTTCAATTCGCATCAAGTGAAGCGTGAGCACGCCTTTGTAATCATTGTGATGAAGTGTCAATAGACTCTGATGAATTAGACCTAAAACTGTTTTTTTTTTTAATAGCCACGAAGAAATAAGAACCCCACCTCTAGAAGCTAATGCAATTTTAACCTTTCGACGACCAATCGACAGCCGGCTGACGGGCTGCTATTGTCCTTCTTTGTGCTATTGTGTCTGGAATGATGTGTGTTCAAAGGTTAAATTTGTCTATTGCCTAGCCGTTTTGATTATTTCCACCTAATTTTAACCAAGGTTTATATTCTAAAGAAGCCTGCTACTAAGAATCAGCAAGGACTTGTTTTGAAAAGACAGACACAAGACCAGTGTCTTCAGTTCAACACGAAAAGGGAAGTACGCAAATATCAATAAGTTTACTAAAGATCGATTAAATGATGCTTCCCATACCTATTATACTAAATGCAGACTAGTTTTCTCAACAAATAGCATTTCTTTCTTTCAAGCACAAAAGAACACCTTAGAGGTTTCAATTGAAAGAAATGTTGTACAGTGTAATCACTTTATACAAGACATGAAAAATAAAATTAATAGTTTATAAATATAAGACGGAAACTATCACAAGCCAGATTAGAGTCCTCCTCGCAGTGCCAGTACCAAGTGGAGGACTGATCCTCCTTGAACTTTGTAATCTTGTGCTGTTTTCTCATCATTCCTGAAAATAAAAACAATCATACATTTAAAAAAATATATATGAATAAGTAAACATGTACTGATAACATAGTATGTAAAATTAGAACAAATGTGGAGTGGCATAAATGTAGTGCAAGAATATTCTATCTAATTTTTTCAGTGTGAACCAGTTTCGTTATTACAAATATAAGGAAGAAACTATAAGGACAGGAAGATAATAGTTTAGAATTTGAGAATTGTATAAGTAATTTGTGTCTATCTGTTACACTTTCATGTCTAAATTACAGAACTTTTATATGGAAGTTTTGGGTGAAGACTGTGAGCAAATCGTGAGCAAAGCTGACATCATATTTGTGGAAAAATTGTCATTGAAAACAATACTAAGAACTGCAATTATTTATGTTTAACAAGATTTTCACAAAATAAGACACACCTTGTTAGTAATAATTAAAAGAAAAAATTGAGACATAAATCAAAGTGGTTATAGGTATATATATGAAATCTAAATCAACCAACTGTTGTTTGAAAAATCACTTGCTAGCTGACAATGCCAATATAGTCAGTGAAAGTGAACAAGGAAGAAATTCAGCCATTTCTTAGACTTTGTCCTCTTGGAATATTAGTTTTGTTCCCGAGGGATTCCCAGGATGAAAACTATCCTATGTCGTTTCTCAGGACCCATACTATATCTGTACCAAATTTAATTCAAATCGTTTCTGTGCTTTAGGTGTGAAGAAGAGACAGACAGAGTTACTTTCACATTTATAATATTAGTATGGATTAATGATATAAAATTAAAAAAACACTCCTTTGCAGTATTGGTATAGGAGTTTTTCTTGTCTTGTTCCTAAAAGTCCAGTTTTAATCTGTAGTTATTAAAATTTCTTAGGGACATCAAGCTATAACCAGGCTACATATATTTAACAATTTTTTCTCACTTTAGGTTAAGGGGGGGCTGGAACAGGTACATGTGCCCTGATAGATGATCACAAAATCGAAATATCATTTCTGTCTTTCTTATTCATCTCATACTCTGACTCATCATTTTTTCATTCAATCATGCTGTTATTTTGTCAGATATAAAATGGTGGTAAACGAACTAACTGAGATCTAAAGTATAATAAACTGAATAGAAAATATAAGTACAATGACGCCGAATGAAAATGTATAGTAATTTCACAATTACTTCGCACAAAACTATTGACCAATAAGGGGTACCTACCAGAGAAATAAGATTTTGAAAATACTTACATCTGTTTACCGGAAAATATAAGACGTTGTTGCTGCGGTGGAATGCCTTCTTTCTCTTCCACTCTCTCTTTGATCCTTTCTACTTTATCTGTAGGTTCTATGTCTATCTCAATCTCCTTACCCGTAAGCGTCTGTGTAAAAACGAGGTTATGAATAGAGAATATACCTTCAACCAATTACATCTGCAGTCATTTATCTTACCTTCACTTTAATCAACATGCTTATGGAATTGTTTATTTAAAATCAATAGCTAAATCACTAAAATCTGTTTTTTTTTGCAAATAATACGCTTATTTCGGTAGACGCGAATTTTCTGTCACATCACCTTTTGACATTTATAATTTGACACTTTTGACTTTGACAGCATCATGCATAGTAGGGGCCTTAGATTATTAACTTCTAGATTGAGCCACCGGGGATTCTCGCCACGGTGTCCTTGGTGCGCACGTGTGTTCAGATTCTGCTTATTTTTTTATTTTATTATTAGTGTTTTTGTAATATAGTACAGCTGATATTTTGTGACTTGATATAAGTGTTGTCCTTGTGTTGTGTTCGTAAACAGGTTTGTTTGTTTTGTGTTTTAACTTAAGTAGCCACCTCTCCTATCCATAATGGATAGAAACAAACCCCCCGACCCTGATCCCCCTCCTGATTTCTCCTCTCCTTCGCCATCCCTTTTCTCAAACCCTCTATCCCAATTAGCTGATGTGGTGTGCAGTGTCTCTGAGATGGAATCTCAACCGCAGCATCAGATAACTTCCCGCAAACGTCCTAATGCTGAAGAAATCACTCATTCCAGCATACCGAAACATACTAAACAGCAGATTGGTCGTGTTAAGTACTCGGCCATGGATAAAGCCCCCTTCCTTGTCCATGTCGCCCGCATAGAATCCACCCTAAATTCGGGAACTACTCTTCATCCTGTTAACTTTGGGAAATTCCTCATGAACAACAACATCTCTAACATTACTCGGGATGGCGTGAAAAGAGTCGGAAGAAATCGCGTCTCTGTTGAATTCGTATCTCCTCAAGATGCGAATTCTTTCCTAGTAAATAGCATTCTAACAAAACACGGATACACAGCCAACATTCCAACTTTTAACATTACCAGAATGGGTGTTATTACGGGTGTTCCTTCAGATATTTCTGAGGATGAAGCCCTTTCTTATCTGTCTGTGCCCAGTGGGTGCGGTCGTATATTAAAGGTCCGACGCATTAGTAGGAAATCACAGAATGACGGTGCGACGGTATGGAAACCCACAGAAACTTGTGTCATCACTTTTGATGGCCAAGTTTTACCACAGCGCGTATATTGTTGTTATACTTCTCTTCCTGTGGAGCAATATATATTCCCAACAATTCAGTGTCGCAAATGCTGTAGATACGGTCATGTCTCAAACTTGTGCAGGTCGAAACCTCGCTGCAGTAAATGTGGCCACGATCACCCAGGTGATGGTTGCACCATTTCTGAGGGAGAGGCCTTCTGTATTCTTTGCTCGGGAAATCACTTTGCTGATAGCAGGTCATGTCCTGAGTATGGTAGACAGAAAGCCATCAAGACCGTAATGGCTGAGAAATGCATGTCGTATGCTGAGGCTAGCAAAACCATCCCATCCCCCTCTCGTAATTATGCAAATGCCACCAAAACTCCAGTTACTCACTCATATCGCAAAACTGTATTTCTCAAGCCCAAGACCCATGCCCCTCTCTCACCTTCTTATGATAGAGCCGCACATCAGCGGTTAGTTAGTTCTCCACAATCATCACAGCCTAATGGCTGTGCTCTCAATTCCAATAATGTTTCTCCTAATAACACTACAACTCTCATTGAACTCTTAATTCAATTAATTCCATCTCTTATTTCCCCTTCTCCTAATTCTCCCCAAATACCGTACAACGTTGCCGAACAACTTATTAACATCCTATCAAATTTAAAAAATGGCACCCAGCCAAGTATTCCTGCAATGGAATGTGAGGAGCGTGTGGCATAAGAAGCACGACCTCATATTTCTTTTAAACAAATACAAACCTCTGGTTTGTTCTATAGCTGAGACATGGCTTATCCCAAGTCTCAGCTTTCGTATACCACACCACAATATCCTCAGATGTGATAGACCCGATGGGTACGGAGGGTCGGCTCTATTCATCAATAATCGTGTCCCACTCTTCCCCTTAGCTTTGCCTTCACTTGTTGGCGATATGAGTATTGTTGCTGCGAGGATTGAAGGCATTACAGTGTTTTCAGTATATATTGCCCACCCTCGTCATGTATTTCTCACTACCCTTAAAAACATTCTATCCAACGTTAACGGCCCGATGCTAGTCATGGGCGATTTTAACTGTCACCACTACAGATGGGGGTCTGAACGTTGTGATTCGTATGGTTTAGCTCTAGTCGAAATTTTGGATGACTTGAATCTCTGCATTCTTAATAATGGTTGCCCAACTCGCAGATCTCTCCCTGGTCAACAAAAGAGCTGCGTTGACTTGACATTCTGTTCAGTTGATGTAGCCGCCTCAGCTCACTGGGAATGCACAAGCCTGACACATGGTAGTGATCATTACCCAATTGTCATTTCATTACTTAACAAAACTTATTTAGAAAAAACCTCTCCTCCACTTCTGAAATATAATTTGTCCAAACCCGATTGGTCCAAGTTTTCTTCATTATTGGAGGACAAAATTGATCATCTTCCAAATTTAAATTCAAATTTTCTAGCTCCTACTGATCACTGCCATGTCAAGAACTGCTATGACAGTTTCACCGCTGCCATTTCTTCTAGCGCAGACTCCTGTTTCCCTCTTAAAAATAGTGCCCGAGGTAAAATTCCACCCCCGCCATGGTGGGACCCTGAATGTCGCGATTGCCGCGATGCCCCATCACTAACTTAATCCGGAATAGACAACTGTAGGTAACTTCACTTCTCTATGGTAACGCTATTTTACATTTCCGGCAAAAATGGCGGTTGGCGCGTGCCGCGATCAGGGGGGGTCAGCTCTCTTAGAGACCAATGCCTACAATGGCACGATTTGCGAAAACGAGATAGCGCTCTATAAAAAAAAGAGAAGACAATATGTCAGTGATGCCATATTCCTGAATGAATAGATAACCATTATTTCGGTAGTTGCCAATTAGGTATAATTAGTTGTGTTCATTTCAAGGTTCATTAATATTTAATAAAATAATGGATTTAGCCACTTATAATCAATATTTAGTGTTTCAATCGTATTAAAATGCTGAGTAAAAAATAAAAGTAAGAACTTATAATTATTTGATTTGTAGTTTATTTTTTTATAAAATGGCAACACATATTTTTCAGTATGGCGGATTGTTGATATTCTTTTACATGTTTTGTTGTAGTTGTTTTCTTTATTAACATATTTTGTGCCAGTTCTACATTGTAATCTGTGAATATTTGCGTTAATCATTACGTGATCTTGACTCTACAGTGCGAAATTGGTGGTTTCTGTGTGCACGAGATAGACTAATTTGATTTGTGTGGACAATATGGACGCTTTCAGTGTTTACGAAATAAAAACTCACTTTATTTGTGCGATATTGACGCTCTAGTGCTATATTTTGTAGCAATTTGTTGAAGAAGTCTCCAAAAAGCTATGAGAAAGTTAATAAATATATTGAAACAAGTATAGAAACTTTGTTTTATTTATTATTCCTACTACAGGTAGTTTTTATTTTTGAAGTTTTTATCAGACGAATGTATGTATCATAACTAGAGGTAATGCATAATCGTTAAATAAACTGCAAAATAAGATTTTGCAGTTTATTTATAGATTGTGCATTACGAGGGATACATACAAAACTATATAAAAATCTATGGTAGGTACCTATCTGTTCAAAATTCCCGCGCCTAGCGAGTTTCTCGTGGCATAAACTGGAGCGCTAGTGTGTGCTCGTGTAGGCAATAAATTTGTATGGAGTTGTCGTTCTTCCCGTTAGGGTATATATGTTCTGTGGCCGCGATTCAACCTGTTGGAAGTGAGTGGTGATCTGGAAGTGCAACAATCCTGCTTTCGAGGTTTAAGCTAAGTATACCACACATTCTGTCAGATTTTCTCATTGTCTCACATAATTTATGTAATTTATGAATTCCGTGTACCTACCTTGTAGTTACACGCCGTACCCACATGATTCTAATTTCTCCGACCGAATTGCTTATGTGTTCTTAATATCTATATGTGTTAGCATGGATAACGTGATCGGAAAGTAGTACGGAAATAACATTTCTTGAATATGAGCGTAATTCAGTTAATAAGTCTAGGGCCTGTTGGGCTACCTGGTGCCCGACCGCAGGTGCGACTGTTGAAGTTTGGCAGTGCAGTCGCAGTGATAGGGTGTCTTTAACCCCCTTTGAAAGAGAGGGGGGTTAACCCCCTTTAGAAAAGGGAAGGGGGAAGAATCTGCCAAAGGGGGCTGGTATGTTGATACCAGTCCCAACTGCCTCACTAAAGAGGCACCTGAAAATCCTTGGCCAAGGTGTATTGCCTCACGACAGAGTGAGAAGTGTATTGCCTCACGACAGAGTGAGAAGTGTATTGCCTCACGACAGAGTGAGAAGTGTATTGCCTCACGACAGAGTGAGAAGTGTATTGCCTCACGACAGAGTGAGAAGTGTATTGCCTCACGACAGAGTGAGTGAAGCGCGCATAGGTATTAGAAAATCCTTAGTTAAGGTACTTTATAAGTATGAGATTTGACCTAGACTTTCTCCTAACAAAGGGAGATGACATATCAATGACTTCCTGCAACCAATCATTTATGGTCCCCTTTTAATTCCCTGTTCCCTGGCAAATGTGGTGGTAATTGGTGTTCATGTGTATTTAATTACACTACAGGTGTTGGTGTAAGGAGGGTAATCTGCGTACAGGGGCCAAAGCACTGAATGAGCAGTAGCGGAGGCCAATTAGTTCTGGACCAGACTTTGACAGCCATCCATCAATAATAACAGGTACGACTCGACTCTTTGCTTCTTTAATTCTGGATGTATAGTGTAATTTGATCATTATATTTAAATTTTAATTTTGTAATGGTGGTGAGAGGTTTCTGTTTTAATTTACATCATAAATTGCCTCAAGGGGTTATTCATTTACATCAATGATGATTATCTCAATTCCCAAGAGTTACATTGCCCCCTCTTACTATGCATTACAAAACATGGTGGAGATGCTGGGATTAACAAATAAATCAAAGAGTGCATCAGGCATTATACATCCAAGAGGCGAGCGGTCGATTCGTACGCTATATATGGAACGCTATGTTCTATATTTATTTATTTGAAACTTATCATAAACTTTCATATTTGATGATACCAACGCCATCTAACGAGTTCTGTTGAAATTACTATTAAATCGTAAGTACTAAAAGAGATGGCGCCACTAAACACCTTCAATTTGACAAACTATTTTAATTAACCGGAATCACTTTATTTTATAACCTTTATGATAAAAATGAAAAAAAAAAAAAAAACAATAAATTTATTCTATTCTAATAAAGGTATTTATTCTTTGATCAAGTGTAATCTGTGTAACGAATTACCGCGGGAAACTGTCAACGGAAGGAAAAAAATTCTAACAGAGAAAGTTATGGCGTCCTTTCTTCTATAGTGTGTTGAAGTGTTTATGAAGTGAAATTATAAGTTTTAACAACAGTGAGATATCCTCATTGGGATTTGAGTGGCCTTTTGAGACAAATTAAGTGAGTTCATTGTTCAATAGCGAGCAAATAAAGGTAATCTTTCTTTTTAACTTGACGAAACGGCAGACGTAAAATTAAGTGCACAAATAAGTACAGAACTTCCATGTTAAAGTTAATCTTGAGTGTTATCCGTAAGATTGCGGGTTCGTAAGTACATATTACCTGTGTTCACACAGCCACAAATTACAGACATTATAATATACCACACAGCGTATAAGTAGAAAAAAGTAGCAAGTTATAACTTTCTTAAAAATTGAATTCACGGAGGTACATTCATAATACAACTCATTTTAGCAAAATTATAATAAGTCAGTGAGTGAATTATACATAACATGAATAGACTGTGTGTTTTAAGCATAGTGTAGGTAGGAAATGGGTGTGCCACTTTAAATGTGTTTATTAGAACACAATAGCTAATTAGAGCACAAATTATATACTTACCATTCACAACTGCTGGTGAATACTTAAGTGTTGAATTGGAACCTTGCGATTTGACTTGAGTTTCTATTGCATAAAATTAAAATAAATGAGCATGCTTCAACTCATTTGTTGGCACTTCTATGAAGTATTGTCACGAGCCCAGAGTGCTGGATTGAGGAACGGCCACATGAGATAAAGGAAACAAGTACACATAGTTGAAAGTTCATTTAATTCAACTCACCCGTTGAAGCAAGTAAGTTCAATCCAAGTTTATTATATATGTGGCAACAAAGCCAATCATGGGACCATAACCCATATAAAGGAACTGTCTTGTCTGAGAAATTGAATACAAAGTGTATAGTTATTGTTTAGAGACTTATTGCCTCTTATTAACAAGAGCTACTATACTATTATTTACTTGTAATAAGGTCTTCACTACTTTGTACATATTTTAATTTGTTAATTTGTTTGGTGTGTAAAGGAGTAATAACACAATTAAATCAACCCATATAAACCTGATAGATTTAGTATGGAATTCATTTATTTATTCAATGAGTAATGTCATTGTGTATTAGGCTTACTATATGTGTCATTGTGTATTAAACTAGAACATGTTTAAACTGAGTGAATGTTTAATATATGGTACAAGTTGGGAACATTGTACAGTTCAGTATTTTCTCTAGTATAGAGATGACAGAAAATCAGATTATATGTTATATTTACAAAACACACAGCAAAGTGGACCATTTATTTTTAAATAATAAGGGACAACCTCCCATATTGCCAATGAGATAAATGATTTAGTAAATCATGCTCTGAGTATCAGTCTCAATGCAGATAAAGAAGAAGAAGCAAAATAACCGCATCTAAATTGCAGACAATTTTGAATACATTTGAAGCCGAACTATTTCAGTAATAATAATAAATAAATAAATATGCTGGGACAACTCACACACGGTCATCTGATCCCAAGTTAAGTTCTGCTTAGAGCTTGTGTTATGGTAACCAGACAATTGATATACATACTTATATAATTTATAAATACATACATATTATAGATAAATTAATAAAGCTGTAGACCCTGATGTGGATGAGGTCTCTGAGTTAACGTCAATACAGCTTAAGGGTGAAGAGACACTTGCTGAATTGAATGTGAAGATTAAGACTGTAGCGGAAAATATTGCATCAACCTCTACGCAACCAGTTTCAAGCGCTCCTGCATTCACCGGACAATTACCGAAGCTGAGTTGCCTAACTTCGAAGGAAAATCACTTGAATGGCATCAGTTCTGGGATCAATTTCGTTCTAATATAGATCAACGCAACTTACCTGGAGTAGAAAAGCTTTTATATCAGAAAGCTTCCCTAATGAGAGATGCGATGAAATTAATCAATGGATTAAACTCCACGAACAAGAATTACTAAATAGCAGTATCAACCCTCGAGGAAAGATATTGGAAAGGAAAGTCAAATAATGGACGCGCATAATTCTGCTTTGTATAAAACAAAGCAAGCTACAACAATTGCTGAGTGTAGAGAAAGTTAGCAGTAGTATCTTGTGTATGCAAAGGTTGTTTAGTATTCTTAGTTATAAGGCTCTGCATAAATTTTTAGAGGTTACATTTATGTTATAAAGGAGATGCAGTGCAAAGTTTGTTAGGGAGATGCATCTCAGAATATATATTAAGGGGATGTAAAGAATAAATGTTTTAAAAATTGAATTGAAATATATTGCTGAGGGGATGTGTTCAAATTAATGTAATAAAATAGCAACAAGGAAAGAAAGGTTAGTTGAGAACCTGTATTTAGTAGAATCTGAGTTAGGATGGATCCTTTCCGCACCGGGATTACGTATCTTGCAGAAGCCGAGCGATCGCGATAATTGCGCAATATTTGCTTCCAAACGTCAACTCAGAATAAGTCAAGTCAAATAGCAATCTAGCAATAGTGCTGCCTCTGTGGAGCAATCAGTTAATAAAACATGCATTTTTCGTTTGGTGGTTTCGTATTTAGTATGGTTTTGAGAACAAAGTTAAGTTATTTTTGTTAAAGGTCATATTTGATTAGTTTCAGCGATTGCTACTTTATCGTCATCGTAGCAATAGCTGCATTAGAACAATCGGCGATCGATTATCAATCGATTCATACATAATACGATTTCTTTTTGACGTTAAGCGATTAATCGCGCGGTGATCGCGCTATCGCTGCGCAAGTGCTGCTGATTGCTGTTTCATAGGTAATAAGCCAGCCGGAAAAGTTGGTGATACATCCATGGTTAACAGAGACTGTTAGAGATTTAGATTTGCATAATTATAAAAAGCAATTATTTCAATTGTTATTAGACAAATGATATTATACTTTGGTTGTTAGTTTCAAAAATGACCGTTAATGACTCTAAAGTGCTGTATTTTGAATTGTTATTTTATTAATTTTCTCCTTGATTGTGCTATGTTTATGTTATAAAATTTCACTGACCTACTCAATATTGATTGTATGTAATGACATACAATAATTTTTGAATGGCCATAATGTATGGCGGGTAATAGCTGTGTACAATCTTGGAAACGTGTAACAACTATTTGCTTACCTATGTAACACAATAAAAAATATTTGTAGGTATCTGTATTTAGATGAATTAACTGTTGTGACATATTTTCAAAATATAATTGAAGACAAGGTAAACAAACCAGATCCACCTTTGGATAGTGGAAATATATAGTTTTTTCTTGTGGGAATTTATATGTATAATGTTAGACATGTTTACACAAATAAATATATCTTTATCTTTAACCATTGGTATTGTGGACCTAAGATAAATCGCGATGAGGTAGCTATCAAGCATTTTAATGAACACACAGAATTGATGAACAACAGATACTCGGTGTGTTAGCCATAGAACGAATATCGTCCTAATTTACCGTCAAATTTCGGACTTGCATATGGACACTTACTAAGTTTATTAAAGCGACTAGATGCGGATGCATTAAAATCCTATGATGAGACATTAATGGAACAGTTGAATAAATGCATAATAGAACAGGTACCTAATAGAGAAGAAACTGATCACCCGATTCATTACATACCTCATCACGGAGTAAAAGTTCCAGGAAAACCTACTAGAATTGTTTATAACGCCTCAGCAAAATTAAGGGATGGCAGGAGTTTAAATGAATGTTTATATTGTGGACCGTTGATGTTGCAAGATTTAGCAGGACTTCTTATCAAGTTTAAATGCCACCCAATAGGAATATCAACCGACATAGAAAAAGCTTTTCTATGAAAAGGACAGAGATGTTACAAGATTTTTATGGTTAAAGGACATCAATAAACCTGCTACCAAAGATAATATCCAACATTTTAGGTTTACAAGAGTTCCATTTGGTGTAGTATCGAGTCCATTTTTACTCAATGCCACTATTAAACATCATTTACAAAAATCAAAGGACGAAATTTTAAGAAAGATAGCGGAGGACATATATGTGGACAATATGGTAACTGGAACTTAAAGCATTGAAAGGGCCATAGAACCTTATAAGAAGTGCAAAGAAACCTTTAAGGAAATACCAATGAATACGAGAGAATGGAGTTCGAACTCTAGAGACTTAATGAAGTATATTCCAGACACTGGCAAGGATAAAATAGTCAAAATACTAGAGCTCGATTGGAATCTTGGAGATGATACGCTTCAATTAAGATCGTTCAAAACCGCCAACGAAAATACAAAAAGAGGCATATTAAAGACTACAGCTTCTGTTTATGATCCTCATAGATATACGATACCGCACTTGTTACCAGCTAAAGTATTATTACAAGATCTTTGAAAATCAAAAGTCAAATGGGACGAAAGTTTATCAGAAGAAATGATTATTAGATGGACAAAAGCTAAAGAGAATCTAGAGAAAATAAAAGATATTAAAACGAATAGATGTTTCACAGTAGATCCAGAAAATAAAACTTGTCAGTTACATTGTTTTTCCGACGCTTCAGCAAAAGCGTATTCAGCTGTCGTTTACATTGTGCTAAACAATCACATGAGCTTTGTTATTGGCAAATCACGACTAACACCTTTAAAAAATAAGAAAAATTTACAAATTCCGCGTTTAGAGTTATTAGGTGTAGTAATTGGAAGTCGCTTGATTAATTTCATAAAGAAGTTCATTCAACTAGATGTTACACATGAAGTTATATGGACAGATAGTCAGATAGTTATAAATTGGTTTCGTACAAATAAACTTTTAACACCCTTTGTAGCAAGGAGAATAGAGGAAATAAAGCAAAACAAGAACTTAACTGTACGATACGTACCAACACATTTAAATCCTGCGGATGTAGACACCAGAACAGAAAACGCAAATACTGACATGAATAACATTTTTTTTTAAATATTGGCTTTATGGACCGAGTTTCCTGCTACAAAAACCCGATTTAAGGCCTGCTCAAACCTGTCAAGCCACTTCTTTGTTGGCCGGGGAGGGTCTTACGAATGATGAACAACTCTTGATTCAGGATTTAGAAGCAACTACTACAGATCAAGGTATAATACAAGGAAAGGATAGAGAAATAGAAACAGTTGAAGAAGACACATATTAAAGAGACAAACAAGCTCATAATAAAAATAAAGAAAACATACAACAACATTTTTTGGAAGGTAGTACACTATGTGAAATTAAGAAAATACAGACAGAACATTTTCCAGAGGAAATAAAAGGCAAGCAAACTGATTTGAGCCGTAATTTAAAGTTGTTTAAAGATATCGATGGCATAATAAGGTGCAAAGGTAAAATAGGAAATGCAGATTTATCCTTTGACAGAAGATATCCTATACTTATACCAAGAAATTGTGATTACACAGAATGATATCTACTAAAGGATTACCTACAGTGGTTACTTCAGATAATGCTTTACAGTTCAAACTTATGTCAGAAATACTGTCACAGTCTTACTGTGTAGAGAATAAAATAAGATGGAAGTTTATAACAGAATTAGCTCCGTGGTTTGGCGGATTTTATGAAAGATTGGTTGCGATGGTAAAGCATTGTATGAAGGATACTCTTGAGAACAGTATGGTTAAGGGAACTATGACAAAAGTCGAGCTGGTAAAGAGTTGGAAAAGGTCAAGAATCATGTTAAATGAATTCAAGGAGATTTTCATCAATCGTTATCTTCCTACGCTACGCGAAAGATATTGGAAATCGCATAGAAATCCTCGTGTAACCGCATCGGCACCACCAAGAGAAGGTCAGATCGCTCAAATTAAAGGTGACAAGAATAGGGAAAGCTGGAAAGTCGAAAGGATAGTTTCACTGTTAAAAGAAGCGGATGGTTTATGTAGAGTGGTTAAAGTTGGCAACACTATTTATACTAGATCAATAACCCAGTTATATCCTTTAGAGATAGAAGGAGAAAGTGTCTCACCCACATTAAATTCATCTAAGGTAAATGATGATTTGCAAAAGGAAAGGAGGCTATCGGTAGCGAAGTGGAAGTACAAGAAATAACCTTCACTGAAAGCAATAGGAAAAGTTAGCTGAACCATTACAGCAGAATAGTACTGAGACTGAGCACAAGATAGATGAGCTTGCGTTGGCTGAAGAAATAGAAAGAGAAATGGCCGAAGGGACGGCGGATAAAGAGGAGATAGAAATGGAGAAGGTTCCGAGAGTAAACCAAGAGGCGAACTGGAGGGATGCTGAAGCGATGAATGATGTAACTGAAGATAGTCCATCCGACTCACGACCAAAGCGAGCTTCGGCTGCTCGAGCTCTGATAAAAATCAGAGAATGGACGAGCGGCCTGATGTCCATGCTATGTTAATCTTCCTCGGCGGGAGTGTCGCGATTGCCGCGATGCCCCATCACTAACTTAATCCGGAATAGACAACTGTAGGTAACTTCACTTCTCTATGGTAACGCTATTTTACATTTCCGGCAAAAATGGCGGTTGGCGCGTGCCGCGATTCAACCTGTTGGAAGTGAGTGGTGATCTGGAAGTGCAACAATCCTGCTTTCGAGGTTTAAGCTAAGTATACCACACATTCTGTCAGATTTTCTCATTGTCTCACATAATTTATGTAATTTATGAATTCCGTGTACCTACCTTGTAGTTACACGCCGTACCCACATGATTCTAATTTCTCCGACCGAATTGCTTATGTGTTCTTAATATCTATATGTGTTAGCATGGATAACGTGATCGGAAAGTAGTACGGAAATAACATTTCTTGAATATGAGCGTAATTCAGTTAATAAGTCTAGGGCCTGTTGGGCTACCTGGTGCCCGACCGCAGGTGCGACTGTTGAAGTTTGGCAGTGCAGTCGCAGTGATAGGGTGTCTTTAACCCCCTTTGAAAGAGAGGGGGGTTAACCCCCTTTAGAAAAGGGAAGGGGGAAGAATCTGCCAAAGGGGGCTGGTATGTTGATACCAGTCCCAACTGCCTCACTAAAGAGGCACCTGAAAATCCTTGGCCAAGGTGTATTGCCTCACGACAGAGTGAGAAGTGTATTGCCTCACGACAGAGTGAGAAGTGTATTGCCTCACGACAGAGTGAGAAGTGTATTGCCTCACGACAGAGTGAGAAGTGTATTGCCTCACGACAGAGTGAGAAGTGTATTGCCTCACGACAGAGTGAGTGAAGCGCGCATAGGTATTAGAAAATCCTTAGTTAAGGTACTTTATAAGTATGAGATTTGACCTAGACTTTCTCCTAACAAAGGGAGATGACATATCAATGACTTCCTGCAACCAATCATTTATGGTCCCCTTTTAATTCCCTGTTCCCTGGCAAATGTGGTGGTAATTGGTGTTCATGTGTATTTAATTACACTACAGGTGTTGGTGTAAGGAGGGTAATCTGCGTACAGGGGCCAAAGCACTGAATGAGCAGTAGCGGAGGCCAATTAGTTCTGGACCAGACTTTGACAGCCATCCATCAATAATAACAGGTACGACTCGACTCTTTGCTTCTTTAATTCTGGATGTATAGTGTAATTTGATCATTATATTTAAATTTTAATTTTGTAATGGTGGTGAGAGGTTTCTATTTTAATTTACATCATAAATTGCCTCAAGGGGTTATTCATTTACATCAATGATGATTATCTCAATTCCCAAGAGTTACATTGCCCCCTCTTACTATGCATTACAAAACACTGAATGTACCACTGCGATCAGGGAAAGAAATGAGGCAGAGGCATGTTACAGCGCTGACATGAGTACTGTGAATCTTTTGGCATATCTACAGGTCAATGCCAGGACTAAACGTCTGCTCCGAAAAAAGAAACGTGCAGGTTGGGTGAAGTTTTGTAACTCCTTATCCCCCTCTACCCCACTCTCAGTTGTTTGGAAAACAATCAACAGGTTTAGACGAGGTTGTTCTTCTTCTATCTCATCCCCAATGACGAGGGGAATGGCTGAGCTTTTTTTTGATAGAATAGCGCCATCTTATGTCCCGCTTCTTTTGGAGTGTCCACATCTTCCTCTGCTTGACACGTCTGAGGACCCCCTAGATGCTCCATTTACTTTTGAAGAATTGAGTGCGGTTCTAAAATACGTCAGGGACTCAGCTCCTGGAATTGACGGTATACCGTATTCATTTCTTGTACATTCTGGGGAAAAGGCTAAACATTACTTCCTCAATATAATAAATTTTTGTTATAGCTACGGATGGGTCCCAGATCAATGGAAAACCCAAATTATCATTCCATTGCTAAAACCAGGCAAACATGTAGATGATCCGAATGGCTATAGACCAATAGCTTTATCTTCAGTCCTAGCCAAATTACTGGAACACTTAATTAAAAACAGATTGGAGTGGTTAGTTGAATCGAGGGACTTACTGCCGAACCATCAATTTGGCTTCCGAAAGGGTCTTGGCACGATGGATAGTGTCGGCGTTTTGGTGACGGACGTACGCTTAGCGTTTTCTAAAAACGAGTCTGTTATAGCTGCATTCCTGGACATTTCCTCTGCATACGATAATGTTCTTCTTCCCATTCTCAGGCAGAAAATGCACCAGCTGAGTCTCCCGGATAAGATGATCAAATGCATATGCGGACTACTTTTGTCCCGTTCATTGATTTTGAGAGTTCAGGGCGAGGACTTTGATGAAAGGAGAACATGGAAGGGCCTTCCGCAAGGCTCAGTACTTAGTCCCCTTCTTTATAACATCTATACTTATGATATTGGTTCCTGCATAAACAATAATTGTCGCATATTACAATACGCAGATGACATAGCCTTGTATGTGTCAAACCCCTCTATTGTCGATGCTGCATCGTCCCTTTGCGTCTCTCTGGACTCTCTGAATCAATGGCTTTTAATCCACGGTCTTTCGCTATCCGCAGCCAAAAGTACGGCAGTAATTTTTTCTCGAAAAAAAATTGTACCTAATATTTTTATCGGCATTTCGGGTAACAGCATCCCTTTGGCAAAAAAAGCAAAATTTTAGGCGTTTTTTTAGATTCTAAATTAACTGGCAAAGCCCATCTAAACTATGTCTCAAGTAAATGCGAACGCGTTGTCTCAATATTAAAAGTCTTAGCAGGTGTGTGGTGGGGTGCCCACCCATACACAATGAAGCTAGTATACAACGCTTTAGTACGCAGCGTATTAGATTATGGCACTTTCCATCTGGTTCCATGTAACAAGGGCGCTCTGGCGGGACTGGATAGGGTTCAGTCTAAGTGCCTTCGGATCATCTCAGGTTGCATGAAGTCCACCCCCATCAACGCTTTGCAGGTCGAGTGCGCTGAACCCCCGTTAGCCCTAAGACGGCAATTTCTAGCCTCCCGTTTCCTTACCAAAATAGTATGTAGATCCTCTCATCCACTTAATGAACTTTTGAACCAGCTTAATTTCCAATCCAGAAATTCAAGATATTGGAAAAACAAGGATGTCCCCTTAACCTTAACAGCTTACCGTGCACTTCAAAATTTGGAATGTCCAATTGTTCAATATCCCAGGGTCCCCGTTTTTAACTTTGCTTATGAAGCTATTTCTTTCATCCCGAAAATTCTTTTTAATATTGGTATATTTAAAAAATCCCCGTCAGCCAACTCGACATTCAATGCGGTGGTGGGCGAACGATGGAATGATTTCCAAATGTTTTTTACGGATGCATCTAAACTGACAGACAATAATTGCACAGGAGCCGCGGTATATTACCAAAGCTCCAAGATTGTTCTTCAGTTTAGATGTCCGAAGGAGTCTTCCGTGTTTACAGGGGAATGTGTGGCTATACTTGAGGCCTGCCTTTTTATAGAGTCTCACTCGAACATTGATAAAGCTGTTATCTTTACCGACTCTCTCAGCTGTCTGCAAGCTTTGATTCAAAACCCACTCAAAAGCAAATTGTGCAGTCCTCTTGTTTTGCTTATCAAAAAATCTCTACTGGCATGTGCCGGCTATCAAAAGGAAGTTCAGCTTGTTTGGATTCCCAGCCATTGCGGCATCAAGGGCAACGAAATTGTTGATGCCTGGGCCAAAGATGCCTGCACATCTACACTGTCAACTCTCGTACATAATACCCATCAGGGCTACGACCTGCTAGCTATTCCAAAATTGAATTTACAGAGCTCATGGCAAGAGCGCTGGAACACGTCTAGCAGAAAAAAGGGTAGTTTTTATTATGCAGTCCAGCCATCTATTAACCCCAAACCTTGGTTTTGCAGGTTCAAGAAAGTCTCCAAAACTGTTGTTTCCGTGTTATGTAGAATTCGGTTAGGTTTTTGTTGCTCTCCAGTCTTCCTAAATAAAATCAGAATTCGCGACTCATCTCTCTGCGAGTGTGGTTTGGAGGAAGGAACCCTAGACCATATATTTTTTGAATGTCCCAATAATGTTTCCCTCGACCTATATGGCCGCCTATCCAAATTAAAAGTCCCCCTCCCGATAAATGTCCCTTCTCTCCTAACACATTCCTCCCCAGAGGTGTTACTGGCACTGATAACCTTCATTCGCCACAATAAAATAAAATTGTGATATATCTCTATGTTGGTGTGGTATGCTTGTATATATGTAAATATATTTTATGTTTTAACATTATTGTAGTCTTTATGTAACTTTATATTTTGTTTGTTTCAGTCCCGTACTAACACATCAGTCTACAGTGTGTCCAGCTTACTATTTTAATTTTTTCTTTTTTTTTTTTCTTGTTCTCTACACACTTGAAATCAAATACACTTTGACATTGGCAGAATAGTCGACATCGGCTTTGGTTGCCATTAAATAAAAATAGAATAGAATAGATTGAGCCACCGCGTGGCCGCACATGAGACAGCACTATAAAATTTCAATGTTGTCATTACGTAAAATTTTCCCTAAATATGACCAAAACCGTGAGATGTTCCGTTGCAACAACTACTTATTACATTCATGTACTAAGTTGCGTATCATAATCCTTATTAAGAGTGCAAAATTATTTATTTCGTAAGTATTATTTAAGTTACGAGTCCAGGTTTTCTCACGATGTTTTCCTTCACTGATGTCTGTGATGTCCAACTATAAAAAATATATAAAATTCCTTTTAAAAGGGAGAGGATACCTCACAGGGCATCAAAGAACTAATTAATCATCTGATTAATTTTATTTATTTAACTAGTTGCAATTTTATTATCAAGTTATGGGAAAAATAGAACTGAGGTATGGTAACACTTTGAAAAACAAGTAATAGGTTATGTAGATAAAAATATAAACGATATCGCTAGAAAATGTCCTTAATTTAGATCGAAAGCCATGTAATTACATACACACAAATGTATTTATTCAATCAATGCACAATAACTTGTAATATTTGCATCCTTACGAGTGAAAAGTAACATTCTTATCTTGCTTTCTTTCTGTGCGGCTTTTGCAGCCTAAAATAGTGCATCCTCCCATTTTATAGCACAGAAAACGCACTAAACACTTAACTACTGGAGTCAATTTCTCAAATATACATTAAAACTATTGGTTTAATTACCGAAATTGATATAAAATTGTAAAAACTAATACGAGCCGACCATTCAATGACAGTGACATCCCTTTGTTTGGCTAACTTTTCAATGTTCGCCAAGCGAAAACCGGCCACGCCGAACGAGACAGAGCATGTTATGCTTTGTCTCAATTTTCTTACGAAATTCGTATATATGACAACATAATATAATATTAACTCGGGTATTAACGCGAATAATATTTATTTAAATACCTTCGCGTTAATACCCGAGTTAATATTATATTATGTTGTTATAATGAAACGCGAAAGTTTAAAAGTTCGTATATATGCTTCTCACTTTCACACTTCTTTACAACCTCATGGTTACGTCTAGAAGTTAATAGTCTAAGGTAGGGGCACAGTAGGGGTGCGTGCCTAGGGTGCGTTCCTAAAAGGGTAAGAATTACACGGAGTAGTGCGAAAGTTACTCTAGAGCGTTCCGAAATGAGCCGAGTGAAACCGAGGGTAACCGAACAATTACTCGACAGCTACCCGAGCAGTATTTTGGAACGCTTTCGGTAGAGTAATTTTCGCACTGACAAGTGCGATTTCTCACCCTTGGCTGAGCGTCGTTAAAAATTACCTGACATATGTCAAAATCATATATGCGCCAATGTTGAAGTTTGATGTTGAAGAATGGATTTACTAAAGTAGAAACCTTAGATTATTAACCTATAGATTGAGCCACCGCGTGGCCGCACATGAGACAGCACTATAAAATTTCAATGTTGTCATTACGTAAAATTTTCCCGAAATATGACCAAAACCGTGAGGTGTTCCGTTGCAACAACTACTTATTACATTCATGTACTGAGTTGCGTATCATAATCCTTATTAAGAGTGCAAAATTATTTATATCGTAAGTATTATTTAAGTTACGAGTCCAGGTTTTCTCACGATGTTTTCCTTCACTGATGTCTGTGATGTCCAACTATAAAAATTATATAAAATTCCTTTTAAAAGCTTTCTGTGTTTACCGCTTAATATTGTACACTTAGCTAGCACTATCGCTTGTATCTTTTTTTTTTATAGTGTTTATTAGTGTAACAGTTGTAGGTAAGCCTTTTAAATAAATAAATAAATAAAAGGGAGAGGATACCTCACAGGGCATAAAAGAACTTTAATCATCTGATTAATTTTATTTATTTAACTAGTTGCAATTTTATTATCAAGTTATGGGAAAAATAGAGCTGAGGTATGGTAACACTTTGAAAAACAAGTAATAGGTTATGTAGATAAAAATATAAACGATATCGCTAGAAAATGTCCTTAATTTTGATCGAAAGCCATGTAATTACATACACACAAATGTATTTATTCAATCAATGCACAATAACTTGTAATATTTGCATCCTTACGAGTGAAAAGTAACATTCTTATCTTGCTTTCTTTCTGTGCGGCTTTTGCAGCCTAAAATAGTGCATCCTCCCATTTTATAGCACAGAAAAAGCACTAAACACTTAACTACTGGAGTCAATTTCTCAAATATACATTAAAACTATTGGTTTAATTACCGAAATTGTTATAAAATTGTAAAAACTAATACGAGCCGACCATTTCAATGACAGTGACATCCCTTTGTTTGGCTAACTTTTCAATGTTCGCCAAGCGAAAACCGGCCACGCCGAACGAGACAGAGCATGTTATGCTTTGTCTCAATTTTCTTACGAAATTCGTATATATGCTTCTCACTTTCACACTTCTTTACAACCTCATGGCTATATCTATAGGTTAATAATCTAAGGTAGAAACGAACAGGTAGTACTTAGGGTGCGTTCCAAAACGTGCGAATAATTCACTCGGAAATTAAAAAGAGATAGAAACAACGAAAGAAAGAGAACGGCTATACTGTTTTTGAACGCTACAGAGCGATTTACTGTTTTGGAACGGGTTAGGGTCATGATGGTTAGGATCGTATGATGACACTGTCAACATAACCTTTTATCTCTATTGCAAAGAAGGAAAATTGTGTTTTTAAGCATATTTTGCAAATAAATAAGTACTACCTGTTCGTTTCTACTTTAGTAAATCCATTCTTCAACATCAAACTTCAACATTGGCGCATATATGATTTTGACATATGTCAGGTAATTTTTAACGACGCTCAGCCAAGGGTGAGAAATCGCACTTGTCAGTGCGAAAATTACTCTACCGAAAGCGTTCCAAAATACTACTCGGGTAGCTGTCGAGTAATTGTTCGGTTACCCTCGGTTTCACTCGGCTCATTTCGGAACGCTCTAGAGTAACTTTCGCACTACTCCGTGTAATTCTTACCCTTTTAGGAACGCACCCTTATTTATTTGCAAAATATGCTTCAAAACTCAATTTTCCTTCTTTGCAATAGAGATAAAAGGTTATGTTGACAGTGTCATCATACGATCCTAACCATCATGACCCTAACCCGTTCCAAAACAGTAAATCGCCCTGTAGCGTTCAAAAACAGTATAGCCGTTCTCTTTCTTTCGTTGTTTCTATCTCTTTTTAATTTCCGAGTGAGTTATTCGCACGTTTTGGAACGCACCCTAGAGATGTTACAATATGAAATGTGTGAACTGTGTGCTAGTGTACGTGGTGGTAGGTACGCAAAGTGGTAGTGGTGGTCAGTGGTACGAAGTAGATATTACACACTGCTGTGAAAAGTATCGCAGATATTTTGGAAGGAATCAGGCCGGGCTGCAATAACGCATGTGATCTTGACGGGCCTGTTGGTGTAGTGGTTAGTAGAGTAGCCCTGACTGCTAAGCCAGAGGTCGTGGGTTCGATTCCCACCCAGAACAAACTTTGTGTGATGAGCATGATTGTTTGTTCTGTGTCTGGGTGTTTTTTTATCTATAATATGTATGAATTTATAAATTATATAAGTATGTATATCAGTTGTCTGGTTTCCATAACACAAGCTCTAAGCAGAGCTTAACTTGGGATCAGATGACCATGTGTGAGTTGTCCGAGTATATATTTATATTTATCTTATGGAACGGTAAAAACGCACCTGTGGGGTAGAGGCTTAATAATTATATGATGGTAGAAGCTGTATTGTGGTCAGAAAGTCAGTATATACCTATCTACCATGCCCATGCCATGGTATCTAGGCAGTAACAACCTAGTCAAAGTAAGCTGAAGTAAGGAGAGCTGATAAAATTTTATAGTAAAAAAAGCTCAGCCCTAATGCCGATTTCACACGAGGGCAAAACAGTGAGGCAGAACAGTGGGCACTTGGGCAGTACAGTACTGCTACTGTTTGAACGCACAGGACAGTACTGCCTAGATACCATGGTAGATAGGTACTGACTTTGTAGTGAGGCAGAACAGTGGGCAGAACAGTACTGCTACTGTTTGAACGCACAGAACAGTACTGCTGTCCTACCTATAGATGCTGGCGGGAAAAATTCCGAATCATTCCCGTCGAATACTTCGGAAGTATTCCAAAATATTCTGAAACTTTGGGAATATTTCAACTGCCAAAAAAAAACCCGGTGAAATTGTATTAATCCATTAAAAGCCACTGTACTCGATTGAGTATAGCGTAATGAAGTAAAATAATAAGGTGTATCACCTAAAATTTACAAGATCTGTCATTTACACTTCGGAATAATGCTGTACTCAATCGAGTACAGCAGTTACCTCTAATGGGTTCATAGGGAATATAGCCTACTAGCTGTCCCCCGCGGTTTTATCCGCGTTTAATTTCCTTTGGTTACTTCTTAGCCCCCCGTACACCGTTTATGCAGCGCACGCAACAAAAGACCTCAAATGTGAATTATTTTCCCCGTTTTTGCAACATTTCTCACTGACGCTTCGCTCCTATTGGTCGCAGCGTAGTGTTATATAGCCTAATACCTTCCTCTATAAATGGACTTTAAAAAACAAAGAATTTCTCTAATCGCATCAGTAGTTCCTGAGATTAGCGCGTTTAAACAAACAAACAAACAAACTATTGGAAAGCTACTACTAATATTATAATGCGGAGGGCATTATAATATTAGTAGTAGCTTTTAGTAATACCTATCTATGTGACTCGCGAATACTTAGCGATGCGAACAGCAGAGCTATATACAAACTAACCAAAAACATAGGTAGCCCTTTTTTAGAAAACAAATCAAATATGCTCGACCTGGTTTTTTATTCCACAACTAACATTAATTTGAAAAATAGCATTCGACTTCGATATAACCTATGTAGATATGTTATCCCGCGAATAAAGGGATTTTTATTTTTTTTATAAAAATATTAACAAATATACTTAATTGATCAGATTTATAAATTATAATAAAATAAACATTTATATTTTACTAACTTATGTGCCACTGAAAAATAATTAATTCACCCACCACACAAAAAATAAACACGTTTATTCTTATTGAATAATTCGGGCGAAATATTCCGCGGAAACATTCGATTGCAGGGTATGAATCTTTCTGAAAACTTCTCCGGGGGGGGGGGGGCATCTCCCCTCTTACCGCACCCCGCACCGCCATCGCCTTCGTGCACACAGTCGGGCGGCGGCGATCGACGGTCGATGCAAAATGCCATTCGATATTTAAAAAAATATAAAAATATTTTGCAAAGAAATACAAATCTAAATTTAAATTCATTTTGAATAATTCTGATTTAAAGAAACTTTCCCAGAAGTATTCCGGAATTATTTCGAATTTTTCAGAAGTTTTGCAACTATAGTCCTACCCACTGCCCACTGCTCTGCCTCACTGTTCTGCCCTCGTGTGAAATCGGCATAAATCTGTCAAACTGTCAGTGGTCAGTCTAGTTGAGTCCAGTGTCAATGTCAAATTGAATGAGCGAGCGAGTCAAACGTAAACATGAAAATGAATTTATAATTTTACATTATTTTTATTTTAAAAAGAAATAAAGTGTAGTATATTCAGTGTGTAGACCAATTAAGTGTAGTGCCTTTGTAATACACCTACGTACATAAAAGTGTAATAAACCGTAATGGTAATAAACCTATCAATAATTCAATTCAGTAAATAATTACGGCTGTGTTTAACAATTACAAGCACACGATAACGTCGCAGTTTTAAGTCCCTGCAGTTCCGTGATTCAAAAATAATTCAATCAATAAGGCCGTCGAGCTTATCAATTATGTCACAGCTACAGTCAATATTTGACCGAATAGAAAAACTTATCCATTCAGGTAATTGAAAATACATTTTCTTAATTTGGTGCTGTATGTACCTACTAACATATTTTTGAAATTTAAATGTATTGTGTTTGTCTGTTTCAGAAGGACATAGTGAGTTTGTTTCGATTCTTAATGACATCACTGTAAATAATAATCAATTGATGTCTGATGATTCCTTTAAAAAATTAAAATCGTTTTTACAAAAGATATTCAATGCTATAGATGAAATTGCTGCTGAACTGAAAACTGACGAAACTATTCTGATAAGTGTGAAGAATCAAAAACATCTTCGGACATGTTTTCAACTAGTAACATCTCTCGGTATCTTGCCATGTCTCTTACCAGGCCTTGGAATAAAACTGTCAAAGAGATGTATTACCGGTGCTGTACTTCCTAAAATTTCTCTGACTGATGAACAAAAGTATGATATGCTAGTAGACTGCACAGATTTTTTCACAAGAGGTTACAGTATATCAGCCCTTAAAAGTATAATCATCACTCTGCATTTATCAGATTATTTGGGGGCATTGATCCAGTTATCATTTGCACCATTTAAAAAACCAGGCACATACAAAGATTTTACTATGACTCAAGAAATGTATGATAAGCTTGTAGTAGACAGGAAAAGGTATGTAAGTGTATATAATCATCTTGTAACAAACTCATTTCAACCTATACTGATGAAGGAATTGTTGGTACTGCAGAGTGGGACAGAGCCATCTCCTCCAGCATTTGCTAAAAGAGTCATTGCAAAAGAGTTGAGCCAAAGGTTAATAACCCCAGGAGGTCTACTGAGTTTGATCAGATGTTTTATAGAAAGTTATGTAGAAACTGGAATTGAGTGGAAGAAAATTGATATGATCTGCAGAATTATAGCAGCAACACATGGAAGCAGTTCAGAAATTGAATATCTTGCTAATATTTGTGCTCAGTTGAGAGAGATACTGTCTCTGAACAATACACATTATTTAGCAGCAGGTGTGGCATGTGTATTGCACTTAAATGATAAGTTCCCTCAGGCAGAACCTGTTGTTGTGTTAGTCAATGAAGTATTCCAATCCTTTGATTATGACTTTTTGACTTCAAGTTGTAATTTGCCTGGTACTGTCATACTGTCTCCTCTAGAAGTTGAACAAAAGCTAAATGTTTTACATGCTTGTGTGTGTTCTACAAAGTTAGAATGGCCTGTTCAACTGTTGATACCAAACTTATATTTAATATTTTTAATTGGTGTTAAATGTAAAAAGAATGATGAATTAAAAATTAAGTTAAAAGATATTATACTTAACTGTATAGAAAAATTAAAACCAGAAGAATTATTTGATATAATCAAAGCATTTTTATTTGGTAAAGATGTTTCCAGTACTTCAGGAATTCTTGTAGAAGAATTTGATGCTGGTGTTGCTGTAAAATCAGTGTCAACTTGTGAAGATTATGTGAAAGATGAAGCTGTGATATATTTTATGAACTTATTTAAAAGTGCAACAGATAGCATACTAGTAACAAACATATTTTCAATAGCTTTAAAAATATTAATAGACCTTAACAATAAAAGACGAATAAAAGAGAACAGAGAAATGCTTATCAGTGAAGATGATCCTGTTTTAATTGATAAAGTTGATGAACAATATGCAATTATTCTTCAGTTGCTCTCAGAAATATCTACTTTCCCCAAAATTGTGAATTCATTAAAGAAGAACCCTATGATTGTGTCAGATTTCATTGAGCATTTTATTTCAAAACAGAATTCTGAAACAAATGATGAATGTGTCACTATTGCTCTGGTATTACTCAACACTATTTTATCAAATACAGAAAAAAGTGATACAAGATTTAGCAATTTAATACCAGTGCTGAGAAAAATAGGTGAAGATGGTTCAAGCCTGAACAGTATTCTGAGTAGAGAAGCTCTATCTCTAATATCTCAAGAAACACCTCAGAAGAAGGATACCCCTTGTGAGAAAGCAATAGCTGATACATTTGATGAGCTGCTGCCTGTTGTAGCACATGGAATCATTGAACTTACTAAACTTATTGATGCTGGAGATTCTGAAACTGTTTCCAAAAAACATTATATATTCTGCATTTTTCAGGTAAATTATATATGTGCTATAACATTACTCATGCATTTGAATGGTCCCGTCTGCTATATAAAAATTGGTTTTAGTTAATACTTGCAAAATTCATCTACCAGTCAAAGTTTTGTCAACATGGTTTTGTTTTCTTATACTTAAATACTTTCATATATTAACTAAAAAGCTGTTACTTTGACTTTACATACTGACATTTTTGTTTGTCTATATTGATTTAATTTTTCACATTTTTACAGGAAAAACTGAAAGATCCAGACTCTTATATCTACTTATCAGCTGTCAATGGTCTTGCATCACTATGCACACACTGTACTGAAGATGTATTACAAATATTGTGCAAGGAATTCTTACAAGAGCAGCAGACAATGACAGAAAGGCATATGGAAACAAATGAGAACCAAAACAAAGTTGCAGAGTTGAGGATGAAGATTGGTGATGTTATTGTGAAAGTTACCAAGAGATTAGGTAATTAGTACTTATAATACTATGCAGTGGCGTGCCTGCAATATGACCTATGACTGTAAAATATATGAAAATTACAAAATATTGTGTTGCTGTTGAGGAGTGTCTAAGAGACATGCTAGTTTTTTATTACATTTAAAAAATCTGTTAAGCTTCTACTAATTGTAACTCCTAAGCACGCCACTGATAGTATGTATGTGTCCCCTTTTACCAATTCTGCCCTCGTTTGAATAGTAAAAATAGATTTCACCTGCATTGTTTAATACAAAAATGCACCCAACTTATTGAAATGCCAGAATAAAGAAATAAATGATACTTGTCATTAAGGTTGTTCATGTTAAGTTGAAATTTTAGATTGGGCATCAATTAAATATAATATTATTACCTTGAACATGTTGATTACAGGTGAAATGGCCATAGTCTACAAGACAATCCTTCTGAACACAATGCTCTCAGCAGTAACGGATTCAGATCCTCTAATCAGAACATCAGCCTTGTCAAATCTGGCAGAAATTGCTCTGGTGTTACACTACAGAATAGGAAGTATTATATATGAGGTAAATATCTCTTTTCTAATGCTTGTCAAGCCATCGGCTTTCCAAAGAAAAGTTAACCTTATTTGCATTTTTTTTTTGTATTTATTTGTACTCAAATGTGTGTTTTTAAGAACAACAACTTTGAACTTTAAGACACTAACTTTAAATTTTGTTATTCATAATCAACAGTCCTATTTCCATTCATATGTCCCAAGTCCTATGTCCATTTTGTCTGTCTTAAGACCTGACTGAATGGTCCTATGTAATTGAATCTTGTTTTGCAAATACTGAATCCAATTTTGTTTTAGGTGCTTTATTGTATTTGGAGTATTATAGAAACTGACAAAGCAATAGAATGTCGACGAGCGGCCGTAATGGTTATATCAAGCTTAATCAAAGGTCTGGGCAAGGAGACCTTACTACAACTGAAAGATAATCTGCTTCCTATATACAGGACACTAAAAGCGCTCTACAGAGACAATGATGAGGACGCAACAGTTCGACTTCATGCACAAATAGCTTTAGAAGAACTAAACGACATTGTTAATCAATTTTTATTCCCAGAAGTAAAGATGGAAAAACAAATATTTGTACTGGACAAACCACAAGATGTGTTCAAATAAAAAACCGTAAGTTCCACATTATTTGTTTTATTCACACTCATTTTTCTATTTGTATAAACTTAAAATTAGATTCTACATGCGCGGACATACGAAAAACATAGAAATTTATTTAACTATGTTGATACCACTTAGTTAACGAAAATTCTTGTTTTGAAAGTAAACAAATTATTTCACTACTATCAAAAAAATATTGGTACTAAAATTGAAAAACAAAGATTCCGTTATGTCCATTCCACAAAGTTTTAAATAAAGTTAAGTAAGATGATAGTATCTATGGCAGTCATAGCAACGATTTTAATAATTCAAGTGCAAAGCAAATACTGGCCACGTTAAATTAATAATAAGCCAATAGTTATTTTTAGGTAACCAAAATCTTGTTTTCGATGAAAATTTATGTTACTTACATAAATTTTCACCGAAAACAAGATTTATATTATCAGTTACTAAAATCTATCAAGTAATCGGCTCCGAATTTTTAATCACATTTTGTCTGTGGTTTTTAACATTATTTAGGTATTTACAATTCAACTTGACCAATTCGTCATCGTTCTGTTAGGATAAAACAAAGATTTTGCCGTACAAACCCATACAAAACGTGCACACCTACATTAATTAAATTATATGAATCACAAAACTATTGCTATAAAATCACGCTTCGGAAGTATTATCGCCTTCATTAGATTTTTTTGGGGTACCTTCGTCTTTTTCCGACAGCGAAATTGAATATACAGAGCTTTTGTCAGAGAATCGATCTCGATTCCGTCTGCTGAAAATCCCGCTACGTGTCAGGGACGAGACCGTCGCGATAGATATGTTGTCTCTGTCAGCTTGCGGTACCACCTTCCATATTAATAGGGCAATGCCGCCAAACGCAGCCACTACTAAAAACATTACCAATGTGACCTCACCGAACGCGCCTGAAATGATAAATCACAGTAATTAGGACGGTAATAAATCATAACCGAATGTATTTAAAGTACCATTTTGACGTACTTTGTTGTGACTCTTCCTTCCTCGCTTCGAGTCTGGCAGGTTGTAATTCATTGTAGTCCATGTCCTGGTTCTCGTATGGTTCGACTGACCCACTCGAGGGCTTATTCTGATGAAGCACGTCCCCTGGGTTCGATTTTGGCAAGTTGATGCCGGCTCTAACTGTCAGTGTCTCAGGTTTGTAAGTACAGAGGACTAAGAACCTGAAAAAAAGTAGGTTTTTAAGAAAAAAAATAATCGTAATTATACCTGGGGAAGAATAAATTAGCAGTGTAGTCAACACAAGAAGATGGCAAAGAACCGCTCAGCCGCGAAAAAATTATCTTTTTGAACTTCTACAATTCTTACAACTTACCGTCTGGTGCTATGCGTAAGAATAGGTAGATTCTCTTGCACAATGACGTAGGTAGCGACTGTAGTGTCGTTTACTTCAGATCCGCACTCGTCGTGGTGTATCCGCAAAATGTACGCATCTTGGGCGCTGTTTGGATTGCCCTGTATTGAACACCGCTCGGGTCCACCATCAGCTGCTTCAACAGCTATACGTCCTCCGAAAAAGGGACCCGTAGATACTTCTACTTCACTCGCGTGTGGCAGGCATTGCGTAGCGCGAGCTGAAACTGTAAAAAGAATATAGTTTAGTTTCGATGTTCCCAAGTTTTAAGTGCTTTTTTTTTTCATTGTCAAAACCCAAAGAACAAAAAACTCTTACATCCTTTTGTGGGTACGATAATAATTTTCGAGCTAATCGATTGAGGGTCGGCCAAATCTCGTGCGTCACGTCGGACTGGCCTGACTTCGAAGGAGTATGTGGTGGCCATCCGCAAGCCAATAATACGCGTGCTGTAGATGCGCCCTCGCCTGATTCCTGACGGCTGGCTTGTGGTGGTCGAGGCCTCTGTAGTACTGGTTGAGGGTTTAGTAGATTTTTCTTCTTCTACTGTGTCGATTACCTTGAAGACCAAAAATTAATACTATTGAACGATAGAGCATCTAACTTTTTTCTGTTCTGTTCAATCCATCTCCCCAATTTGATCATTTACTACGATCAAGAATATTTATATTTATGTATTTTAAGGAAAGCTTACAAACTAACAACAATATAAGTGTTGTGTGTGTGTATACTGTTGCTAATTACAAGCTTCCACATATATGAAATATAGTATATTCGGCAATAAAGTTTATTATAGCTTAGCATTACCAGGAATGATGTCAACGTTAAGCCCAATGTTTAAATATAATCTGATTCAATAAAAGAGAAAGGCTACAAACACTGGCAGCGGTGCTATATTAACACGTAAATACAGTAATGACTGGCGGGCATGCTCCTTGTCACAGTCACGCCGCAGTCACGCTCGGCGCGCAAACCCCGGCCCATTATTTCCCGTTTCGGAGTGCCAACTCATTGCCAACATAATATACTATTGTAGAATGTCATAGTATTTAATAAGCTCGTGTTTTACACGACTTGGCCATATTTGTTACCTAAAGCACTTTATTTGTTTATGACGAAGTTTTTTGATTGAATACCTTGGTCCTGCAGCGGTATTGTCCCCATGCCTGCAATTCACAGTAATGTACTTGAAATGCCAAAACTTTCGGTCGGTCTTCTTCGTCAGGCTTGCCGTATTCCCATCTTAGTCTCACGTCGCGAAAGTCAGGCTCGCCAATCAGATGTAGCACTTCTGCAAACCGCAAAATAGAGAAAAATCAGACATTCCGTTCCGATAACAAATATAGGGGTGTTAACGTTACGCTCGGATGCATCAGCACAGCAATGCAGCGATCCGGGCGTGCCATTAACCCAATGACTTGCTCACTGAGCCGTTGGTGCTTCCAATAATTATAGTATCATCGTTGTAATAGGATCTTCTTGTGCCACTTTGACAAGCCGACAGAACCAGTGTATGAAAAACGAAGTATTCATATTACCAATTGTTTTATCAAAATCAAGACACACAGGAACGTAGGGCTCATGGGCTCAAACACAAAACTGCGAATGGACTCGATGCGCCATCGCAAGTTTTATTACCACACTTTATTACTACTTAAGAGGTTGTGGGTTCGAATCCGGGCAAGTACCAATGTGACTTTTTCAATTCATATGTACTTTCTAAAGTTTATCTTAGACATCACTGATATCCCGTGCCTCGGAAAGCACGTAAAGCCGTTGGTCCCGGTTGTCATTCGTAGAACTTTGACAGTCGTTACTGGTTAACCAGAAACTATGACCAGTCTAACCAAGAGGTATCGTGTCGCCCAGTTACTAGGTTGTGGAGGCCAGGTAGGCAGTCGCTCCACGTAAAACACCGGTATCCAGCTGAATCCGGTTAGGCTGGAAGCCGACCCCAACACGATTGGGAAAAGGCTAGGGAAATGATGACTTTATTACTACTACTACGCTTCTGTAATTCATTCTGCTAACTTATCACAGGAAAACTACTAAACCGCTGGTAATTAAATTACTTACTGGGCAAAGGCTACTTCTTAATTTAGAAATTGAAATTTCGGATTGAGAACACGGCTATGAATTGCTTACGAATACACCGTATGTCTACATAATATAGATACAACCTATTTATCTATTTCTGCAGATACATAGATTTCGGGCATCAGTAAACATTTTCTACTTGAATGAAACTACGCTATTTCATTTTGATGAATGAAGAAACGTTTTACCAGTATACCTACTAATTTGAGAGAGCCGGCTACATGTAAATCTCTGCCAAAAAATATTATTGTAAGTAGGCTTCAACGATATTTTAGTATGCAAATTTTAAAGCCAAACGGGCACACCCAGTCACATTCGCCTACTGTGGTTTTTCAATATTTATTGCGAAAGTTAACAATCATTATCGTTCTCAAGTTTTTTTTAACTATTACAGTAATATAACATTATGTTGATGGAAACCCAGAACTGCATTATTTAATAGCTAGGAATAATGAGTATTGGTAACGTCGTTGAGCTGTGCTTACAACATTTCTATGGTTTTGTAATAGGGAATTTGAGCATTAATTACTAATTGGATACATTTTATCCAACTAGTAATTATTCTAAGGACCCGTATAATATACTATTTATAAGATATGTACGGAAGTTGTATGTGCGGAATTACTGGGTCATCGTAAGTGTGACTAACGTCTTTTGGCAAACCCGGATTTCAATTTCAGTGTTTGATTAATATATATTTTAGTCAAGCCTAGATAGTACGAAATCGTGAATTGTGAATGGATTATCAAATGAACCGGTAAGTGTCACTGATCATTCACCATTAACTCTAGATCGCCTCTATTGTTGGTGAAATCCTTTGATCAGTCAAACTTCGATAGGCCTACTCAGTTTGACGGTTCAAATTAATCGTAAAGAAAAAGTTATATTCGTTAGATAAAAGTCGTGGGTTTGACTTGCCATATTATGTACTTGATGAATAAAATTTGTTTGTTTCAAATGTGGAGAAAGTTTTTTGGAATGCTTAAAACTTCCCGTTCTAAACAGATTCTTATGACAGTTTACGCACACATCGAGTTCCCGTGACAATACAACATTATGGTAATTTCAGTCTGTCTGATAGAGTAAGAAACAGGATGTGGACAATAAAACTCTTCAACAGTTCTTACTCCTAACAAACTTCTTGATTTTGGACTCATTTGCAAAATACATACACAAAGAAAAAAAAACTTTTAGGTGAAACTGTGATAAACGGAAGACTCCGACACACAGTGCCATGCCACGGCACTGCCGATGCCGGCGCCGCCGCCGCCGCCGCCCGGGTGAGCCGCTGGCCAAGCCAATCAACGCGCACGGTTTTGCCGCACAAGCGCATAAAACCATTGCCTGCTTTATCTATAAGAAAATATTTATACATAAGACATGATTTCTCATTAACGATCTAGATGACACATAATCCTACGCGAGAGTTCATAATGAATGATCGACTAACAGCCAAGTACACAAAGAGAAACGAGGCGAATTCCCAAAAGTATTTGTTATGAGTGTTCCAGTTACAAGTCATAAAAAAATTATCAGGCTAAAATCATAATAATATAAATCGTAAGAATACGTATTTGGTTGACTTTACGTTATCGAAAGCATCTACAACTCGCCATACAAGGTAAACGTTTTGCTCATCGAAACAAAGAATATTAAGTCTAAATAATGTTTTAACATAAATGGATGCAATTTTACGCCCTCGATGATTATCGTAACAAAACCAGAAATTGTTCAGGCCTCGAAATGGAATAATATTTATTTGAAAACGTATGTGTGGCCTCGTGAATCTCAGAGAGGAAGCGTCCGGTATCATTAGTGTTATGTTAAAAATAAATCCAGCCCAATCCTATTTTTATTGGTACATACATATCATAAATTTCTAATAAATTATTAAGAGTATTAATGGAAATGTTCGAACATGATTTGGAAAATGAAAATGACATAGGAAAAAAAGAAAAAAATACGAAAGGGGCGAAAACAAGTCCTATTCTAGAATCGTAGACGAACTGATGAACAATATTTATATTGGTAGGAAAGTACCAAACTGTCTTAATTGCATACATTACATAAATCTTCATGTCGTGATACCTACATCATTATATAAATAATGTAATGTGGTGAGCATAATGGCACAGATTTGATGGTATGACGGATGTGCAGGCGGCAGGCATGACATGACCCGACGACTGGACCATAACGACCATTGTGGCTGGCTGCCAGTCGGTACAATACCTAGCTGTTTACAACCTATGGAAACATCTCGTTTTCAAATAATAACATTTTGTACTTTGTACTGCTTGTAAATTGCCCTGTTGTTTACGAATTTTTGATTGCTAACAGCATCTTCTTCAACGGAATTGAACATAAATCCAGCCTATCCCTTTGCTTCACATCAAGAGGTCCGAACCCCATAGGGAGTGCCCTTAGAACAGTCGATTAAAGTTTTCGCCCTGGCTGGAGGCCTAGTCACTCTTGGCACCCACAGGATAGCCCGGTTAAGCATTAAACAGCCTTAGTTAGCGAGCTAAACTGCGAGGTGCCATTATAAAAAAAAGCAATGCAAGCGGTCTAACGTTTAATAGCTATCTAGTTAATGTATAATATCTAGTGTAAAGAATCGAAAGTAAACACGTTGTTACGCTAGTAATTAGCGAAACGTCTCAGCTTTCTTCTGGGAGCAGTTGTAGGTAGTTCAATGTAATGTAATCATCTCCGCGGTTTTTGCCACTCCCATTCAATGCTCGTTATCCCATTCAATGCTCATTCAATAATACTCGTTAGCTACTTGTTTTTAGAGTTCCGTAATAAACAAAGAACATTTTTTACTATCTTCATGTCTGTCCGTCTGCTTAGCTCAGTGACTTCCAGTACTTGAAAACTGTAATTTAGCTGAGTAGAGATGGTCTTCAAAAATTGTAGTTGTGTGAAAACCATTCTTCGATTACATTTCTTTTCTAAAGTTGCTTATCTAGACGAGAAAAATACACAGCAGCAGTTCTAGATATTTTAATTAAGAAGTTAAAAAGTAAAATGTATACAGCTTTTAAACAGGAAACAGGCTTTTCAAGTCGTTAAGTTACATTTTCTACTAGTCTAGCTTAGCGTAGGATGATACAGAGACAAAACATGCATGGTAGGCGAAAGATACAAAAATAAAATGTAAATATATCTATGTGCTAAAATGTTTTTAATATCGTATTGAAATTAGGTTAATTGGTTAATTATGCTAGATAATTCAATAAACAACTACGGAACCCTACAATGCTTATGGACTGATACGCACTTGAATGGTTTTATTATTATGAGGTACACGTTGAATGAACGAACACGTCTTTGTATCCATACTTAAGGAAGTAAAGGGTGTCCAGCGGAAATTTTTCAACTTTAAACTGCAATTATCGAAATAATAGCGGGGTGAGGTGAGCGGGAGGGGTATCATTGAAAGCGCGGTACTTGCGGATTTGTTAGTAGCCATGAGTCACTGAACAGGAGGGCACCGCTCGTTCGCGGTTGAGCAATATCTAAAGAATGGTAAATCGTTGGTTCGCGCGCGTCGAACGTCTTGTACTCATTTTAATATTCGGCGTTTAGTGATGGGCCAAGCACGCAACTTATTTGGTCGTGGGTACAAAGGTTTAGGCAAGAAGGGACAACGCTCAACAGAACTCCTCCTAGGCCATCAACATCAGCAGCAACGCCCGAACGTGTGTCTGAAGTTCGAAATGAAATCATTAGAAATCCACGCAAGTCGATTAGGAAAATTGCAGCCTCCGCAGGAATCAAAAAGTCAACAGTGCATGTTATTTTGCAGAAGAAATTAAGGCTCCATCTATACAAAATGCAAATTGTTCAGGTCTAAAGAAAAGCGACTATCCTTTGCGAGAAACCTTCGCAAGAACAATGCTGGAACGCTTTCGAACACCTACCACGTTGGGAAACATTTTGTTTAGTGATGAAGCACATTTCCACATTGATGGATATGTAAATAAACAGAATATGAGATACTGGTGCCCAAACAACCCAAGAGAACGCCACCAGAAACGTTTACATTGCTTGAAAACCACAGTTTGGTGTGCCATTTAGGCTAGCGGTGTAATTGGGCCCTATTTTTTTAACCAAGGAGAAACAGTCACTGCTCCGGTGTATTGCCGTATGATAGACAAATTTCTGCTACCGCAATTGCAGCTGTATTCAGGTTACAACAATAGGGCACAATTTCAGCAAGACGGTGCCACTCCGCATACAGCTAGAGTGCCGATGGAAAAGTTAAGGACAATTTTTCCAAATAAACTGATCAGCAAGTACGGAGACATCTCATGGCCACCCAGGTCGCCCGACCTGACGCCCTGCGACTTTTTTCTATGGGGTTACCTTAAATTGAAAGTTTATGAGAACAATCCTCGGACAATTCAAGCCCTGCAGGCCAATATTCGCCGTGAAATTCAAAGCATTACTCAAGAGCTTTGCCGTCGCGTAATTGCAAATTTAAGGGTTCGACTACAGGAGTGCGTACAAAAAAACGGTCATCATTTAGATGATGTAGTGTTTAAAAAATGAAATCCGCATTAATGTAGTACATTTAGTTTTAATAAAAATAAATAAAATCCTTGTAGTTTTTTTTATGTGAAATTTCAAAGTTGAAAATTTTCCACTGGACACCCTTTATATTGTATAGAAAGGAAATGAGTGTCGAACTTGTTTATTAAGTAAGTTCTTGATATTGAGCATCATGTTGATAAGCCCTCCTGCCCCGCCCAGAACGAGAGAAGTCATTTAATGATTTCGCATTCACAAAAAAAAATGTCTGGACTTGAAAAGAGTCCATAATCATTGTTGTTTGTTTCGGCATTTCTTCTCAGAAGTAGTCAGTAAGGGGAAATGCCTAACATAACTGTTAGTAATAAAAGTCGTTTAACACTTCGAGTTTCTTAATCATAATTATAATATTCAGCAAAAATATTAAAGGTACGAAATGGATGTGAAATCATGATAAATCATAGGTACTTACTTAGTTATTACTTGAAATGCTGGAAACCGATGCATCGTATTGTTTTGTGAAAGAAGAATAAAAGCATTTTTTCTTAGGGATACTAATGCATCTTTCAGTTCAGGGCATATTTTAAAGTAGTAAATGATATGATACAGTATATTTTAATAATTATTATGTAAGTATGTTTTAACTGAAACTTATAGCTATTGGTGCCGATTCTCTAATTCACAAACTAACCTAAATTTAAGTTAGGTGTATCTTTCTCTTTACATTTCATTAAGACAAGGACAGAAAATACATATCCGTTTAGTACTGTCAAAGGGGCGGGAGGGCGTGTCAGACTTTTACTGACTAAAACCCACTCATGTTCTTTCGGTTGCCCTTTATGTTCCGGGGCCGCGGAAACTATTATAACTATTCCGCGATCCCGGCAAATTATGAAGCTTTATAGATAATTTAGACGCGAATATAAACATGGCGTCTAAACACTTTTAGTGACAAGTTTTACTTACTGCAAACGGTTTTCGCCAACTTATAAACTCTTGTGACCTAACCAGATAAAAGTCTTTTTTAGTTTAAAACCTATAAAGTCAGTATTAGTTTTAGAAAAATCTAGATTGCTTTGAAATGGTTTTTACATGTTGGTGAATTCGTAAACAGTGAGCTCTTCATTGTGACGAGCGAGTGGCGCGAAACGGCACCATCCAAACAATAATAATGCGTTTCACGCGTGATGCTCTTCCTGCGAGCTTTGTGGGGCCATCTGATTTCATGGTGTCAATGCGGCACCGCTAACACAGACGTGAATCACATCCGAACAAACGGAAACTGTACGAAATCATGATTCATTGTTTTTTTTTTGCCATAGGATTATACATATATCCGTCGATAAGTAGCTACTTGCGGTTCTGTAGCTGCTTCTCTTATTCCGACTTCTCAATATGTTTTTAACACCCAACTGCAGCAGCATTGTTGGACGCAGTACCTAAATAATATCATAAATTTTTCACACTTATTAAAAAAACTTTTATTTCAATAACTCTGATCAAAACAATAAGAGTCTATTTTGAACGTCATTTGAAATCTAGTGCATCATCTAAAAGATTGTATGAAAACATAATGGACACCATTTTTTTTGGTAATTAATATTTTACGCCTTTGACCAATATTTTTTATCTAAATAAAGTGTTCTACATAGCATAACGGAGTAATTTAAATAAGTGTGTACCTAATAGACCATCATGTCTGCCATGCATGCATATAAAAGCAATAAAAATACACCATGGTCAATGATATGCATCGTTGCGCGCACGTTCAAGAATTCCGAGATCCGATTGTTTTTGATTCTCGATACGGCGACAAGAATAGTCTCTATTCAACTGCCACCGTTTAGGGCTGAACAAAGAAGACTCTTTTCATTCGACTTGTATATAAATTCTTTTGGTATTTTATGGGTTCAAGTACCTAGGTAAGTACAAATTAACTGTTGAGAATACTTAGAAATAAATCGTAGCCGGGACATGAAACAAGATGATTATCTTGATGACATTGTGGTACCTAGTAACCAGTGCGTTCACCGAGATACCAGCAGCCGCCGGGCGTTATTTAAGTAGCCTGTAAATATGCCAGCAATCTGAAGGATCTCTGACATTACTCTGTTGCGTTCCACGTTCCACCGTCTACTAGCGCATAAGTGTATAATTTCCAATTTGTGGCAATTTCTTCATAAAGCACAATTAGAAATATTTAAATAAGTCTACAACTGGCTACGGAAATGCCAACAGATGAGCAAGAAAATATTTAGATAATTGCCCGAAATTCTTTAATTTCTTTATTACCTATTGTACGTGAAACTCACGGCGGAATGCGACCATGGCTTAGTACTCATGTTCCCTTTCGTACTCGGGTAAAAATAGAACAAAGTCTTTGCTGCTGATTATGTATGGGACTGCGCGGTCATGAGACTCGCATTGGACATGCCATCCAAGTCATCCGACTACAATCTCGGGCATTCTCGGGACCCTTCAAAGTCGGTGAAACGACGTAAACCTATTCCATTGTTGGGCGTGCGTGTATAATCACAGTTTTTACCGAATTCAATTAAAAGTGACCCACTGCCGAAGACGCGCGAAGAGAACAAAACAGTCTACCTACTTGTTACTTTTGGGACAAAACAGACAACATAACAAGTACAAAACGTTGTCACTTGTCGCAATGGTGTTTAGTTACCTATTATAGAAATTTAGAGCAGGGGAAATAAAAAACACTCTGAAAGGATTGATTAATTAACTATTAATCCCGATCAATTCCTTGCTTAAATAAAATATGAATGTATGCCATGTTTAAGCTATTTAAATTATGTAGATAGAAATCCAGACGCGTTGATGTCTTTTAAATAAAACAAAATTGTTCATAAGAATTTAGATCTAAAGCAGAGAGACGTAAAACATCTTACATAGTGCATTTTCATTTTTCTTTTTTGTAGTAACCGCTAATTACTTGTTTACGTAAAGTAAGTAAAGCTTTTATAATTGTTTAATTATGTGGGCACTAGAGCGAAACGCGGCGTGAATTGTCTGTCTGGATTTCTTTGAAAATGCCAGCGGCTTTATTGCGATGGCGCCGTCTTCGTGTCAATGTTTTGGATTTCTTTACGAGATGTACTTATGGCTACCTAATTCAATATTTTTATTTGTCCAACATTGCAAAGTCTAGCAAGGAATCGTTTACGGTAGTTTGTATTTGAACAGCTATGTCCGTTATGTTTACACAATTACTGAATGCGACCGCTGAGATTCGTGCCCTTTGTTGACCCTGCGTACCATACTGATAGTCTGCCCACAAGACAAACGTGACGGCGACGACACATATTACTTATGCATTGCACGTTTTTTGGGGCATGCCATGTATAGGTAATCACGAATTCCCTTTAAGTCCTAGATATTTTACCAGACTACTATATAGTCAGTAATAAATATTAATAGTCACACTAGACTCCGTTTAGAACTTCATTAGGAAATAGTTTCTACGTACGTGTATATAAAACACTGTTTGATATTAATAATGTATACTTACTCTAAGCTTACCTGCTAATGGCACGTGCTGTGACCCTAATGTGAGGAATAGGAAGAGTATATATCTCAAGAAGTTAGAAACTTAGTTGGTAGGTGCCAAGTTGCGTAGGTTTCACTTTAGGAGAAGTGAAATTGGATTAAATTGAGGTACATACATAAGTATTTTTTCTTGAATAACTTCTACCTTCTTCGTACTGGAGATCAATTTCTGTGAAAATAACTGAACCGTACCGTAGAAAGCTTTAATTAGCTGAGCTTTAAATCAAATAGACAGGCTAACCCAAAATAGATAAGTATAACTTATGTTTACATATTCAAAAACACCACACACGCACATTATATTTAGTACCTAAATAAGAGGAATTTAAAATAGGTTATAAATCTAAGAATCATAAACATTGCATGAGATTGCGTTGAAAAGCACAAAGCTGCAATAAAGGTAAAAGTAATTTTGCAAGAATTATGTAGATTTGCACGTAACGTACTAAAGCTATGTGCGGGCGCCGTCGTGAAATAGCCACGGGTAACGGCCAGCTCGATCACCAATAAAACGAATAACCGTTTATGGTTGTGCAAGTGGAGGAGGCGAAGTGGTTACCTACCGTTCCCAAGAACTTTCATGGATAACCACTGAGATATTGAAGGTAGGTACTTAAATCCCTGTGGTATTGAAAGCCACAGCGTTGTAACGGACCCGTTGTTAAGAGTCGGCTATTACACGGCTCTAAAATGCTGAAATCTAGTCTAGAGTTTTAATACGCGAAATAAATATCTAATAAATAAGATCTCAACGAAAATGGCAAACTTTAATAAGGCCGAAGAGCCGTTATCGATTGCAAATCTGTATTCCACGCGATGACGAGTAGGAAGCTAAATTACTTAATGTGGTAGATGAATGTGGGAGGAGATTTTATATTTTGTTTGGCTGGTCGTGTAGGTGCACGTCTTGGTGCCGCAAAAGGCGTGAACGGCGACTACTCATTCAGCCCCCTTACCATGACGTTTTAAGTAAGATTGTTTTATTCCTGTTCAGGAATGTGCAAGTGACAGCGTTAGACACGTTGTCTAGCGCCGTCTCTTCGCCACTGAAAGTAATATCAAAGTAATAATACTGCTATAAGGGCGTGTGGTAGGCCCCGACTCTTACCTGTTAAGTAGTTACACACCAAGCCACACTGCATCCACCATATTTATATTAGAGGCAAACCTTTCCTAAATAGTAAAGAGTGTACAATTCTGGCATTTTACACATATTTATGACATATTTATTCGCTTTGACCTGTAACATTGTGAGGAATTTTGGGATGATAGTATGGTTAAACAGTCTGAGTTCCGGTTCTGACACTGTCCAGTTACCTACGAACAATAACAGTTTTACACTATTTCCCATTTGTTTCATATGAAAATCAGATGATTGTGTGAAAAAACAGTTAATCCGAATTCAAGTCACGTTATGAAATTGAAGCATGACGTAGTATCGAAACTAACATAGTGATGAACAGGTCATCCTTTCAACAACCAACCGACAGCCGGCTGTTGATGTCGAGCTGCTATTTTCTTTCTATTGTGCCTCGATCACGTGTGTTCGAAGATTTAAATTGAATCCTCATTAATCAGAATTTAAAATGTTTTTCAGACCTAGGAACCCGGGGCGATCGCTTTCTGTGTTTAGGACCATTGCTAGCTTTTATGTTAAATTAATGTTTTATCGGACTATATCCGCAGGTCAGCACATTATGTTCCCCATTCAGGGTCCGCTAATGACTAGGCACTACTGTTGAATAGCGAAGCTGCAGCCAGCCTATCATTATCATCAATTACATTATTATCTATATACTGTTGAGTTACTTGCTATATCGTTTGGGACTTAATTAATTGTAAGTATATCAAGTTTGCGACTCTCTATATCATTTAATTAAGCATTCATAAAAAAAACGCGTACATGAGGATTAGCTTCAGGAACAGAGAATGGCACAATGTCGTGGATACTCGATATCTTGTTATTTACTATAAATGTTTGAAGTTTTTGGATATCTACTTAAAAAAAAACAGACGGTTTTGGTATTTCTACTCGTTGTTCAAGATGTTTTCCCTTTTTGTGACAACTTGCAAATGTTGAATTACTGAACTTATCACCTCTTTAAAAAAAACATAATTTTCTGACCGACTTTTGTGACATTTAGCTCACATAAGAAATCGAATAGATACCTACTTATTAGGTACCAAAATTAGTTTGAACACTTCTGTTAACTAAATAGTACCTACACTGTTCAATGACTTAGCATTTTTGAATATCGAAACCGGCACCTCTAATTTTAATATTATGACAAATGTTATCGACAGATCTAAAATGAAATTATCTGCTAATTAACGTGACGTGCAGTCAAACACGTTCAGTGAAAGCAGTTTCACACTTGGCCCATTTAACGGGTCACCGTCACAAAACAAGAGCAAAACGATCATGCGTTTCGGCGCGACATTATTCTCGTTAGACCATAGAGTTTGAAAAAGTTCGTTTCATGGAGGATTACTTCGAATGTAGCGGAGAGGTTATTAGAGCGGTCGCGATACCACGTTGGGTCGGGGTTGTCGTCGCGAGTTTGCGACTCACACGCTACCGTTATTGGCATGCTAATGCCGACCGCGAAATTTTCTACCGATGCACACTATGGAACTGCGCCTGCTCACCCACTATAGGCATGTATAGCGTTATCGTGCCATAACGATACGCCAAAATTGATTGACCGATGTAAATTGTTCTGGCGAAATTGATGAGTATCTTCTATATTTCCGCGATTGAATGTGTTATGGAATGGATCAAATGATTTGTGGCTAAACCATATTGTACCGTTACAACTTTTGTAGACCACGAAATAAACCAGTAATATAATGTAAGTATGTACATCTTTACTGTAGTGTGTTATGAATATGACTTATATTTGTTAAACTTAAACTATACATAAGTAGATCCATACTAAGTAATATTATAAACGCGCAAAGTAACTCTGTCTGTCTGTCTCTTCTTCACGCATATACCACTGAACCGATTTGAATGAAATTTCGTGCAGATATAGTCTGGGACCCGAGAAAGGACATGATAGTTTTCATCCCGGAAAACCCTAAGGAACGGGATCTATTATTCCACGAGGCCAAAATCGCGAGCAAAAGCTAGTTTCCAATAAAATAGATTAGATGGTATTTAACACTTCACTTTTGCTTCATAGTTCATACCGCAGACATTATAACTCACTAAAAAGTATTAGGTAGTGACCATAAATTGTGATTCGGTCGACGTGACCGTCTCTATTAAGGGTAGATCACAGTGGGTAAAACACAGTTAGTTGGAAATCGTTTTTGTTGCCATAGTTTGCACTGGACATGGGTAATCCATCATAATGCAGTTGGCAAGCAACAAGCATTAGCTTGCTCCGAGCTGACGGTATTTGTGATTTGGCTGAGCGTGGTTGGACAGCCCGCGGCGATTGTCTCTTGTTATCGCAGAGCACTTTGTTGCTAGTCAGACTCGTAGTCGAAGTGCGTCAGTATAACACCGAGCTGTGCCAGCTCTAGTGCCTATCTTTCTGTTGCACATCGAATCTGCCTGACAGTTATTGTCCATGACCTCGAAAAGTTTAAAACTATCAGTCGAATCAGTTTGTCATATAAACAATAATCAAAAATAATGTATATTGCCAAATAAAATACATAGATCAATTCTTCAAAATTGTACTTAGGTAGTGGTACCAATAAAATTGTTCTGTTGTGCTGGTGCAGTTAATTAATTTGACCGAGGCAATCTGGGAGATAGTGAGATAAACCGCGCAGATGGGCCCGAGTTCCCGCTGCGGCTGCGATCCGTGACATAGATAACATTAGACAAACGTTTCCTGCCTGGTTTGAATATGTCCCACAACACTAGGGTACGGTTACATTTACATGGTAATTATGTAGGATGTTGCTAAACCGTTACCCTTACCTTTCCAGTCGTGTCTTATATAAGGAATTACAGTCACAGCTTTCATGTATAATTGTATAGTCTCATTAGCTTCACAATGAATATCGACAGAGGGTTATCACACGTTCATCTTTGCGACTGACGTGATCTGTAATAATGTGGGAAAAGTGTGATAGGTACATCAATAGTTTGCGGTAAGTGAACATTGTTGTATGCTAATGTAACGTATCGAACCTAAGCTACGTCGCGAGACAGATACTTCTGTGCTTCTGATAGTCTCATAACTTGTAAAGCAGCGTGAACCCTCATCATTAGAGTAAAAAGGTACTATAAGCACAGATTACTTGATAGTTACTACGTAAAGTGCAACAACAACAAATGCAACTATGTACTACTTAAATATATTCATTCGTACGACGCGATGTGATGTGATTTATTTAGTTGTTTAGGTTAGTTATAAATAATTACATAAATTGTTTTGGGTTAGTTTACTGTTACTAACATAGTTTTTAAGCACTAGCTACCTTCTAACAGTTTTATAAGAAAATATAATAAATAATTAAACTAATAAAAAAATAGAACATACTAAACAGTATTAAATTCCGCATACTAATGCCATTAACTGGTAATGACATAAAGTAGGTAGTTCTAGGTACTGCAAATATGTAGATCTGGCTAACATAATAATTAGTTCGTAGTGTTCTAAACACCTAGCACACTTAGTGTAGTGTATTTTAGTGTATTTTCAACATTTTTCGTGATCAAACCGAGCAGTTGTGACTCTGGGTCAATTCTGTGTCGCCTACTCAAAACGCCACGGTGCGGTTCGACAATTGTTTTCTTTCTTTTTGGTCGTGAACACTGAAATTGAAATTATTTACGGCGACAGTCGGAATGTTACTAAAGTCGAACGCACGCGACGAAAACTTTTAACAATTTGTATCTGTACTTAATCTATCTCCAGAATTTGAAATAAGAAGTAGTCAATTTGTGAAGTGCAGAATGTATAAAGCTTAGGTATAAAGGTATGTAAAGTTAAAAATATTTTCAGTGGCATTAAAGAGATAGATTACACAGCCCTAAAACTGCAAACAATTTAATGATCAAACAGAACTAAGGCATAAAATTAACGTTCGGGGAAAAATACGGTGAGACGGCTTCGATCACTGAAATCACCAAAAATTAAAAAAAAAAAAACAAATACTGTGAAATAACAAGTACAGTTTAAAAAAATTCAGCTGCCTGCAGAAACTGTGACTCAAATGTTGACTACCATACCCACCAACTGCCTCAACCTTATAGTTTCGCCATGTCTGTCTGTCTGTCTGTCCGTCCGTCCTCGCTTAATCTCTGTGACCGTTAGCACTAGAAAGCTGAAATTTGGTACCAATATGTATATCAATCACGCCAACAAAGTGATTAAATAAAAATTGGAAAAATAATGTTTTATTAGGGTAGCCTGTGATGATACAATGTGTTAATGAAATAACCCAAAACCTGAAACTAGTTTGTTTAGAATCGGCAGCAAAATCGAATACAATAATTTTTATTATAGGTTATATTTTTCCAAAAAAATATTATTTGGCATGCCACCTCTAATATTTTTTAACGACGCTGTACACTACTGTTCAATGCGATGTAAACAAATGCTCCCCTGTTCGTTGACAGCGGCGCGGCGATAGAGCTACGACGAGTCTGTAAGAAGTAGCGCGACAACAACATTTTCAAATATCTATTACTATAATTTATGAAAATAAATAATTATACGTCATATCAATTTATTAGTATAAAAGTCGGTTGGGGTGTCCGAGGTTTTGGGTTATTTCATTAACACATGGGAAGTGTTTTTTTTTCAACCCTAACGTGTGATATATTGTTGAATAGGTATTTTAAAATGAATAGGGGTTTACTAAAATCATTTTTTGATAATTTCAGTAATTTCGGAAATAATCGCTCCAAAAGTAAAAAACAATGTGTCCCCCTAACTTTTGAACCATAAGTTTAAAAAATATGAAAAAAAATCTGAAAAGTAGAACTATATAAGAACTTTCTAGGAAAAATATTTTGAACTTGATAGAAAGAACAGTTTTTGTACAAAAAAGACAAAAAGGTCGTACAAAATAATTTCTGCGTACTTAGTACTACTTAGTATGTCAACGTAACAAATAGCCTTTTTTAAAACTTATAAGTGGGAACACTTATTCCGACGGACGGGAATCTACGGAACCCTACATTGTGCGTGGCCGAACACGCTCTTGGCCGGTTTTTTTTTTGTTGTTTCCTAACATCAATACGATTATACATTTGTTAAAATCGTGGTTAAGCTGTAATGCAAAATGATTAATTACGGAACCCTATTCCATGTGTGGCCTGACACACGCACTTGGTCATTTTACTCTTATATTTTGGTTATTACCACACTTGTGTCCTATGCTTGTGTCTGTCAATCGTGGAGTGCCGTTTGAGTTATACCTAGGAATCCATGACCCGTCAATAAATCTTTATAATAAGTAACTATGTCAGTACGTATTGCTAAGAGGTCAATAAAAAAAAATAAGTGCGCTTTTTAAAGAAGAACAGACAAAATATAAACTTTATTCAGGGTGGAAACTATCAATGGGACAGTAAGGGCAACTACTATATAACCGTTGCACCTACACGTAAATGATCTAAGGAGACTATCCATATTTTTTCATGATCCATATTTTTTCATTAACAGATTTTCAAAATTACCATTATGATAATTTTTTTTTATGCCAATCGATCCTGTTCGTATTTGTTCGTAATACTGTTCGATCCCCATTAACAGTATTAAAAAAATGTACAGTCAGCAAAAAAAAATGCCATTTACGCATAAACTTTTTTGATGCTGGCGATCCTGTTTCTAAAACCGATCAAATCTTTTATCCTTTTTCTGATACCGATCAAAAACTTATTTTAGATTAAAAAGGATAAATAGACAGTAAAAAAATTAGTTTTTTTTTGTAGGTACCATTCTGGTAATTCCCCTCAAAGTTTTAACCCTGAATAATGTTTATATATTTTTTGTTTTTCTTTCAAGAGCGCAATCATTTTTTTTACTTGTTTATATTGCTCTTCTTAACAATACGGACTGCAATCGTTTTTGAAAAGATTTATGCACGGGTCAAAATTAACATTTATTTACATTATTAACTGGATCCTAAAATGAAAATAAATAAAATATACCAAGCTCTATACGCTATACCCACCCGGGGATTATTTTAAATGTGCGTGCGTGTATTCACGATGTTTTGTAGGTGTCTTGTTTTGTTAAATGTATAGGTATGTATTAGTTACAAAATATATCTCACCTTCATTTTCATCAATTTCATTAATAGGAGACACTAAAGAAATTCGAAAAATAATACCAATAAAAAATAAATATGTGCGGAAAACCATTATGTCCCGATTACAAAACTAAAGCAACACATTAATAATAATTATGTTTTATGTTTGAGACCGGTGCAAAAGAGATCGCGTTTACGTGTAGGGTTTCGTTCGCGGTTGCGCGGGCGCTCTGGCGCTGTGAGCGTACATGCGTTTGCGCTGCAGTGGCCGACAAGCGACTAACCTAACCAATAATATCGGTGAGACAAGCTGCTCTTTCGGATGGGCACAGTTACTCGCGACCTCCGTGCTTGAAAGGATTTGAAGTTCAAGACGGCTTTTAAGATGTCTGAAGTGCTTAGTAATAAATAAGCAGGTCCTGTGGAAATGATATAAAAATACTGGGCCATAATTATGGGTTTAAGATAATGGATTGTTTAGTCAGGGGAAATAATAATGGTTCCGACAAACAAATTAATCTCCAGCGATCTGTGGCCGACTATTATTCTAATTAACCAGCGTTATAATGAATTACCGACAAAAAATCCTAATTTCCGAATAGAAAACTAAATCTCCGACCAAATTACTAAGTTACCGACAACAGAGGTTTCGTCAAAATAATCATATTTTTACAACTTGCATGAACTGTTTTAATTTCTATTGTTGGTTACCAAAATTTATTTTTAACTCTCAATAATGATGAAAACTGGTTGCAATCTAGACTTTAGGGCACTCCGACTCGGATAGTTTAGGTTAGAAGGGGATGGCGAGGTCGTGTGAGCGAGCAAAGCGAGCGAATAGACCCCGCCATCCCCTTCGTGGTTATTTTTTTTATAAACCACCCAGAAGTAGGAGCCCCGCGAAGCGGGGCTCCGTCGACCCAGCCCACCCTCGATCATGTATAGAGTAGGTATTTTAAGGTTTGGTAAGATTAGAATTGGTAAATTAATAGAGCTTTTAGTTGAACGTAATTTATGCTGGTAGAAAAGTATTATAGCAATAAACGTTCATGTTTATTTTTCGGAGATTTCAGTATCTCATTCGGTCGTTTCGTCATTTTAATTCGGAAAAAAGTAGTCGGAAAGTTAGTATTTTAGGCAGTAAATTTAATATTTTGAGTAAGTACAATTCTTCTTTATTTGTCGGAGCTTTTATTACTACCCTTTACTCAGCAGCATACCCTACTTTGTATTCATATTTTATATTTTAAGCTGAGAGATCTCTACTGCTATCTATTGTTAAAAAGTATGTATGTATTGAGAAAATCACATAGGTACGTGCCGGCTAGCTCAATTAAAAATATACTTATAAAGTCGAATTAAGAACCTCCCCTTTTTCAAAGTCGGTTAAAAATACGTTCGTAGTTGAGACCTTCGAAGTGTAAGAGTCTTACCACAGGATGTTTAGTGATGATGCTCTTTTTGTTTCTAGCTAAAGAAGACGGAGGAGGGGAAGACGCTAGACCTAGTACCTAGAAAACATACACATAACGGAATAACTCCTTCAAAGATAATAGAGTCATCGCAAAACCACAAAATAATGGCAAATGATGATAAATTACAGAAAACGGTAAATAGATTTATCATAAACATTTTTTTGGCTCAAAACTAACAACTGGTTTTGTAACATTCTTCCAAGGGTTGGTGTATAATAAATAGTTAACTAAGAGTACGTGAGAATTAATAAAAGAAGGCATAAAAACTTTGGTAAATAGAAACATTAAAAAAATAAACAAATTGAAAAATTAAATACTAATCAACATATGAACCGCATAGCTATTAGTTTGGTAATATTTCTATGTTTTACGCTACCAGTTAATTTTCTTGTTTTGACGTAAGGAGTGTTCTACGACGACCAAGAGAAGCCTTCAATTCTTCAATACCATCTACCTTTTCATGGTTTATTTATTTGGCACTTTGAATTCCTTGGCGGCGTACTTTATCTTCTTGTCATTTGCAGCTGCATATGCAAATGCAACTAACTATAACTGCATGTATAGCTGATTGTAGATTTTCCTCTCACCACTTCCTTCTTATTCCTATCCACTCTGAGATAGACATTCAATACATCTGCTAGAAGTGCATACACTGATTGCAGATTAAACGAAGATTTAAAAATGATGTTCCGGCTATCTCCCAGTGGGTTAGGGGTCGTTCGGCCCACTATGGAACTGGGACCGGAGACCAGTTACCCCTTTTAAAAATTGATAATGGTTAACTGGGCCCACATATGTTTTGCTTTCAGTTAACCATTATCAATTTTTAAAAGGGGTAACTGGTCCCCGGTCCCAGTTCGATAGTGGGCCGAACGACCCCTAACCCCCTCAGTGGGCCAAACGATAATGATTGCTTTATCCGGAAGCCTGGCGCTATCTATGCTTATGGCTATCGGCGGCGCCGTAAACATGGGTAGGTAGGCCAATACCCATAGATTAAACAAGCACCTTTCCAACTATGTTATAACTCTTATTCTGATATCATTATTAAAATTATGTAGAAAACAAACCGACCAAGTGCGATTTTGCGCGAATTCTAAGTATTTATTGCTATAGCTATCGCGGTTTTTAAGATTCAGCCTGGTGACTTGGTGACAGACAGCCGGGCAAATAGACAGCGAAGTCCTAGTAATAGGGTCCCGTTTTTACCCTTCGAGTACGGAACCCTAAAAATTACCAATGAGACAAATGCATTTGTACAGGCAAGGATTGTAGAGACGCCCGCCGCGCGCCGATTATTTTACGCATGCGTAGTAGACATTCAATGCTCGCAAGATCTTTAGCAACATATGGATAAACAAACAATAAGGAAATCGTGAATTAAAAGCTCAAAAAATTATAGAAAATGGGTAACCAGTTCAAAAACGTGGCAGTAATAGCCTGCCTGAAAACATTTCTTTTTGTTTTCAACGTCGTGTTTTGGGTAAGTTTTATTTCATTGTTTACTAAATAACTAAAGCTCAATTTATATCATAATATTCGTTTTAAACTACGGAGAATATTGACTACTACTACTGTGACGCGTAACTGCTAATAAAAACTTTGTTATTCATTCATAATGTCCACGATAGAGTTTTATTTTGCATCCAGCTGTTGTTATTTCATGAAACACTTTTTTACAGTCCATTGGTGAATTTCATAATTTAAATAATGATATTAATTTCAATTATTATACATTACTTATTTTAACACATTTTTCACTGCATGCTCGTAGTAGGTATAAAACAAAGTCGCTATCCGCACTCTGTCCCTATGTATGCTTAGATCTGTAAAACTTCGCAACGGATTTTGATGCGGTTTTTTTTTAATAGATAGAGTGATTTTTAAGGAAGGTTTATATGTATAATACCATGCAAAATATAGTTGAAAAAAGCAGGGTTTCTCCCGTGCGAAGTTGGGGCGCGTCGCTAGTTAATAATAAAATAGTAGTCGGAACGTAGAGAGTGACTTAAAAGTACCAAAAGCTATGAGTTTCAAAGTTTGGGTCCCCCATTGCTTGACAAATTTGAATAATGTATAGGTACCGAAGGTACCTGCATTCAGTTCAGGCCGTAACAATTACCCGCAGGGCCCGCAGCAACAGGGGCCCAGAACCGAACTTATATGTTACCTAAGCACCATAAGCGACTGTAAGGCGCGAATGGACGCAAACCAAAGACTGCTTCATGACGCAAACCGATATACCCACAGAACATATAAAAGAGGTGTTTTATCTTCTGTTCTGCGGATATATATATGTTACGGCTAATACCCGAAGTGCGGCTACACCTAGTTTTAGCCGGTTAGAACTAGGTGTAGCCACTTACTGTTGGTTAAACCTAGTACGAGCCGATTGTTTTCGGGTAAAACTAGGTCTAGCCTTCATCATGCCGGCTACAACTAGGTCCAGCCATTCCCTGTTGGATAAAACTAGGTCTATCCGATATCATTCCGGCTAGAACTAGGTCCAGACAATCCCTGTTGGATAAAACTTAGATGCGTGTCCCGCCAAGCCTTCCGCCCCGCGTCACACTCATGACTCACAGCATCTGCAGCAGCGGCGCAGGGTGGAGGGCATAGCGCGGCACGCGCCTCTGCAGGTTGTGAGCGCCCGGTGCTGCTGATCTACTGCAGGTCTACTAGCGAGTGTGACTCACAGCGTCTGCAGCAGCAGCGCGTGTCTTAGTTTTATCTAACAGGGATTGACTTGGAATGATATCGGATAGACCTAGTTTTATCCAACAGGGAATGGCTGGACCTAGTTGTAGCCGGCATGATGAAGGCTAGACCTAGTTTTACCCGAAAACAATCGGCTCGTACTAGGTTTAACCAACAGTAAGTGGCTACACCTAGTTCTAACCGGCTAAAACTAGGTGTAGCCGCACTTCGGGTATTAGCCGTAACATATACACAAACATGAGACGTTTTTAATGTTTTTCTTAAGACAAATAGATAAAGCAATGACCCCCCGTGTACTTGTTGCTGCGGGCCCCCGGTTACCTAGCTACGCCACTGTTTCAGTTCACAGGACTTCTTCTGCTGCTGGTGGGGCTTTGGGCTGAGTTCGACCTGCACAAGTATATGGAACTGTCGCCCGAATTCTCGGGGACTGCTCCTCATGTATTGATCGGTATCGCCTGCCTCATCGTCCTGGTTAGCTCAATCGCTTTCTCCTGCATCATCAAAGGCCAACCGGTTTTACTTTACATTGTAAGTGTTATTTTTGGCTCGTGACGTAAGTGATATAAGTGTTATTATGTTTCTTGGTAAGCAGTCAGAAATTGTATTGTAAAAATATCGCATTTTTTCAGTACGGTGGATTCCTGGCGTGTATCTTTATGATGGACGCGGGCGTAGGCGCCGCAGCTGCTTGCTACCGGGACACCTTCGCCAAGAGTCTTCACGATGGCCTCACTCAAACGATCACCAACAATTATCCGCACAAGGCCAACTTCGATTTCGCACAAAAAAATGTGAGACATTTAACTAATTATTTTACTTTAATACCCAAATCGGATCCATCGCTAATTACCTATTTACTTTCGTACTCTCCCCATGAGTTTACGCAGCCAAAACTGGTGGATCAAATTTGAGTTCGGATGAAATAGCAACTGTAGTTTATTATATTCCATAATATTAAGTACCTAGGTATAATAGCTAGTGAAGTCCTATATGTTAGGCTGGTTATTACCACTCTTGTATTGAGCGTTTATTTAACATTCTGTGTGCGTGTCTAACAGTTGCGCTGCTGTGGCGTATCTAACTACACGGACTGGATAAGACTGTCACCACAGAAGGTGATCCCTATCTCATGCTGCCTCGACCCCAACGACTGCGTTACGGCTAATTACAGCGACGTCTTCCAACAAGTAAGCAACATTTCAAAGAAATAACTGTACTTTTGGATTACTTAAGTGTCATTATCACGCCTATTTTTCCTCCTTCCTGTTTGATAGAACCCGAGGTGTAGCTACTCAAAACTACCTACACATAACACAACTTCTTGAAGAGTGACTTATATCTCCTGGATTATACTGTATATGATGTACTTATAAACCTCCTCCATTTGACTTGTTATCACAAGTGGATTTTATATGATCGATTTGTTAAAAGACCGAGTTTTAAGTCTTTGCTTATGCAAGAAAGCAAGTAACGTTTAAGTACCTAATTCCCCCGTTAATGGTTACACTGTTTCTAGGTACTTACCTTAATATCTAGTAATGGTAGTGGAAAACAAGCGAAGAACATTCTGTGCCCCAATTCAAGTTAATAACTAAAGAAGTTCAGTTGTCGTAAGCTTAACACGAGATCCCACAATTTACAGGTCAGCGCCGGATAAAATGGTAATAAAACGTACCTATAAGTAGCCAATGAGTTTAACGGTTATTATTTTGTAATTACATTATGTTATGTATTTGCAATTTTGCACAAATGTAGGTACACTAGGTATACCTACTAAGCTTAACCGAACTTCTTTAGTTAGGTCCGTGAATTGGCACAGCTCCTCTGTGTTTCACCTGAAGATGAGCTAATAACAGGATGAGAATTATGAGATAATAATTAAACGCGCTTTGTGACCGTTTACCAATCACAAGTATTTTATCTCTGCCAGTGCATATTAGAAAACTAAAAAACAGTTACACAGGACGCGTGACGGCCAGCAATTACTGCTAAGTGCTCTTGGTCATAAAATAATTCGATTGATTGTAAATAATAAGGCTTATGTATGTCATGACCCGGTCGCAAACTACGATGTAGGAAACGTTGAGTTGAAGTCTGTACTACCGCCCATCCAGGTATCATATTCATATTAGCTGTGGATTATTATTCGATATATGCAAAAACGCTCGCAAAGTGCTATGTTTTCTATCCCTAATGTGTTGTTTATTATACCTTATGTGCCAGGGTTGTTACGCGGTGATCTCGGAATACTTGGAAAATAATATCGACCTAGTGGTCGGCGTCGCCATCGGCACCGCGCTGCTCCCGCTCGTCGGCACATTACTGTCGTGTTTCCTCGCCAGATACATCAAGAAATCAAAATACGACGTAGTCAACTAGGCGCTTGAATACTCAACGATTACGATGCGAACCTCCATTTTTCTAAACTCTTCTCGACTGACGCTATCCATGTTGGACGTATTTGCATTTTTATTCATATTTAAAATTATATAAATTGTATTATTAAAAATTTGTAATTATATTTATCAGAATTTTATTTATGTGTACATCTTTAATATTCTATTTGAAATCAATGTATTCTGTACAAATTATTATTGTAAGTATAGTCAATTTTTGAATGTTATTAAACTTGAAGCAAAGCAGCTTAATGTCTTTTTAATTCTTAAGTAATAAAAAATACTAAACATTCTTTGAAAATATAATTTATTTCCAGGTTATCTTATATCTATCAGAGTACAGTCTTATGATAATTATGTACACTTGGGTAGGTTGCACCTTACAGAACAAGGAACATAATAAAATTAAAAGTATCTGTAACAAAACTAGGAACAAGTTTGGAATAATAATTAGTTGTGTGCATAATGTTGCAGTCTCAACAATGTGGTAAACTGGTAACTAGATACTTTTTCATTGAGCTAACTACAGTTTTGTTAGTTTAGTCACTATCAGAGCTGTTCTTGTCATCCTTGGCTTCTGCGGCCTGTTCCTGCTTGTAATGCCTGTATTCTGGCTTCAATTCCCACATGTTCTTGTGTGGATTCTTCAGGTTATAGTTACATACCTCTTTCAAAATCTCTTTTAGGTATACAATGGGTTGTCTGGTTATCTGAAACAGAAACAAAATGCTTTCAATAATATTGTGCAATATTGTGACATTTCATTTAAAATAATTATGTCTTTATGTAAGATTTGAAAAATGTGGCAAAGTAGGTTAGTTATTGTGCCTTTGTAAGCATATTTTTTAATTACAAGTATTAATCATATGACCTGATAAAAAAAAACCTCTTATAGAAGTACTTTGTCACATTGCAACATACCTTTTGTAAGTCTTTAATGTTGTAATACTGATGTTTCTCAAATGCAGCAAACAGCATGTTGAGAACTGCATCTTTGTCATCTCTGGCTTTCTTTCCTTCTGCAGTCTTTTTCTTCATGTAGTCAATCTGTAACATAAATAAATATTTGTTAATGTTGATTAACAGCAACTCAGATTGAAAACATATTTTTATTGCTAAGGCAGAAAAATAGAATAAATTTGTCTTACATTGTGTTTATGGTCCGAAACTGGCTTGAAGTTCTGCACTATCCTTTCTAATTGTTGTACCTGCCGCTGAGGCATGGATGCCTTTCTTATAGACTCTGATTTCAACTTGTAATATGTATTGTCAGCATAAGGCCTACATTCTAGTTTTTGTACAATTCTGCCTTCCATATAAAGCTTCTCTGATTCTGGTACCACTGCATCTGTGTTAGATGCTAAAAAAAAGATTAAGCACATTTTTAAACAATTCTCATATTGATCTGGATCTTATATATAACTGAAATTATTTCGTATTATTTTATACGTACGAATTGCATGAGAAAATACTCCTAGAGATTGTCTTGTTACGTTCGACACGTCAAGACGATGTTCCTTCGGTATGTTTTGTTCTCCAGGCTCCTTGAGGCAAAGTACAGCCTCAGATAGAGATAATTGCACTTGAGCTCTTTGTCCCGGCGCTCGTGAGATTTTCAACTTGCCTACTTCGATATTTCCAGGTGCTTTTTCCCATTTGTTTGCTATGTATTTAGGAACTTTAACGAGCCAAACTCCTCGCCCTGTATTCGATAAATCCAATTCGCGGTCAATATGGGGAACAGCAGGCGGGGTAGTCATTGCGGTTTAGCTCTTTTACTTTCTCGACGATAGTAGGAAAATATAATCCAATTAGTAAACGTAAACCTGACAAAACAGTTTTATTTTATTACAAATTGCGATTATTTTCGCTTGGTCTTCGTTACTTTGACAGTTGACACCTGCATGACTGATTGATGACAGCTCACAGTAGTGACAATTGTCAAACCCTATCGTCCAGAATCGTCCATTTGGGGTGCGTTCCTAAAAGGGTAAGAATTACACGGAGTAGTGCGAAAGTTACTCTAGCGCGTTCCGAAATGAGCCGAGTGAAACCGAGGGTAACCGAACAATCACTCGACAGCTACCCGAGCAGTATTTCGGAATGCTTTCGGTAAAGTAATTTTCGCACTGACAAGTGCGATTTCTCACCCTTACTGAGCGTCGTTAAAAATTACCTGACATAATATGTCAAAATCATATATGCGCCAATGTTGAAGTTTGATGTTGAAGAATGGATTTACTAAAGTAGAAACGAACAAGTAGTACTTATTTATTTGCAAAATATGATTAAAACTATGATTTTCCTTCTTTGCAATAGAGAGAAAAGGTTATGTTGACAGTGTCATCATACGACCCTTACCATCATGACCCTAACCCGTTCCAAAACAGTAAATCCGTTCTCTTTCTTTCGTTGTTTCTATCTCTCTTTAACTTTAGAGTGAATTCCTCGCACGTTTTGGAACGCACCCCTGATCGAGCACACAAACCATTGATTAAGCCTCTACCACATAGGTGTATTATTGTCGACCGATAAAATCGCATGCGTTATTGTGATAACTGTTTTTAATACAAATACAATATGTATTTCGACGGTTACGAAGTTACGCGGCGATGATTGTAGCAGTAGCAGGTATGTGCTGACAATATCTTAACCACTATTGTATATATAACATCATTGTTAACCACCAAACCTACCCTAACCACCTAACTTCAAGCATTTGTTTTACATTTTAAGGCTAAAAATTCTTCCCATAATAATTTATCTTCATTAAAACTCATTTAATTTTTACACATACTTCACAATTTGATACATAAATCATAAAAAAAACGTGTGTATTGGTTGCAGTTAATCTAAGTTCTGAAAGGAGGAGGCCCTCCATGAATGTCTGTTCGGACATGTGCCCGCGCAGACTTATTGAGATCGCGCCGACGAGCAAACGGCCAAGTCCGCCAGATTGACTGCAACGACCAACGGGCAACGATCCCACACTACCAAACTTTGCACAGACGTAATAGTACCAAGGTCTGGCGGGTATATCTGCAGACTTGCAGACATGATTGTCTAGTGAATACTCCGCTTAATATCAGCTTCTATGGCAGCAATTCTACTATGTTATAGCCCAGTCATATTAGGTAAAAAATGAGGTCAACCTCGGAATGAAAGATAATAAGCTGTAAACAAAAAAAAAAGTGAGCCGTCAGTCGGAGAAACATCGACATTACATCATCGCCACACAGTACACAAGACTGTGACTTCACCATCTTCACCATCATATATAGCGTGGCACACGTCGCCACGGCATGCGTCGCCACGCCAGAAATTTGTTTTACGTGCGGCTATAGATGTTTCACATCAAAAAATGAGCCGTCACGGGACGCCTGGCAGATGTGAAACATCGACATTATTTTGTAAAAGTAATATGATTGAAAAGGAAATTTGTTTTACGTGCGGCTATAGATGTGTCACATCAAAAATTTACACGTTTTAAAGTTTTAAAGAAAACGTATATTATGGTGACTGGCAATTAGTGTAACACCATATTAGTGTATGAAAAAAGAGTTTATATAAAAGTTATCGTCAATTTTATACCATCTAAATTTATAATAGATGCAACTGTCATTTAGCAATAGAAAGGGAGTTATTAGCGAAAACTTAATAATAGGTGCAAATGTCATGCAATAGAAAGTAAGATATTCGCGATTAACCGATTTTCATGACCTTTGAATTGAACTTTAATATCTTAAAACGCGGACACGATAACGTTTGTAACTTTTGAGACAACATTTAGAACGACAAAGCAAAGGATCATACCGATTTACAGCTTATTATCTTTTATTCCGAGGTGAAACGCTAATATGACTGGGCTAATCTATATATATAAAACAAAGTCGGGTTTGTTACAACACTTATAACTCGAGATCGGCTAGACCAATTTTCATGGTTTTTGTTTCGTTGGATTTGTCTCCGCCCCGAATAGCAGAATACATCTTAAAAATAATGAAAAATCGACGAGAACATAATTATAAAAGATTAATCTTTTTCCCTATAGTTAATTCTAAATTCAATTAAAGATTGAAAACTTAAGAGAACAATAGTACTAGGAGCGCAGTAATGTGAAGTGATAATGTGAGAAAATTTAAAATACTGTGATACTTAGTACTTAAATCAATCAAAAGTACCAGGCGCGCAGTTGTGTGAAGTGGTTAATAGAAAATGTGAGCGCAATTTTAAGAAAATATATGTTTATGAACTCAAATAATATCCATGAAGGGATGGAGAGTAACATAGGCTACTTTTTTCTCTTTTTAACGCGAGCGAAGCCGCGGGCAAAAGCTAGTAGTACAATATTGACTTGAATGATATCTCTTGTAGTCTAGTTTTAGATTATCTATAAAAATATAGGTACGTCAGTAGTTAGAATGGTTAGAGTCATAGATTAGTTAGAGTCCCTCTTTAGGGTATATATGTTCTGTGGTTAGAGTATGTTCTGTCCTTAGATTATTAACCTATAGATGTAGCCATGAGGTTGTAAAGAAGTGTGAAAGTGAGAAGCATATATACGAATTTCGTAAGAAAATTGAGACAAAGCATAACATGCTCTGTCTCGGTCGGCGTGGCCGGTTTTCGCTTGGCGAACATTGAAAAGTTAGCCAAACAAAGGGATGTCACTGTCATTGAAATGGTCGGCTCGTATTAGTTTTTACAATTTTATAACAATTTCGGTAATTAAACCAATAGTTTTAATGTATATTTGAGAAATTGACTCCAGTAGTTAAGTGTTTAGTGCTTTTTCTGTGCTATAAAATGGGAGGATGCACTATTTTAGGCTGCAAAAGCCGCACAGAAAGAAAGCAAGATAAGAATGTTACTTTTCACTCGTAAGGATGCAAATATTACAAGTTATTGTGCATTGATTGAATAAATACATTTGTGTGTATGTAATTACATGGCTTTCGATCAAAATTAAGGACATTTTCTAGCGATATCGTTTATATTTTTATCTACATAACCTATTACTTGTTTTTCAAAGTGTTACCATACCTCAGCTCTATTTTTCCCATAACTTGATAATAAAATTGCAACTAGTTAAATAAATAAAATTAATCAGATGATTAATTAGTTCTTTGAAGCCCTGTGAGGTATCCTCTCCCTTTTAAAAGGAATTTTATATAATTTTTATAGTTGGACATCACAGACATCAGTGAAGGAAAACATCGTGAGAAAACCTGGACTCGTAACTTAAATAATACTTACGATATAAATAATTTTGCACTCTTATTAAGGATTATGATACGCAACTCAGTACATGAATGTAATAAGTAGTTGTTGCAACGGAACACCTCACGGTTTTGGTCATATTTCGGGAAAATTTTACGTAATGACAACATTGAAATTTTATAGTGCTGTCTCATGTGCGGCCACGCGGTGGCTCAATCTATAGGTTAATAATCTAAGGTTCTGTCTGTGGGTGCATCACCAGTGTGACCATATGTGGCAGGATCCTGCCTTTTTGGCAGGTTTAGCCCTTTATTTTACTCTCTGGCACTTTTGTTTGACGTTTTAGAAACCCGGCAGTATTTGGCAGTATTCGGCACATTAGCAATATAAGCTGACAGATTTGGAAGTATAGCCGCTACAGTCCACAAAAAGAGTAGGATGCAGTATCGAGAAGGGAAAAAAAGTAAATAGTAATTTTAAAATGCCTATGGCAACCTCATCAAAACAAAAACGCGGAATAGATAAACATGTAATAAATATTTTACATGTTAAACAGGGCATTAGTGAATAATATGGTGAATGCGTTTCATTCCAGCCAATTAAAGAAATGATTACAAATGACTAAAGCGCTGTAAAAAAGTGATCAAAAAGAATACGATGCATGATGAATGATGAATGTATAATTTAATTCAGTTCACTTTTAGACTTTTAGATCAATTATTTTACTTAAAAGTCCAAAAAATAATGTGTCTATTTATTTTAAATTTTTAAATTATATTGGCATTATTTTGGCCTTTTTTTTGCTTAAGATTTTGGCAGGATTAATCAGTTTTCTTGCCTCAGTGGGGCAGGATCTCTAATTTGAAGTTGGTCACACTGTGCATCACTCTTGCTTGTCAGAATCCGAATGTCAGATCGAGAGACTGTATTTGTAAAAAATAAAACGTTCAGTTTTCAGTTTGTGCTTTTGGTGATATACCTATGTGTTTCGGTCCGAAATGTTTTACAATGATTACTACATTTTTTTAAATTATTCCACGCTGTCGTAATATGTGAAATCATGTTTGGTTACAGTAAAGAGGCAGTAAGAGTGAAAGTCAAGGTTTGTATTGTGTTCATCAATTATGTTCATTATCTATTTAAATTTAAAGTGAAACATCTGTTAGGTTCAATTCATAGTTCATTATTTCAATACAAATTACTATACCGTGTATTAAATAGTCAGGTCCCATGTTCTTATTAAACTTGAGTATCAGTAATCAATATCTGGAAAATCCAGTGAAAAGTATGTCAGAAGAACCCATAGTTTGGAACAAAATTATGAAAGTTTTCGTTACAGTAAGGCTCTGTATTTGTTATTTACTCTGCAAACTGTAGTGTGCTTATAATTAATGTTTTCTTTTTTTTTAGAAATGCGAGGGTAAGCTTCAGCCAGAATTAAGGAAGTTTTCAGTTGACCCTCAAATAACATCTCTGGAAGTATTACAAAGTATTTTGGTGAAAGCATTTGACATCAAGTCAGACTTCACATTATCTTACCGAACTGCAGATGACTATGGACAGGAAGTCTACTTACCTCTTCTCTCTGACTGGGACCTGGATGCAGCTTTTCTTAAGTATATTCTTTTCTTTTATATTTTGTGTACATTAATAAATTGTTTGATGTCAAAGTGTTAGAATTATTATTTAAATTTTTGCAGCTGTATTAGAATCAGGATTATGAGTTATTTATTTAGATTCTTTTTTATACAATGGGAAAAGGAAAGTTTTTTGACAATATTATCAGTATTGAAAACTGCAAAATAACTTACTTACAATAACATTCAGAATAATCCAATCAAACACTACTGTCAAGAAATTAAAACACATCTTTAACAAAGTTTCTGCCAATTTCAGGGCACATAATATAGCCTTGACTCAGAGGTCAGAACCATGTGTGCAGCTCAAAGTGGATATGAGACCATTTGCGGAGGCCTCAGAGGACTGGGAGCCACCAAGTGTGAGTCAGGCAGCTCCTATGGTTGCCCAGAGCTTTAAGGAACCCACTGTTGCGCCTGTACAGCATCAGACAGAAAAACAAGAAACACAAACTGGGTTTCAAGGAATGATCATGAACCAGGTACACCATCCAAGTTGTTGACAGTTTTTTTTTAAATTATGATTTTTAACAGACATCATTAAAGTTCTGTACCCCAATGATTTCCAAAAATAATTGAGATTGATGAATTGAATTAAAATGAATACTAAATATTCTCTCGAAATCTGCAATACTATGAAAATTCTAAGTCAACTCTATCATTCAATGTTAACGCCACATATTATGACACTCTCAAGGCAATAGCCACTTTTTATTACCTTACTATTACCACAGTTTTACGATCCATACAGTTGGAAAACGCCTATGATGTCGGACGACACCGCCGCCCGTGTAGGTATTTACGCTACCGCGTGCAAATGTGCAAGGGTTGTCAAAAAAGACAAACTTTATTTTTTTCATAATTGAATATTACCTACATGTGAGAATTACGCGGCTGTGGGGTTTTATAAAGGGGGGCAAATTTTTCATTATTTTTGCGATAGGACACACCGTTTTCGAGATACAAGCTTTAGAAGAAAAAAAGACAGGTCACAGCGGCATGCGACTACGGTCATAACCTGGAAACAGACTGTCAGGTACCTTTGCTTATTGTTTTATCCGGGTTTTTTCGTAGTCAGGTTTTAGTTTTTTTTACTTTTGTATAAATAAATAACCTAACTGTCCAAGTGCCTGAGATAGCCCGTTCGCAAAGCGTATATACCTACAATACGAAATATAAATGATGCCGATTGAAATGTTTTTCCGATTGTAATAATATAACGTATACGAATACGTGTATAACTTAACTTTACTCGTACCTACTATAATTATATACGTAACTATAAACACGACGGGTATTATTAGTTTATACAAAATAAATATTAGTAGGTACCCACTTGTTTAATACGAATTTATAAGAATAAACTTACCTCGCGTCACGGGGAAATCTATGAAATCTTAAATCCTTATTGTGTCTCGTTGTCGAGGTACATCCGTACACAGAACAAGAAGTGTGCACCATTATAATAAGTTTATTCAATGATTCTTGAAAACTTGCTTGCGATTTACACGGATGCGTTAGCCCCACAGAGTTTGGCCCGCCAACTATGCGCACTCGCGGGCAGCGATCCGCGCCGCCCACTTCCCCTCGAGATCCCCGCCGTTGCTCTATGCAAGCAGGGCTTGAAATACCGTTAAAAATATGGTATCGCTACTGCCCTTTGATGCAGATATCGTTATCTATTAAATAACGTTACCAAATTTAACGTTATATCTGGCATATTTTACCGTTAAACATACGTAACGTTATAATGTACGATAACGTTAATTTTATCGTTATGAGTCAGTTTTGTTACCGGCGCGGCGCGGCGCCGCCACTACCCGCCGAGACGCGCCCGCGCGGCCTTGGAAAAAAGGGCAACGTCGCATAAAATAACCAAAATATACCGTTAACTTGTTACCGCTATTTTCACAATAACATAAAAAATACCGGTAATTTTTAACGCTATTTTTAACGTTCTTTTAATGTTATGTTACTAAATAACGCTACCAAATCATACCGATATGCAAGTATCTCTATGGAAATAACGTTACTTAACGTTATTTTTAATGTGAATTGGTAACGTTTTCAAGCCCTGTATGCAAGTAAGTACATTCGTTTTACAACTGTATGGATCGTTAAACTGTGCTATTACTTTATTACTATTGAGTGAATGCGAGTCCCAATAATTACTGGAGGAATGTGAGACAAATGAGGGTTTGTTGTGTTGTTGGCAGACAAGGTTAACTCAAAGTTAGTATGCCTCCCTCTCCCTGCCACTGTCATACATCAGGCATGCTAGTGGGATGAACGCATGTAAAAATATGAAGTTTACATCTACATCTATCAGACTGAAATTATAGTATTTTTGTAAACATTGCATGAATTAAAAACTCCCTTTAAAGATGTTAGCAACTAAATTATTCAATTATCAGCAGCATCTATTTGGGTATGTGGTTTTGAAATCATTCTCATACTTAACAGAATAAATAATTTAAAGGATGAATGATAATGTTTTCTATACTGACTGATATCTTTTTTTTTTTTTTCTTTTCTGTGACGATCTGCAATCAGTAGCAAACTATAAGCAGATGTAGTGTAGGTGCATTTCGGGTCAAGAGCGTTCTCCAGTGAGAACAGGTACTCTTCTTTACTACAAAATGTCTTTTCTTTTAAGACGTTTTTGATAGCTGCATGTTATTAGGCTCGCAGCAAGCGAATTCGGGTGTTTTTCCAGCCGTCTTTGGTATGAATTTATAGAGGTTTGGATTTCCTCTGACTGATATCTGCTGTGTTTATTTTATCAAGTTCCGTTCTTCCATTCGTTATGTACATGTCGCAGTCATCTGGTTGAATCAGCCATTTGATTGTATAGCTAGCGTGTTAACTGAATAGCGACATTTAATTGAATGACTAAAGGACAATTCGTCAAGTTGTTTAATGTAACGTTCAACGTCTTGACTGAACGTCATTTAGCGTTGTCGTTGAATGGGATATAGTCGACTTTGAAAACAGTGGAAGTGCTAAGTAGGCGTGGCACGCGTGGCACAATTAAGCGTTGTAACTCTTAACCGATACCAGTCGCGTTCTGACATCGCGACGAGTTGCTTGTCTCGCCACAAATTCATATTTCCCTAGCTATGCCGTATTGTTACGTTTTAGAGAGCAAAAATGATAGTAGGAGAATAAATCTTAAAAATGGAGGTATTTCGTATTATCGTTATGTATGATTTTCACTGTTTTCCAATAAAAATCTTATTTTGTTTCAATTTACTAATATTTAATAGAACAGTTAGTCAAAATCAACCTTATTCCATTACGAGAAAGTTTATTTTGGATTGATTTATTACAATAGTACAACTGCGCTACTCAAGTAGTGATGTGGTCAAGTCGAATATTGAATTTGTCGATTGATATCGATACAAAGAATAATTTGTGTTTACTTAAAAGTTTTTCGAAAAGAAGTGGCGATAAAACAAATAATGCGAAAGTTAATAAGAAACCTAACAATTAATATATTTTATTTCAAGGGCAATAAATACATTATTCATAACGTTGCAGTAATTGTGTAAAATTTAAATATACAAGTATACCAGCACTTTTATTTTATTTTAAATTTACCTGTCTATCTATAATTATCTATTAATTATTGTTTTAAATTAAACAGCGGTTTGTGTACCAAATAAATAAATGTAAGTACTCGCAAGAAGTCTTATTTATGCTAATTGATCAAAATATCGGGTATCTATCGATATCGATAAAGAATTATAATATGCTACGTGGTGCAGCCTTGACCGAGTAGGAGCTGAATTCGACCGATCACGCAAATGTCAGCCGTATGTATAATGCAATTAAGTTGATAATTGCGACCTCTGAGAATAGCGCCATCTGTGATCAAGTAGCGGAATTAACTTGTTAACCGAATCTTAGAGTGACTATAGACCGTAAATACGTTTTGAAGCTAAAGCAAAATAAATCTTATTTGGTGGTCACGCTATTTTATTACTAATAAGTCACTTTAATATAAATTTTGTCAAAAAATATCAAGACAGTGCTATGTACACAAGCTGTTTTACGCCATATTTGTTTTGGTGACTACTAACGCCGCAGTGGGAAAAAAATGAACTAAATTTCAATCACCTGACTGATTTTACGTCCGCTCTGTTCAAAGAGCTATGTTTCAATCCGCTATCTAGTTGGACGTTGAGCGACTCTTGTTCAATCAACGTTCGGCCTAGTCATTCAATTAAATGTTGCTATTCAGTTAACGCGCTAGCCATACAATTAAATAGCTGATTCAACCAGATGACTGCGACATACATATTTTGTTACCTATCTAAATTTGTCTCATTGTCATTGCTAAACCGATATTAATAATTAAAATTGGTTTGATCCTAAGAAAATTGAAACCTGGCATAGTATTAAATATTTTAACAGTTTGGGTTTGTTGATATGCATTTGCATAGATGGTACATTATAGGATTGATTTATAACATTAATGTTGTTTTGTCTAATAGTGTTCTCTGTAAGATATATAAAAAAATATAACAGTCCCAGGTCCCCAAGCAACCTTTACTTCAGTATTCTAATGGTGGCACTTTATTGACGTATTTGGCAAAATATTTACATATTAGATGCAACAACATAATATGAACCTTATTTTAATAAAGCTATAGTACAGTATAGTCCACCGTAAAATGCTTTAGCCAATAATTTAATTGACAGGTTGAAAAAACATTCAACATGGTGACAAGAGCTCTGAACCTATATGACGACCCGAACAACGCACCACGCCCACCACTGAGTGATATTGAATTTAGAGCTTTCTTGGATGCTGTTGGCCAGATTACTAATACCTCCAAACTACGGGAAGTCATATATTGTGGGGGCATTGATCCCAGCCTGAGGTTGGTATACAACAGACAAATGATATGCTATTAACTGATCTCATCACTGCGAACGTAAAGTGTAACAATGCCACATTTTACGAGTGTTGTGATCTCGCAATACAAGTATAGGACAAAAGAATCAATTTTCACGACGCATTTCATACCCGCAGCCGTTTGCGACACCGCTCTCTGGGGAATAGTGTAAAACCGCACGTCGGGGTCCCGCACGCTGTGTCGCGCATCGTGCAAAACCGATTTTGATACGTTTATCGCTTGCCAGGTTTGCGTGAAGTGATCGCAATCGCATCTATTTCGTAACCGCACAAAACTCTTATAGTTAGAACTTAAACTTATAGTTAGGCCCTGCGTTGATATGTGTTTTTGTGTGAATATTTGATGTAAAAAAAGAAACTTAATATATTTTAGAAAAGTAGTGTGGAAACATATTCTCAATGTTTATCCTGAGGGTATGACTGGAAAAGAGAGAATGGACTACATTAAACGGAAAGCAAATGAATATTATGCTCTAAGAACAAGATGGAAAGATTGTATTCAAAAAGGAATGGTCAGTACAGAAAATAAATATATTATATTGTAAGACTTTTGCCCCAATGTTCCTGTACAATCAAAGGTATTTATTTACAGGTAAATGCTGACTTAGCTTATGTGACTGGTATGGTCCGAAAAGACGTTTTAAGAACTGACAGACATCATAACTTCTATGCTGGCAGTGATGATAACCAAAATATAGCCTCTCTTTTTAACATATTAACTACGTAAGTTAATTATCAAAATATGGTTCATTTGAAGCCTGGAGATAACTAAAGCGTACTGATATAAAACTCTCTTTCTGCAGGTACGCCCTAAACCATCCCACAGTAAGTTACTGTCAAGGTATGTCCGACCTAGCATCGCCTCTGCTGGTGACGATGGGTGACGAGGCGCACGCGTACATATGTCTGTGTGCGCTCATGACGCGGCTGTACCCCAACTTCTTACTAGATGGAGAAGCCATGACTGTAAAATTCTCACACTTGACAGAATCCTTGCAAGTTTACGATCCTGATTTCTATAACTATTTAAAATCGCAACAGGCTGACGACTTATTGTTCTGCTATCGATGGTTACTGTTAGAAATGAAACGAGAATTCGCCTTTGATGATGCCCTCAGAATGCTCGAAGTATTATGGGCATCCTTGCCTCAAAAAACACCAATAGCGGAATTATGCCTCAAAGAAAAAGAATTTGATCCCGCGGTGGAAATAGACGACGACCCGCCACCTTTGAGTCCATTGATAAAAGCTCCCAGAGAAAATGCTTACACTAAAGTATGTGCTATAAGACGACAGAGTTCAAGCTTTAGTCTGGCGAACGTGAAAGCCCCCAAACTTGCCACTTGTAAGCAAATGAATCACAGCTTAGACGAAATCGTAACACGTAAAGTTGTAACTAACCCGTCACTTCGACACGCAAAAGAATTTCAAAGTTTAGATGATGCCACTTTACATATGCAGAAAACGAAGTTGGATAGATATGATACAGAGAAAAATAAAGAAAACAATTTATCTCCAAAAGACTCCAAACTCAATACTAGACGAAGTATGAAAAGTGTTCCAGAGCATGAGAAACCTCCGCCGACGCAAGATGCACAAAACACCGCGTGGTCCAGTACTGGCAACTTGATGAACGGCACCTCGCACGGAGACGTGAAAGATACGCCTTTAGGAAATCAAATAAGATTATTGCGAGATAAGATATCAGTGCATAATAACAAGTTTTTTTCTTCACTCGACAAACTTGATTCGGAGTCTGTTGTAAGCATAGAATCGTCTAGTAAACCAAAAGTTAAAATGATTAAAAATTTAAACGAGTTTCTTAATTTTGCGACCGGAAGTAAAGTAGGTGCAGTAACACAGGAGAAATTACAAAGAACACATTCCGTTATAGAAAGAAGTTCCAAGGAGTGTCCAAGAATAACCCTTACTAAGACATCTCTAGATGATGTGAGGGTGCACAATACAAAATCAGAAAAGTATAGTAAATTAAATAAGAACATTTATTCAGATACAAATGATGGCAGCAGTCCCGATGACTCACAAGAATACTACCCCATGACGACATCTATGACTAGAGAATTAAGACTTGAATTAGAACATTTGGACCGTCAAGTTTTCGGCCCTTCATACATAAACAGGTGTAGCATGATGTACGACTCTCCTTCAGATTCAACTAGTACTGAAGACAAACCGACACATGATTGTACTGAGATAAAACAAGACATTAAAGTCGTTGAAACCACAGAATCTCGGCCACAGTTATTAGAAACCATAAAAAAGTCTCCCTTGCTTGAAACTGTTAGGTCGAATGCCAGAAGCGCTGAAGATATTTATTTGTGGGAAAATCCATTGCATAGAAATACGCCTACGACCCGAACGACAGCGAGTTGCCCCCAGACACCTGACGAACAGGCGGAACTAGATTTTGATGGAGACACCGGAGAAATATTTGAAGAACATTCTGGTAAAAAATCTATTACACCCATTAGATTGCTAAGAAAAAACCAGTCGTTAGAACCCCAAGAACTATGCTCAGATACAAAACATTCTAATTCCCATTCCAGTGGTTCAGAAACTTCTGAGAAAGACGTTGTTGAATCTACAAATGTTGACACTGTTAAAAACAATCAACCGTTTAATTCCAACACATCAAGATCGCAAAAGTTCTTCTCAAGTATGTCGCAGGAACTGGAAAACGCAAAAAAGAACTGCGAATCTCTTTTAAACGCCAAACAAACTAATCTGCACAGTGTTGCATCAACAATCAATAGCTTTCAGAAGAAGTATGAAGTATTTAAACCTCCAATTCAAAAATCCGCTAGTGTATCTTCAGTAACCAGCGACGGATCAGCTAAAACTAGTATAAGCAGTCTTCCACCGCCAGCCGTATTCGGCGGTGGGAATCCCTTTTTGATGTTCCTTTGTTTAACTGTGTTGTTACAACATAGAGACTACATTATGAGGAATCGTATGGATTATAACGAGCTCGCGATGCATTTCGACAAAATGGTTCGTAAACACAACGTAAACAGGGTACTGAACCAAGCGCGACAAATGTATGCTATTTATTTGAAACATCAAGCACATAAGACTGGCGATATAACTACTTAATTTAAGGATGGGAAGATCTCTTGTAATAATTTTATTGCTCATAAGTTATAATTATGGTCATTAATTATATAATGTATTAAAACACCATTAGGGTAAGTATTACATTAATAGTAAAAACTTATGTAATCCCAGTTATCTGTGAAATATGGCAATTCAATTTTCATTCACGCGTCCAGCTTATTACAATATACAGTGATTAGAAATTCAATCCATTCCTTAAAAGTTTATAAACCAGAGTTAATTTGCAAAGGGTCTATATTGGTCACATTGAGTTACAGCAGTTTTTAGGGTTCCACACCCAAAGGGTAAAGCGGAAATTAAAAAAAAAAACCCTTGTTTCCCAATTTATACACGAATTATAGGAACGTGCTCTGGAGTAAGAGTTCTACTAAACAAAAAAAAAACTGGTAGTTTCTGAAAATTTTCGAAATCAATCAGACCTAATCGAAAAATTTCTAAAGACTAAATAACTTAACTCAATCAGTAATGTTACCACTTATTATTATAAAGGGAAAGACGTCTTTCAACGTTAAAATGGCATTAAGTTTTGTAAAATATACTACCCAAATACACACACCAACATGGTCAAGGGATATTTCAATTAAACCTAAATATCTAAATTTCTATTAACTTTTTGTTAAGACACCTACACATTAAAATAAACCTTGTTTAATAGCCTATCTAATCTGATAATAAACTTTTAGATAAAGTTAAATTTAAAAAAACTTAGAAGAGGAAAAACTCAGACAAATTTTCAATCTTAACTTTATTTTTGAAACATCCATTTTGGGTACCAGCGCTAAGGAGAGGCAATCGAGGAAGAAGATTACAATGGGCTATTGCACACGAAAACTGGAACCATTCTCAATGGTCGCTTGGTTTTTTCACTGATGAATCACAGGTTTGGATCCTGATTCGCGAAGAGTACGCGTTTGGAGAGAACGTGGACGGGACGTTGGAATCGACTGCAGCACCCACAACCAGTTCATGCATATCAAGGTGGCACGATTATGGTTTGGGCAGGAATTCGTCTCGGCGGTAGAACGGACCACGTTTGGATACAAGGCAATATGACTGCTCTAAAATACCGAGATGAGGTGCTAGAGCCTGTAATCTTGCCCCATGGGACCAAATTTCACTTTATCTAAAAGTTTATTATCAGATTAGATAGGCTATTAAACAAGGTTTATTTTAATGTGTACGTGTCTTAACAAAAAGTTAGTAGAATATTAGTTACTTATTTAGGTTTAATTGAAATATCCCTAGACCATGTTGATGTGTGCACTCCCGAAATATTTTGTTCCGACTTCAAAAGTCCGAATTGTATAATTCCTATAATTTATAATGTTTATTGTTAAAAAAATCCTAAATTGATTTTACCGAAAGTCATAATTCCGACTTATTTATTCCTCGATTTTCATAATTTAGAAGTCCGAAAAACGACAGTCCGAATTTCAATATTCCGAATAAATTGCTAACACTCTTGGAGCAACCCACTCTTTAAACCACCCAGAAATAGAGGCCCCGCTAATGCAATTTTGCTATGTGATTTTAACCAACATTACTAGTCTATTAAATATAAACAAAATTTAGGAATTATGTAAATAGGATTAATGATAAATTGGAGCCTCTTTTTCGGGAATTTGATACTATGCTAAATGATGAAAATCGATGTTTTGAAATTCGGATTTGTGACTTTAGGCAAAAAGTTTTTCGTAGTTTGTACCCTTAAAAATAAACCGTTCAGTTTAGTTCTGTTTTATATATACAGGGTGGAAAGTTTCAATTGGCCCTGGAGGAAAACTACATTAAATCGTGAAGATGGATTATTTTACATTAAGGAAACATTCCTTTATTTAAAAAAATAAAATAAAACTGCATTCAAAGATTTTCCAAAATTTGCTTGTCGCACTCGGGAATCGAACCGGCTAAAATCCAAAAAAGTATCACTGTATTTTTATGACATCAAACGTTGGGGCTATTCATGAGGACAAAGTCTCTTTAACAAACATGGGTAATTAAATTAACCATGTTTGTTAGAGAGATTTTGTCTTTTTGAAAATAAAAGAATGTTTCCTTTAAGTAAAATGATCTATCTTATGGAGTTAAGGTAGTTTTCTTCCAGGGCCCATTAAAACTTTCCACCCTGTATATATAAAACAGTTAAGCTGTTGTTCCTCAATTATGGCGTGGCTAAATAAATTTGCTCTAGTTTACGCCCCGCCCTTACAAAGAATGCATCGAATTTCCAACCAGCCTATATACAGTAGCTGGCCAAATTATTAGGGACAGTTCCTAGATTTCTGTATTATCAAGTTGGACTGATTTTTTCAGGAATAATATTGGATGTAGGCCCAAGCGGTATTTTTTATCCAAAAACCTTGTTAATTAAGATAATAAAAACAATAAATGTGAAGGCAAAATTAAAACTGATAATTTATAAAAAAATATATCGCATTAATAAGTTGTAAGGAATTATTTTGTGCATATTTTAATATTTTGTGATGCCTCCTTTTGCTGTCATATCAGCTCCTATTAGGCGTGGTATACGTTCTATACATTATATAACAGCTGCTGAAGGTTTGTGATATGATTTCACTCATTTATAAAAGCTGCAATGAGCTGGTGTTTCGTGGCAATGACATGCTTAGCGATAGCCCTCTTGGTAAGTTCCTGCATGTCCTCAATAGAGTTCGTATCTGGTGATTAATCAGGTCAGGGCAAAATATTTATTGTTTTTTTAGCCAGGAATGCTGTAATACCATTGGCCTTGAGACACGATGCAGAATCGGCCATAAATATGTACTCTTTGACTACCAGGGAACCATTTTTCGACTTGCGGCAATAATTGAGTTTCTAGTTCTCGCTTGTACAAATCTTGCCTTATGGTCATTTCCACGATATATAGGCACCCCATGTTGTTGGTAGAGATCACAAATCACACCCTGATGATACCTGGATGTTTAATTATCCCAAAAGGCAATCTGCATTAAGCTGTTCTCGGACAGTTCTAGGATGTGTGCGACTACAAATAAGCTTTTGTCGACCCACACCTGAAACAATTATTTATCGGAGAAGCATACCTAAAAATAATGCAATGAGCACTGAATAGTGCTTTTCGTACATATAGCAATATTAAAAGTAATAATATTAACCGATTACAGTCTGCCACAGTCATACCTCGGTGTTTCCTGGCCCACTGTTGTCGTTTCTACTCATGGTCTCGGTGAGGCGCGATTTTTTGATCGGTCGACGATTTATCCAATTCTTATCGGCCAACCTCCATCAAACTGCCTTATCGAATACTTTTAATTTCTTGTCTAATCCCTCGTTTATAATCGTAGTCAGGCAGACAATACACTTTTTGCCATGTTGCAGGCAGATATTCCTGTTTTTATGGCCAGAACGAAGAGTGGAGATCCATTTTCTGCCATATTTTTTTACAGTCTATGCTTCCAGCAGTTTGTTCTGATCAGATTTTACTTTAAAACTGTTTACTACAGACTTTCAGACACCTGATATAGCTGTTAAATCTCTCTGAGAATGTGTAAAATACAGAAATAATGTTTGCATTTTTATGAACTTTAGTGGAGATGGGTTTAAAGCTTTGCCTATTTCAAAAAGGCGAAATATTAAAAATATCACGCAACATCGTTAAAAAAACTTTATATTTTGTATTCAATTAAAAAAAAAGGACACCATCACAAACATTACTTGCGGTTCGATTAGTTTAAACAAATACATCTTGTAAAATTAAAACCAAACATTTGTTGCCATCAATGAAACAAATGTATAATTTTCAACAGAAGTTAGCAAAATTACTATGAATTATAAGCTGTACCACTTTTTTCAAAAATGGCTCGGTCTCGTGGTTCTATCACATATCAAACTTAATAATGATGATACCAGGAGTAAAGCCAAAGCAAAAAAACCTATGTGAAATAATTTATTTTTTTGATAAAGGTGTTTGAACAAAAAAATGTTGCTCTGTGAATACTGTCCCTAATAATTTGGCCACCGATGGTACATAATGAACAGTTGGACACCTATGTAAGTAAGAAAAAGGAAGTATTTTAAAATAAGCTAGCTCAACGTACTTAAAAATATTCCATTATAATAATATTGTCTTAAAATTTATACTGGTTTGTTTTAAATCATTATAAGAACGGATAAATTCCAAATTGCATTTTTAATCACTCTGTATTAATATATTATATCAAGAGAGCAGCAATATTTTTATTCAATCTGTTTTTAGTGTTACATTTTTTAATGATAATTCCAAAGAGCCTTTATTTGATAAACAATTGTGATATTTTATTTTTCTATGTACTTTACGACAATAAATAGCTTTTGCGTTATTTTAATTATTTTCAATTGCATTCAGTGATGTTTATCGCTAGTATCTATTTATTGGATAAATATAAATTATGATCCTACAAAGTATTATTTTTATTATATTTCGAATCTAAATTGGATCGGATATTAAAACGGAATTCTAGTCCCTTTCTATATTACAATGCTCCTCAGAAAATTTGCTTGCTGGCCTATGCATTTACATTATTTATATTTATATGTAATAAAGACATTGAATCCTTTAGCGCTTATTTCACTTATATTGTATACCGATTGTAAAATGCTGCAATTTAATCATGTAAATAAACAATCTATTGAAAACGCCTCCTTGTATTATTTGCCATATCCGTGAAAACTCGTTATGAGTGTATATTTTGTTGCCAAGTTTAACTAGTACAACTGTAGAGAAAAAAGGGAACTAAATCGTAGGTGACCAAGAAATAATTGAAGATTTGTTGTTCCTTGATAAAGCAGTTTTATTTGGACAGAAATATGTATGAAAGGTGTTGTTTAATTAACAAAATTAAATTAAATAAACTGCATCAACTCCATTAGTCTAACTCGATGTTATAAATAATAGTATTTGTTACACTCATCATTTTATGTTTACACTGCCAGCGAACGTTCGTAGTCTCGAAATTCTAGTTGTGTAATCAGTAGAATTAGCGCGAATAAAACGAAGGAATAGTAAGGAGAGCAAATGGCTCATTCTTTTACTAATACTATCGTCTTTTTTTGCTTCAATATTATCATAAACATAGTAATGACGCACAACGAATCTAATAATAAACTTTCCTAACTGGTAATTCCGTCCAGTCGAGTTTTGGATTGCCATTATTTTTTTGTTCATAATGGGTTTCCTGTTTTCATAAGAACCAAAAAGGCAGGATCTTCTATAATACTTGCTAATTTTATTTATGCCAAATCTCTAACACGACTATTACTAACTTTCTGACTACACAACAATAATATCACATTCAGTACTCTTTTATACGTCGACATGTTTTCTATTTTTTTTTCTGCTGTAATTTTTTTTATGTGATTATATACAGCAAATAATAAAATGAAAGCAATAGACAGGTTGCTTTGTTTACTTCCTCTTGTTGCCGCCGCCTCCAGACAGGATGATTGCAATTCGCATAAAGATGTTCAGGATGTCCAAATATACAGAAATAGCACTGTAACAAATAAAGATGATAACATATAATTATACAGAAACATTACATAATTTAAAATTTTCTGTTTTGCAGCACTGTAAGCTGTTGGCAAATTAAGCAAACTTTTCAATAGTACTTACGAGTTTATTGGGTCATAGGGCTGTAGTCCATACATCGGATGCAATTCTGCGCGTTTAATGATTTTCTGTGTATCGTATAAGAGGAAACCGCCGAAAACTATTAGACCTCCATATAAACTGAGTGAATATAGCCCTGAAACAATATTAATAAAACAATAAAATCTAAATATTGAAGTGTTGGTGTTGTATTTTTCCAATTTACAAAATAAATATTATTTTAATTTACTGTGTGTTCCCTGTAATTCCCTCATGTAACTCATATATGAAATGAATCGTCTTTAAGTGCTTTTTTAGATGACTACTTCTAAGAAATATTTGTTGGCTAAAATTCAAAGATAGTACACATCATATTATTTTTAAAATGGAGGCATGATGAAAAATGAAGTTTACCTGCTCCAAGTGCAGTAGTTTGTGGTATGAACATGCTGGCCATGGAGGCAGCGAACACGGCGCCCAGACCCATCGCAAGCGGCGCACGCATGTTCAAGAATTCACCAGATGGCGCGCAGATAGCGATCGTGCTTAGGCCGCCTACTACACCAGCCGTGTACCTGTCAAAAAAAAAAGTTAATTTATATGAAGGTTGATAAGACAATATATATACATATCATGTAGTATTTTAACAAATCACTTTTTAATTGAGTTACGTAAAAGAAATGCAATACTATTAATAATTTTATATAACATAATATAAAATTAATTAAAAATTTAAATTAAATTTTATTACTTTGCAACCTATCAATAATTATAAACGATTTTACAAGGTTTACAAAACAAAATTTACCAAGCAGCTCTAGTCAATATCGCACCGCCTAGGAAGCACATTGGAGCAATGACTGCCCCCATAATGCCAGTGTGTACTATCCATGCCAACTGTTTAGTACCAAAGCCTGGTGTGTATTCCATGCTTCGTACCACCATGCCGGAACCAATCATCAATCCCATAGTTACTATAATTGACTGTAAATAAGACAAATTAATATAACCACTTATAGAACTTATTTTATCACTTAGCACAATAAAGGAATAGTTTAACATTATATTTTACTACTACCTTTACAAATAACATTGTAAACTTACCATCCACCCATTTCTTGCTACTAAGTTTAGTAATGCAGGTGTCCTGAATACTGTGTAGGCACTGCCGGCAGTTAATGCTATGGAACCTGCGATGTATCCGTATGTTGCTTTAATGCGGTCTTTAACATATTTTGGCCAAAGGCTGAAAATAAAGTACAGCAATAAAATATGGAACCCTTTTTTACAGACAAAACTTGCAAAGCCTGAATTCCCTAGAAAATAACCTTAAAAAATTCCATGTTGAATTCCTAAATCATGTAGCAGCCAGATATAGAATATAAATAAAATAGATATAAAATATAACAATTATTTAATACCAGTTTTGGTTTTGTAGTATGGTAGAAGATAGACAGTGCTGTTACAGTTTAATGACCTTACAGGAGAACAAAAACTAAGTGTTATGTGCCACAGGCAATAATTTTCTTATACATAAATAAAGCATTGTTAGATATCTAATTTATCATAATTCTGACAGAGAGATGTATGGATGGGGGTAAGGAAATTAGTATGTCTGTACATAAACACTTGTAACTTACTATGATTCTGTACACACACCGGGCCTCACTCCTGAACCATAATAACACAGTGCAGCTAAGCTCATGGCAGAAGCTCCTGCTAGTGCACCTTTTCCTAAGCTAAAGGCTGAAATTACAAAAAAAAAATTGGTCTGTGTACTCGGATATTTTTTAATTATTAAATTTCATCATCATTTATAAAAACTTGGAGTCTAATAGAACGAATTTAAATGTAAAGAAGAAAGGCAAGTTAAATTACTAGAATTTTATATGATTTAAATTTATAAGTACGCTAAGCTCTGTATCTGTCTATATGTGTGCCAAATAAATATATTTATTTCTTTCTTTCTAAGTACAAGTAAAACAACCCAAAGCAAGTATTTCATATATTGTGTTCAAATTACACCAGTCCAATAGAGGAATACGAATTTATTATCAGATGTGTTACCATTAGGTCCAGCAGGAGCGGAGAGTCTGGCCCACAAAGAAGGTGGCGCTTGTGGGGTAGCCATTCGGGAACGAGGTTCTCGTGCATAGTTCCTGATAATATAGTTTTTGGGAACAAGGTTCTTTGGTACTGGAGTTTTCAGCGTATGGCCCACGTTAAACGAGGTGCGCACAACGCACATACGCGACAACATGATGCAATCTAGAAGTAAACAACAAAAAGTAAAGATGAAGATCCGAAATATTAGCCTACTTTGTAGTAATCCTGTCTAAGTCGACAAATTATGAAATAGTATCACAAATAAGATTATGTTACTTTTTAAATAGATAGGAAATAAACTCACGGTTAATTTTTCAGCCGGGTTTGATTTGTGATGTCTGATAATTTTCTAGAAATGTCAAAACTGAAAAATAAACTCGTCGAACAATGACGTCACATCATATGCCAAAATAATCAAAGTCATAATAGAGCGGACTGCCTGTGTTCCAATGTTTTTTTGTAACTTGAAAAACTATGTGCTAATAGTGCTTGAAAGCTACAGATTTTCGCAATCGTCGGACCATTCTTTAGCATTGATTCTATCAACTTGATTTCTCACAATCGACTATATAGTTACTGCTTAGCTGTCACTTATCCTGAACACACCCATTTCAGCAACCATTGACATTTCTAATCATTTTGACTTTGACATAAATTAAATCATAACCTCACTTTACCTTGCTGTAAGTGTAAACTCAACAACAGAACATAATATAAAGATTGTCTTTTCAATTATTCGTCACAAATTCTCCTGAATAATAACCGTTTATTGGCGTTATAGTCCCTACGAGGCATTTGTAATATTGTAGTGTTTTTTATTAAAGTTAAAACCAGTCAGTTTTTCATAGTCCAGCTATTTGTAGACTACTATTGTGAAGTACGGGGAGCACGTGGATCCACAGCGTGGATCGCGATTATTAAAAGAGAAATGAAGAAACTCAAAGCACCCGTAGAACCTTCCCAGAACTCAGGTTAGCTTGTTTACATGTTTACCTATTTTTGCCGTAGTAATGTTATTTTTTTTTTAACATTTATTATATCTCTTTGCCGTGTAAACATTGGACTGAAAAATATTGTGGCTAAAGTTTCCATTATGACCCGTCGAGTTGGAAGTTCATATTTTATTTGTAGATAGTACTCACTAACTGAAGGCTTTTTCACGTAGTTTTGAGTTTAGGAGACTCACGGTTTACGAGAATTATTTTTTGAAGTTTTCATATTTCCATACAAAATGAAAAATAATACGCCATTTTTAGGTTAGATAAATTGTCAAAGTAAATGTCAAATTTGACGTTTTACGTTTCGTTCACGGCGGAGGGGTGTTTCGTTCAATTTTATCATGTCTTTAATACAATTATATTTTGAAAACTAATAAGGATCGTCAATCCGAGAGCGATCGATCAAAATTTTAGGGCGCCCCGACTCGGACAGGTTAGGTTAGAAGGAGGTGGCGGGGTCGGAGTGAGCGAGCGAAGCGAGCGAACAGACCCCGCCACCTCCTTCGTGGTTATTTTTTTTTAAACCACCCAGAAGTAGGAGCCCCGCGAAGCGGGGCTCCGTCGAGTTATCTTTTTTAGACATTAGAGTGAAAAATAATTAATTTTACACGAAAAAATCCTAACTTAACCTCAAAATTGACGTAAATAACCTCAAACTTTGATCATCGATATCTCCGTAACCATGGGGCTCCTAAAGTTGGGAGTGGTATGGGGGGGGCTTCCCCCAACCCCACCCACCCCGCCCACCCACCTCCACCCCCGGATTCGACGGGTCATAATGGAAACTTTAACCCTTCATATATATAAAATTCTCATGTCACAATGTTAGTTAGTAATGTTAGTTAGTTAATGATTTTTACCAAATTTTATATGCATATTCAGCAGGTCTGAGAATTGGCTACTTTCTGTTTTTCATATCCCTAAGTGATAAGGGTTGCTCACCCTTAACATTTTTAACACAGGTGAAACCGCGGGAGGCAGCTAGTATTTGTATAGATCGGAATAAATTTAACCAATAAACATATTTTATCATAATTTTGTTTATGTGTATCATATTCCATTTATTTATTATAATGTGTTTGCTATCATTAGGTACCATGTAATAACGAAAGAATTGATAAATTTTGATCATTTCAGATTCTGAGGAAGAGCTTAGCCCTGAAACTCACAAGAAATCCTTACAAAAGCTGAAAAATACTGATCCAGACTTTTATAACTTCTTGGAAGAAAATGATGAAAATTTGTTGAATTTTGATGTGGATTCTGGTGATGATGTATCAGATAAAGATGGGAGTGAGGATGATGATGATGACAAAGTTCACAAACCAGGTCCACTTCAGGGAGACAGTGATGAAAGTGATTTTGAGGTATGCATATTCAATATGTTTTATATAATAGGTATTTCTATTTTATTGTCTAAATATTTATGTGCTTTCTCTATGAGCAGGATGAAGATGCAAAACCAGTTCAAGGAAAAATCACCCTCAAACTGGTTGCACAATGGCAAGCAGAGTTGCAAAGTGAAGTCAAAGTGAAACTAACAACACTGGCTACTGTTATAAAGGCTTTCAATGCAGCCATGTTGAGGGCTACCAGTGAAGATGGGGCTTCAGAGGGACAGTATAAAGTGGAAGGTATTTTAACTGGTTTTTCTGTATTATCGCATGGTTAATTCAGTAGGTGACAGATTTATTTGCTTAGTAATATAACAGAAATCTTGAAGATATTAAAAATTAATCATGACAATGTGTATAATCTTGTTTGTTTAGGAATTGTTATTAAATATAATTTTATTTATTTACAGGTTCATCTGTTTTCAATGCTGTCATACAGATGTGTGTTCTATATTTGCCAGGTGCCATTAGAAAGTATTTAGGCATGGAACAATCTGGCAAGGATCCTCAGAAATGCAAACATTTTGTTAAAATTAAAACACACTTAATTACATATCTTGGTGATTTACTGAAGCTGCTTGGAGGAGTAACATCTGAGAATATATTGACTGTGTTACTCAAACATTTGCATCAAATGTCTGTTTATGTAGCTTGCTTCATAAGAATAGCAAAACAAGCTCTGAAGAAACTGTTCACTTTCTGGAGTACTGGTGAAGAGACTGTGAGAGTGTTAGCCTTTTTATGTATATTGAGGATAACCAGAAACCAGCAATCAGCATTGCTTGATCTAGTGTTAAAGGCGATGTACTTGACCTATGTTAAAAATTGTAAATTTGTCAGTCCCTCCACTTGGCCTGGCATCAATTTCATGAGAAGATCACTAGTGGAAATGTTCTCTCTGGATCTGACAGTGTCATACCAGCATGTTTTTCTATACATTCGTCAGCTGGCTATTCACTTGAGAAATGCTATTGTTGTACAGAAGATTGAAAACCGGCAAGCTGTTTATAACTGGCAGTTTGTGAACTCATTACACTTGTGGGCAGATTTGCTGGGAGCAACTTCAAATAAGCCACAACTGCAGCCGTTGATCTACCCCCTGGTCATGATCATTACTAATACCATTAAACTTGTGCCAACACACCAATACTATCCTCTGAGATTCCACTGTGTTGAGATATTGGTTAATCTTTCAAAAGAATCAAATACCTTTATTCCTATTTTACCATTCCTTGTTGAGGTATGAAAAAGTTTTGAATGAATATCATAAATGTAATTAACTTTTGATTAAAAGGTCTAAAAAAAAAATTTTAATTTCCAGGTATTAACAACTTTCGATTTTAATAAGAAACATAAGAAGGTTTCAATGAAGCCATTAGATTTCTCATGTATTCTTAGACTAGCAAAGTCACAACTGATGGAGAATGGTTTCAAGGACTCAGTTATAGAACGACTATATGCACTCATGTTAGAGTACACTGCCAATGAGTCACACACCATTGCCTTTCCGGATGTAACACTGTTAGCTGTTGTCCAGGTACATTATATATATTTTTTTAATAATTTTAATTTAAAATCAAGACTGTCAAGTGTAGATGGAATAAAAAGAATAATTTTGTAAAATAATTGAATAGCTAGCTTAGTAAATACAATTAAAATCCAAATTCATATTTAAAACATTATTTATTGTTGCAGTTAAAGCAGTTCTTAAAGACATGTTCTGTATCAAATTACACAAAAAAAATGCGCCAGTTACTTGACAAAATCGAAGAAAACTCTAAAGTTATAGAACGAGAGCGGGCTAAGATTAGTTTCTCTTTGAGTGAAGACAAAATGGTTGCAGCCTGGGAAGCCAGTATTAGAACGAAAGGAACACCCCTGCAAACATTCTTTGAGAACTGGAGTAAGATAAACAGGATCCAAAAACGTAAGAAGATTACTAAAAATGATGAGATTGCTGGTGAGCTGCCCAAGATAAAGAGGGCTAAGCTCTCGGATGATGCAGCACAAAATACTCAAGCAGAAGATAAAGGCCCAGTAGAGCTATTCCCATCTGACGACGAGGAAGAGGACGATCACTTCAAACTGGAAGATGATGATACCCCAGCTCCAAAGGTAAAAATAGCAAAGAAGAAGGAAAATAAAAAAGATAAGAAAAAACCAGCTAAGAAGAAAACAATACAAACAGAGGACGACACAGTTGATGATAAAGATGACATTGTAAATGAATTTAGCATAAGTGACTGGTAATAAAATCTGACATTTTAGTAAAATATTATTATTTTAAGTGGTATACAATAAAATAATTAAGTAGTAATGTTTCACAATAAGATAATAATAACAAAAGGCAAAGCAATACAGTTCTACGTAAAAGAAGCATCAAGAAGGTGTCCAAGGTACCCCCTGTAGAAAGTACGTCCACTGAACCTTCGGTAATGACGGTTCATAGTTCTCAACAGTGAGAGTGCCAGTGGGCATTTCCTTCCATCCCATAACAGGCATTTCTGACAAATGTACTTGTATCTTGACGCTCTGAGGAGTGAAATAATAATTTACTATTTGCTTTATTGCTAATATTATCCAATATTAGTTCGTGAGTCGGGACCATTATTGTGCGCAGGACGTTGTGCGTCGGGGGTTTATTGGGCCGAAAATGAATATACGGAGCGAACCCTCATATTTAGAGGGGCCGACGCAAAGCGCTAATAATGTTGCTCTCAAATTTTGAGCGCATGAAACATGAGTGGATTTAAGATATATCACAACAAAGCCATGCAGTGAAAATAGAACATATATTTAGTCTATATACACACATCAAAAGTGTCTAGGGATATTTCAACTAAACCTAAACCTAAAATTCTATTAACTTTTTGTTAAGACACCTACACATTAAAATAAACCTTGTTTAATAGCCTATCTAATCTGATAATAAACATTTAGATAATGTTAAATTTAAAAAAAACTTAGAAGAAGAGGAAAAACTCAGACAAAATTTCAATCTTAACTTTATTTTTGAAACATCACATCCTAAACAAAAAAACTATTTTTTTTACAAAAATTGTTGAAAACATAAAATTAATAATCCGTGGATCCACTTAAGACTCTCCTGACACATCTGCAGCGGTTCTGCATACTCAAAACAAGGTGTCAATATCCTGTTGTGGAATACTGTCCCAAATTGCGGTTTCTGAAGCCATGAGGACCAGTCAGAGCGTTATATCCAGACTTTGGTCACGTTATCGTGTCACAGGGGAAGTGGTGGAACGGCACCGAGGACCTCAACGCATTAAAACACATGTACAGGACCGATTCATAGTAAATGCTGCATGAAGTCAACCAAACGTAACGGCAATGCAATTGGTTCAAAGGCTACAGAGAGAGTATGGTTTGCTGGTAAGCGGTCAAACTTTGAGTAGACAATTGCATGAAGTCAACCTACGTACTTGTAGGCCACTTCGGGTACCAGCGCTAAGGAGAGGCAATCGATGAAGAAGATTACAATGGGCTATTGCATACGAAAACTGGAACCATTCTCAATGGTCACTTGTGCTTTTCACTAATGAATCCAGGTTTGGATTTCATCCTGATTCGCGAAGAATACGCGTTTGGAGAGAACCTGGACGTTGGAATCGACTGCAGCACCTACAACAAGTTCATGCATATCAAGGTGGCACCATTATGGTTTGGGCAGGAATTCGTCTTGGCGGTAGAACGGACCTCGTTTGGATACAAGGCAATATGACTGCTCTAAAATACCGAGATGAGGTGCTAGAGCCTGTAATCTTGCCCCATAGACAACAAATGGGACAAAATTTCCAGCTAATGCACGACAATGCCCGTCCACATACGGCGCGTATCGTCACAAGTTGGTTACAATAGCATGATATCCAAGCTTTAGACTGGCCTGCACAATCCCCTAAATTAAATCCTATGAGCATGCCTGGGATATGCTTCTGAGAAGAGCTCTTAGGAATTTCCCTGAAGATATTGAGAATGAAAACCAGCTTTTCTTGCATCTTAAAAGGACTTGGGACAGTATTCCACAACAGGATATTGACACCTTGTTTTGAGTATGCAGAACCGCTGCAGATGTGTCAGGAGAGTCTTAAGTGGATCCACGGATTATTAATTTTATGTTTTCAACAATTTTTGTAAAAAAATAGTTTTTTTGTTTAGGATGTATGTTTCAAAAATAAAGTTAAGATTGAAATTTTGTCTGAGTTTTTCCTCTTCTTCTAATTTTTTTATTAAATTTTACTTTATCGAATTGTTTATTATCAGAATAGATAGGCTATTATTAAACAAGGTTTATTTTAATGTGTTGGTGTCTTAACAAAAAGTTAATAGAATTTTAGGTTTAGGTTTAATTGAAATATCCCTAGACACTTTTGATGTGTGTATATAAAAATGAAACCCGTTTTCCGTTGTCACGACATAGCATGAAAACGGCTTGACCGATTTGGCTGATTTCTTTTTTTAAATATTCGTTGTAGTTCAAGGATGGTTTATACGCCGAAAAAAAAACGAATAATTGTCGGGAAAGCCCTAAAAACAGCCCTTTTTTTTCCCATACAAACGTTTTCTAACTAAAACGTAGAGTCAATTTGAGCTTTAACACCATACCATAAAGTTCAAGTGTTAGTCGAGAGGTTTCGGGAAGCCAAAACAATTGAGTAACGTTAGTATCGTATCGTCGTCAAACACGAATTATCAGTGCCCCTACCATGAGTTGTTATCGAAAACTTACTCGCTACCGTAGGCGTAAAAATGATGTGACAGTCAATAATCCGACTAAATAGTAAGGTTGGCTGTTAGTGAACTACTTTAGAGATTTAGTGGTTTTTTAATTATGACTCCCAATATGTCACTGTCAATTCTATCTGTGACCGCTAGGGGCGCTTTGCAACATTTCATACAATTTATTTACGGAGACGCTAGCGAATTTATTGATGTAAACTCATGGTAGAGCTACTGACGTAAAATGTCACTTGAAATGTAAAGGAACGTCTCTTTGATGTGGTAGTAGCTTAGATTATTAACTTCGGTAGTAGGTAGGTAGTAGGTGGGTACTAGTGGGTAGTAGGTGGGTACTAGTGGGTAGTAGGTGGGTAGTAGTAGGTGGGTAGTAGGTGGGTAGTAGGTGGGTAGCAGGTGGGTAGCAGGTAGGTACTAGGTAGTAGGTAGGTAGTATGACAATTCGAATTCAATATTCATAGTTGACAGGACAACGTCTGTCGGGTCAGCTAGTTTTATATAAAGTACTATGATATTCTTGAATTTCAATGTTTGTGTACTTTACCATCTTGGGTCTAACAGGCTCGTATTTTGTCTTTACGTAGAATTCTTCTCTGTCAACGTATATTTTGAACATTCTCGAATCGTCGAATATATTTTTGAACGTGATTTGCGTAAACCCGCCGGCTTTTATTTCAAATGGTCCTCTAGGATTCGGTTCTGTTGCGGTTCCCTTTATATTATATCTGTAAAGGAATATTTAGTGTTGTTGGCTGAAAGTGTTAGAACAAAATACAGCAATACGTGGTTAAGTTAAGCTAATTGAGGTTTAGAGACCCTATTATCCAGTTTTTGATGTTAGGTAGACCAGAATCGCAAAAGTATGAGTTCAAGACAATAGCAGCCCGTCAGCCGGCTGTCGGTGGGTCGTTGACAGGTTGTTATTGATATACTTAATTAAAATTTAAAAGAATTATAACAGTCATGACTAAAGCTGGATAGCCACCGAAAAGTCACCAAGCATACACTTGTGTACAGTTACACCACTGCCTTATCATCGTCTAAGTACATTACTTACATAAATTCACCAGCTGTGGGAGAATTAAAAGAAACTCTACAATGTTGAACACCGAGCTCCGTTGGTTCGAAACATGCTAAAAACTTCCCTTTCTCAAAGGGCCCTAGCACGTAAACCGCTTCTGCTTGTATTGACGGATGAGACAACTGGAAATATAAAGTTTGATATGTAGTTATTAACTTTTTGCTTAATCGTTTTTATATGGAACTAGCTACATGGAGCTAATGGGACTGGGAATAAAGTTAGGCTATCTACTGAAACTGAAGCTACATTATCATCTACCTCAAACAAATCTGGCACGGTACGAGATGGGAACGATCTCTGGGGTTATCTCCTGTTTCCTCCAAAATCGTAAAATTGACAAACTTTGTTATAATAGATCACGTACCGCTCCTGAGATCTAGACTTAAATTCAGTCGCGGCGCGGACGGCTAATCGTAATTCAAATTGGCAATTACTCAGCAAAAATAATGGCATCAGTTTAAATGACTTAACAACAACAGCTAGGTAAAACCAGGACATAAATAAACGTCCGAGAGAGTAACGGCTCACTTGTGAAGTCTTGGGTCTTATCCGTACTAATATTACAAATGCGGAAGTAACTCTGTCTGTGCTGCTTTCACGCCAAATAAAGATACTGAATCGATTTATGTGAAATTTGGTACCTACAGAGATAGTCCAAATCCAAAGCCTAAGAATGGACATACTTAGATAGTTTGTATTCCAAAATCCCATGGGAACTGAAACTACCCGGGTGAAACGCCTGGGAACATCTAGTTTAAAATAAGTGATTTTTAGCACTTTTTTTCATTATTGCATATTTAGAACTCGTTTTTCTTTGCCTTAATGATTTGCGAGTATCCTACTAGTTAGTTATTACTAGTACTTATAAATTTTAATATACTTAATAAAATATAATAACCGTGCAAGCAAAATCAGCCCTGGCGTCAGTCTTGTTATGCACTCTGAGACGGATTGGGATAATAGTTCCTAGCGCAGATTCGAATTCCAGTTGTTTCTCCTTGGCTGGGAGACATTTTAATATAACTTTGTAGATGAAAGTACCGACTAAATAATTAGACACCTCTAAATAGTCTTCAATTTCGCCAACTACTAAAGGTGAATATGTCATAGTTAATGGTGCCTGAAACAAAAATGTATAAGGAAAGCCGTAAGAAAAGCAGGTAGCGGTTATTTACAGTACCTAAGGTTTACAGGACATAAAAACGTTTATACCTCCGAATTTCTATTGATTGTTAATACTTCAGGACACTGTAGTTTCTCACACTTTATGTAATATTCAGCATCTTCGGAGAGTGGATTTTTGACGATAAGTTCATTTTGTGCCATCTCCCGAGCACGACATTCAAACGTCAAGGTGTCTACCACTGGACTCGGAGTTACAGTCGCTGTGATGTTGTAGTATTGGTACTCCTGATTCGCTTCGTTTGTGAATTTGACCTGCAATCAATATTTTACACATGGAACTTAAAATTAAAAAAAAAACCGGCCAAGTAAGTACGATTTGGGCTCACATACCAAAAGGGTACCACTCGGCTCGCTAATACTAAAGGTACGAAGGTAAAGAAACCTTGATACGGTATTTTTTTTATAGATCGCAGACCTGAGTATACAGTTTCTTTTTAGTGAATTGAAAAACAAGACTTAATCTTGAGGTATGGAACCCTAAAAAAACTTATTTGGCTTGCCAAGATGAACCTAAGGAGACAAGCACAACAGATAATTTGTTGGCGGCAGTTCCTATTACCAGCTTGCTATTAACTATGTTACCAATATGAAATAGCTATTATTATTTGAACAGTTCAGTCGTTCAGTCATTCAGCTTATAAATACGTATTGTTATGTTTGCATGTACTGACTCTAAATATTATCTGGCTCTCCTCGTAGCAGACGAAGGTCCACCGGCACGTGGCTGCAGCTTCACCCCATGTCTTAATACTTTCTGGGCATTTGATTTCGAAATATCCTTCGAATTTTTCAGGATATACCTTAACTACTTCCGAAGATACTTTGTACGTCTCGGGGTGCTGAAAATCATTGTAAGTAAGAGACTAAATACTGACACTGGAATTAATTAAGTAATTGGGTCAATCAGTGCAATAATTTAGTGAAATTAATGTGAGTCTCGTGTGACCCATTACGTCGAACACAAATGAATAAGTAATGTTGATTACAATGATGCCCATAAGATACAATAACTTCAAATATACCAACAGATGATATTTTTTATATTTTATGATACTTACCAATGTTTATTGATTCTATCAATAGAACATTATATTTTATGAGTGTTAGCTGAACTATCTATATGTATAATGGATTAAAAATATAATAATCGGAACGGAACGGAACGAACGGAAAACTTTGAAAATGGGTGGACCAATTTCGAAAATGTTTATCTTCAAATATTCCTTGACGTCCGACGAAGGATTTATGACTGATGAGCACGATTGTCTGTTCTGTGTCTGGGTGTAATTTGTCTATAAAGCCCTGTTTAGCTGGGGATCAGATAGCTGTGTGTGCTGTGTGAGCTATTCCAAGATGGGTACTTTATTATTTAAAACAAAAATACAGGCAGGAAAATACCTATTTATTTTAAGTTTAGGTATTTTAAGTTTAGCTCAGTGGTTTAGGCACCCGCCTCTTATGTAGGATGTTGGGTTCGAAACCGGGCAACAATTAATGTGTCTTTCATCAGCATCACTTTCTAAAGTTTCCCTTGGACATCACTGACAATTGACATATATCGGGCCTCGAGAAGCACGTAAAGCCGTTAATCCCGGTTGTCTTTCGCAAAACTTTGGCAGTCGTAACGGGTAGTCAGAAGTCACAAAGCCTGACCAGTCTTGTCAAGTACAAGGGGTATAGTGTCGCCCAGTAACTGGGTTGTGGAGGTCAGATAGACAGTCGTCCACGTAAAACACTGGTATCACAGCTGAATCTGGTTAGGCAGGAAGCCAACACCAACATATTTTGGGGAAGAGGATATGGAGATGAAAAAGTAGTCGTTTTATAGGTACATGGCTCTTAGAAAGCGTAATAAAAAATTACTGTGCTTTGACATTGATTACCACCATAAGTCTACGTATCATACTAACTTACTATAGGTAACTAGATTAATCACTAACTATTCTTAGTTTGTTAATGATAAGTAAGTACAATTAAGTTCCTACCTCAGTAATATTATGAACGAGTAATAATTCCGTGTGGAACTCCTTGGCTGGTACACTTATGCTAATGTCACCATTGGGGTTTGGGTCAGTTCCATTGCCGGCCAATGAGACGACTAGAGCTATTTCGCCAAGAGGTGAGTACAAAACTTGACCCTAGAGAAAGAAAAGCAGGGTTTTAACAACAGCATTAATAATATCGATATTTGAACGTTCGCAATTTAAACAAAATTTAAGTTCTCAATCCATCTAATCTTTCTCATTCCATTTCATTATGAAAAGAAGTTTTAGTTTAGTCGTTTCAAATTACACAGACCCTGAAGTAAATCGAAAGGTAATCGGCACCACTAAGCGAAATACAAAGACGTGTAGAACCAGGTTACACGTACCTCTATTCGGCCCATTCGTTTTGGTTTGAAAGTGACAGGGACTTCTAATGTGGAATTAGGCTCAACATTAAATTCTTTCCAAGTTTGAAAAGGACCCCCTGATATTTCAGACAGAATTAGCCAAAAATCTTCAGTTCTGAAAAGAACAACAACTTTAGTAGTTAACTGCGCTCTTTGTTGAATGGGCACTTTCAAGAAAGTACTTTATACTTCAATAATTATATATGCCGCAAATCGTTGATGTGTTCTGACTTGGAGGGTATCCCCAATGTTATTTCAGGGTTATGAGACATCTCCGTCTCTGGTTTGCAAAGAATAGCTATACGCGCCTCTTTAAGGTAATGTGTGGTCGTAGGACAGGCCACGTATGATTAAGGGCGTTGTTAGTGGCGGGCCAATACCAGTCGGAGGCGCTAATCAAGCGATCGGTGCACCCAACACATAATAATAGAAAGAACCGTATTTTAGTTGGTAAGAGACCGTCATAATCTTTCGTTTGGCCAGACTGAGGGTAACTTAAGGCGGCGGCGACGATGATAACGTTAACTCTGTCGATGTGAAGACAAAGATGCGATCTGGTGCACACTGGTACTGTTTCCTCTTATTCTCTTGTTTACAAACTTGACTAAATTTAAGTTAAGTGTAAGAAGAGGACAGAAGATATATATTAATTAGTTCCTGTCAAATTAGAACAGCTCCTGAAGTATATCGACGTAAGTATTTTTAGTTGCCATATGTTTTTAATCGCATCTAAATTTTCTATGGAGTGTCTAACATTTTACAGGACTAAACTAATATTTTATCTTCGAAAGAAGAAGATGCATTGAACTTAACTTTAGTTAAGTTTGTGAACAAGGGAATCGGCACCACTTAATAATTGTACTAATTACATAGTACTTACGGATTGGTGATGACAATAAAGTCGGTATGTTGGTCTCGGACAGGACATTCCATGTATAGAGTTTTATTTTCAACGCCACCCATATCGATGCACGTTGCATAAAGTGCTAATTCTAGAGGCTTGTAGTTTTCTAAATTACAACATGCCTGCAACGTGTTCATACAGTCAATATACAGTTACAAAAAAATCATTGTTATCGCTAATAAAAAAATAATATTTAGGAAATCTGACAAGCGATAGAACTACATATAATCATCCCTAAGCGAAAGCAATCAAAGAAAGTTGTTGGTACACTTGCATAAAAAACAGATAAAAATTTTTAGCTAGCTATACAGATTATCGTAAAGTAGGGCAGGATGTATGATACGTACCCATACTTTAATGAATGGGTTATGATTGATTGGTCTGAACGTTATGGTAAACGTTACGTTGGTGTGTGCGGCTATTGTGCCGTATTGTGGGCTTATCTGAAACTCTTCCGATATCAACGGTTGCCACCAAAACCTGGGCAAAAGCAGTACTTATATCAGAGCAAGAAATCTGGGAATCACTTTATCACTTGTAGAAAGAAATGTACAGTGTTGTTGTTTTGTTATCCTCGGAAGCAGAACTAAAACATTCTAGTTAAAATATTATAAAAATTGAAATGTTATTTACCTAGCTCCAAAATCGCCTTTATTCAGAAGCATCACTTTGAGTTTCTTGCATCCGCGTTTGCGCACTCGGCCAAATTGTAGCGAGTTCTGACTGAAAGCCAGGCTCATACCCGTCGCACAACCGCTCAGACTCACCAGAGGCCGCTCAAAGTTTAATACTTTCATATTCAGCTACAATTGACCAATAATTTAATTTACTTTTGTGTTGACTAAGGACGTCTGTCCACCGTCGCCGTCACCATCACGTCAACGAGAACGAGATGATTAGTTAAGTGATTATTTTGTAACATAAGCAATGTTACAAAAAAATCACATAACCATCTATGTCTTAAGATTGACGGCGAATTCTTCGTCGAAGATGAACAGGTCTGTAGTTAAAAGAGTTATTGGTTTATCGTCGTGACGGCGAAACACTTAGTAGCTGAAAAGGGCTGTCGTCGAAAGTGACGCATATGAAAGGTTCTGTCGGCGAAATGTCCAAAGGTAAAGGGCCCTGTTGTCGAAACGGAAATAAATGAACCGTCCTGTCGACGAAATATCCAAAGGTGTAACGCCCTGTAAGCGAAACGGAAATAAATGAACCGTCCTGTCGACGAACAGTCCAATGGCGAATCGGTCATCGGAGAACGGTTGCTGAATCAAAAACCCTGCAATATGTATCGGACACGCGCACCGAGGGTTCCGCGTTCCTATTTGTAGCTATATAAATCTCGTTAGAGTACCATTTTAGTATTATTTTTGGAGATCTAATTACCAACGAAATCATGCAATATTGTAAAAAAATGCGCTAAAGTGCCAGACAGATAGACAGACAGACAGCAAGGTACTCACTCCTTTATGGGTTCCGTTTTTTTTCTCTTAAGCTACGGAACCTTTCCTTACGGAATCTTTCGAGTTTAAAGTACTTACTGAGAAACTAAACTTTTTTAGTTAAGATTATCGATAACACAATAGTAAATAGTATATTGACTCTACCTGAACATTAAGCTTGCTTATCAAGCCCACCGGCTTAAATTGTATCTTCACAGGAACTTTACCGTACGGATGTATCCTACTCTTATTCGGTATTACCTTCAAAGAGGACAGAGCATTTTCTATGTCCATGGCAATTTGATTCCGAATTTTATCATTTTTGTATGTCAGCAACATTTGCACTCTGCGAAATTAAATCGAAAGCCGCATGTAAACTTCGTAACTACTAAACCAACAACCAGGGCAATAACAAGTTGTTTATCTAAGCGTCGTGAACTTGTCTAAATGAATTTGATAGAAACGCCATAGTACATGAATAAATTGTTTGCTACTGTTTACCTTGATGGCCCGCCTGCCTGCTCAGTAGGTCTTTGTGGAACAGTCGTCTCAGGAACGAGACAAACACTGGTAGCGTCAGATTTGGTCGTGTCTTCCACAACAGGGTACATTTCTCTAAATATGTATGTGGCGTCTATTGGTATTTTACTATGATTCATTACTTCTATTGTGCGACTAAACTTTTCCCCCACTCTCACGTGTCCTAAGTCAAAGCTCTTTTGGCAACCTTCATAAAGATCGAATAAGAGAGGTACTCCTGAAAAAAGTAAGCAACTAGATTTTAATATTTAAGTATTTAATGATAATTATACGAAGTGGCCCATTAAAAGCGTCAGCATAGTTGGAGATTTTTTAAAACTCCCGAGCTACGAACTATTAGAACCCGTAAATAAAACAACTTTAAGAACCGTAATTTCAAAAATGTTTCAAAACTGGATAGTTTGCACCATTTATTGTAAATGCTGCCAATGTAAATACTGAAATGAGCTAATCTTTACTTATATTGAATCAAAACGAACCTTCCCCTTTAATAGTTATATTTTCTTCGCAGAGCGAGTTCACCCAAAACTGCAAGGTGAATTCGTATCTTTTAACCTGCTTTGGTCGGAAGAATATCGCAATTTTTAGACGTTTTCCAGGTTTGATACTCGATACTTTTTCGTAATCTACAAACAGCTCCGGTATGCTTGGAAAGTTTAAGTCGACACTGTAAATAAAAAATAAGTAATCATAACACCGAGCTATGGTTTTCAATATTTTCATGTAACTACCTATTTAACATAAATAGCATTCTTACGTTATAGCTACTCTGTCATCGTTAGTAAATGCAATATTCTTTTTGTAGGTACTATCCGGTGCATTAATAAAGCATCTTGAAAAATCATATTCCATGCACGAAAAATGATATAAAGGTTTTTCAATTTCTGCATGAATGAAAATACTGTACTCCGGTCCATCTGAAATCTGTACAAAGAAAAAAGGCGCTAGGCTTTTCACATACTTTCGAATTAAAACGTAAAATGTAGGTGTATAGTCAGCAACAACGTTGATTTACACTATTAGTTATTAAAACTTAAAGTACGAAATAATTTATCATAAAAAGTTAAATTTTAGTACAGCGGCGCCGTAAATTTTCAAATTGGCTCCAAATTCATAGAATCATGGCTTTTTCTTAAATAAAATATTTTACTAACTCAAAAAATTACTCAATTTCCGTAAAATATTTGAAGCTTTAATATTATGTTGTATTTAATTCTTTATTGACATCTTGCAAAGGATAGTTCGAGTATATATTTATATTATTTAGTAGGTTATTATCCTAGATTATTATCTATGTATGTGGATCATTGACGGTTTGATTGCATAGCTACCTCTTCGAGACCCACTACAAATTGTAACTGTATACTTACAGACAAGGTAACAGGGAAAGCCTCCACAGGCACTTGCTTGACAGTGAAGTATAGAGTACATTCTACTTTGTTGGCAGGCGTGACGTGTCCGTTCTTAGGCTCCACTCGTAGCTGCATATATTTCTTTACGTTTGTCGTCTTGTAATTCCAGTCGAAGAAAAACGTTGCCGAACCGTCGTTTTTTATAATAAACGGTATTGTTCTTTCATATGTAGAAGCAGTCTAAAATACATTACAGATAGGGTAACGTATACAAAATCAATACCAATTTCGAAAAATATGAAATTATCTATGTTTAGAAGTCTGTACCTCATAAGAAGTAAAGGAATTCCGTTCCTCATGAGGAGTGAAACAGACGGACAGCAAATTAATCCATAAATCAGATTAATTTGCGGTGCGTCTGTCAAATCAAGTCCCTATTTCTCAATATAGGACGCATCAAGTTGTAATTTAATGCTAAAATTATTATATGTGACTCAAATACAGGTAAATAATTAATTCTCGATACCTACTTCTATCTATTAGATATTAATACATTTCTTGGTGCATAAGTCATACATCTTGAGCGGTTTTAACTTTATATCATTCAAAAATATCAAAACAAACCTGATCTAAATGTATATTGGTAATAGCTTCACTGTTAAGTATATGTTCATGGCCAATTAAATAGTAAGTCACTTTGGGTTTTATTGAATAGCTGAGCGCATTGACGCAAAGAGTCAAAAACTTTGTCAAATATGTCACATTACAAAATATCTTGAACGACAATGGACCATCCTGGATTGGAGTGTATATTATTCTGGAAAAAATAAATACAATAATAAAGAAAGACGTAAGGTTCGACATCCATGCCGGCAAAGTTTCGAGCTAGTTCAAATTTATTTTTTTGCTGGTGATCTCTTAACGCTAGTAGAAGAAGAACGTGTTTAAGACTTCGCATTATTGTATTAAAATAAAATCGAAGAGCAAGTGTGTTGAAAGAACTCTTACTTAATTGGTGTATCAGATTTTGGTTTCAACATTCCCTCATTAGGCTCACAAATAACAGGCGTCTTCCCAGATTCATTGCACAACGAATTGCCTTTGAATTCAAATTTGAGCTCTTCGCTTTCAGTGTTCTTTAGTACAACGACATTCGTAGTTGTGAAGCCGACTAAAGAGTTCCTTATGACAAGAATTGTTGGTACGAATACAACTTCGGGCTCTCTCACCAAACCAACAACTAATATGTTTATGACCAGGCTATGAACTGGTATTTCGAACCTCCATTGTGACTCATAATCCTAGAAAGATATTTTTTTTTAAATGTATCATACGAATCAGCTAAGGGGTCAATTTCTTGAAGGATTACTGCAACATTTTATATCATTTATCTACGACTTCCACGAGGACAGTTGTTAGTAAAAACATAGTGATTACGAACCCCAGGTGCAGTAGGAGAAAAAGTAAATGTCACTTCGGTAGAGGTGCCCCCTTCGACATATCCTTTCATCATGTTGCAGTGAACCGGTATAAGCTCCGGCTTATCAGATGCTGCCATCTCAAATATAAACTCATACGCTTCGCTAGTTGGGTTTATCACATTGAATGTTCTAAAACGATTAAGGTTTTGCAATAAAGTAAAAGAAAATCGAGCAACAGATTCAAAACGAATTGGTAAGGTACAGTCAGATAGTGCCAGGCCACACGGTGCGGCAACGCGCCGCACCGCATTACTCCGCACCGCACTGGCGGCCACACGAGCAGTGCGGCGCCGCTGCGGCACCGCAACAAGCTTGGCGGCTTGCCTACTAGTCAGTTGACGACAATCATGAACATCCCCATGAACTGAGCGGCGCCGCTGCGGCACCGCACTGCTTGCACCCCTCCCCGCCTCGTCTGCCTCGCGCCGTTGTCCGGTGAGCCTGCGGTGCGGCGCCGGAGCGGTGCCGGACGTACCGTGTGGCATACCATCCAATTTTATATGTAGCAAACCGTTGCGGCACCGCTCAGGCGCCGCGCCGCCCGGAGCCGCACCGCACCGTGTGGCCTGGCGCTTAGAGTTCAGTGGTGGTAACACTGGAACTATGAAACTGTTTGCTACAATATAGAACTGCAAATTATTATAGAAAACGCGCTGCAGACAGTGCTCAAATTATTTATAAAAATAGAATTGTCAAATAATGAGGACATAAATACAAACTTTTTGTAGCATCCAGATCCTAATACATCAAATTCTAAAATAGTTAAATGCGAAGGTAAAGCTACTCCGGTAATTTTTCTTCTGCCTGATGTCAAATAAGTGCTCTCCTCGATGTCTAAGTGGACATAGGGTATCATGGAGCGCACCTTTATTTTGCACGTTAAGTTTTGATCGTACGGGTCCAGATTATCTGAATAAAATAATAAAAGTGGCATCAAAATTAAATATACTGTTACAATCATCACAAAGTGTTGAAAACTATTTATTTTGTAGTTACCTATATTACTTTTCAGTCTCACTTTGTAGTCAAATGCGTCCAGAGGCGCAAATGTTACCGTGAAAACTCTGCTTTCGCCAGGCTTCAAGCAATCTTTAACTGGTTCTATTGTGAATGGCAGGTCAATCTCAAACCACGTGTCGACGCTGTTTCTGCCTTCACTATTACTGAACAGCGTTACATTGCTAGGATCTGGCAATGATACACTCAGGTACGTCAATATATCGATATTTAATAACACGTAAATATATAAACATAATCAATTATCTAGATTTAGATGAGAAAGCTGAAGATGAGAGATTGTTTGTTTGGGTGAACGCGCTAATCTCGGAACCTATACTAAGTGATTAGCCCGAATTCGGGTGTACGAAAGAGACGCGTCTTTCGTGCATACTAATTCGCACACCCGATACATTTATTCCATTGTTGTGATTAGTGGTATTTGAAGAGCGTACGTTACTCCGTTCATTTACACTAAGTTGTTTGTCAGAATTGCATATAGGCAATCGAATTCGGTTTAACGACTAAGTGTGATTGTGCCCTTATAGTTGTTATTAACTATAGACTCCTCCTTACAGGAAAACCTATCTATTACCTATCCTAACCTACGGCCTGTTATTCATGTTGTTAATCACGACGTGTGTTCGAAGGTTTAATTACTTTTTTTATTTTTTAGTTCTAGTTAATACTATTTTGAATAGATCCTCATTGGACCTTTGTTTTTCTTGTTAATATCTTGTTTTTCTTCACAAATAATGGCCGACGTCTGTTGTTTTGGATATAACGGCCAGTTTGAACCTAGTTTTGAAGATATAAAAACTCTTTTGTGAATATTATAAAAATTTTTGTTACTCTTTCACGCAGAAAAATATCTTTAATTCATTAATCACGCTCTGAACGACGGGAGTGGAGCAGTAGCAGAAGATACTGATCCAAAACCGCGGAGGACAGCTTTGTTTATTATAACTAGACTCTGTTTGCTTCCGTTTTCAAATATATAGGCTACGTTAGGTTTCATTATAACAGACATAATGTCTTCTACATTAATATAGGCTAATGTTAATGTTAATAGCAGTAAAATTTGATTTTTTGGTATTTCGTTTGTAATCTTCTGAAGTCAATATTCTTCTTTAAAAATATAACAATACCTATAAAATTGTGCTTCTGTACGAGGAAAGATTTTTTCGATTCCTGTTCAATGAGTGTAGGTTCAACAGAAGTTTTTGATTAGTATTAAAAACATACATTATAGGTACACTCAATAAGTATAATTTATAAGGTCTTTATTTCGTAAAAAATGCGGAAGAGCGTCAAAGACGCACAGTACAAACAATGGTTCACACATCCATCATACACACCACGTCGGTAGATAGTAGAAGAGATGATAAAGACCGACCTCTTTGTACCAGAAAGTCAAAGCGATCCCGAAGATACGAAGGAGACTTAGTATTGTAAACACTAGAAAAGAGAAAGGATAGAATGTGACAATCTCGACGCTGCCACATAGATGGCCACTTCAACTGCCTCCGAAATTCTGACGCTTGGTAATTCTTTCGAAGGTTGAAGACGAAAAATTCTGCAGACGTTGAAACTTTTTAAAAAGTTCCTTAGTCGTATCAAGAAAACATACATCGGCATACTTTAGAAGTGGTAGAGGAAGCTTAAAAAGTGTATATGTCGTAGGATAATTTGATACTTCGAATCTTCGCGGAAATCCTAGGGGTTTTGCGAAAACGCGGATAATAAGACATAGGCGAAAAATTATCAAATCTTACTGGACAAAGTCAGGATTTTTGCGAAAATACTCGTTATTATAGCAATATTGCGAAACGAAACGCTGGCTGTTATGAAATAAGAACGCTGATTGGTCGGTCAGCGCGTTCAATAAGAGATCGTCTCTGATTGGTTGACGTCTTAAATGTCAATCATTTCTGAGATCTATTGTCTGTAGAAAACAACATACATACTAAAATTATCAATAAAAAGTTTATAAAAATCAATTTAGTGATTTTCCTTTCTCACCTATTCTAAACCTTCATAACTCTATCATACAATACTTGAAGTTAATCATCGGCAAACTAGGAACCAATTAGAAGTCAGCCAGTAAAATTGTAGCCAATCAGTGTTGAGCACATCAAATCTTACTATAATAACGAGTATTTTCGCAAAAATCCAAGCATATCCTCCGTTGCAAATCTCACTACAAGATTTTGGTTTGCTGGTAGAGAACTCATTTTTGGGTTAAGCTCGCCATTGTACATAAGTTTTTTTTTTGTTTTGTATTTTTTTGCTTTATCTTTATATTTTATGTTTATTGTGTGCAATAAAGAATATGAATATGAATAAATCCTGACTTTGTCCAGTAAGATTTGATAATTTTTCGCCTATGTCTAATTATCCGCGTTTTCGCAAAACCCCTAGGATTTCCGCGAAGATTCGAAGTATCAAATTATCCTACGACATATACACTCAGAACATCCTTCTGCCTACTTTAATAATGTGAACCTGCCAAGAAAGGTACTTATACGAGACTATTTAGATACATATTTTTCTAGTTTTATAAAAAAAAATTACCTGTTTTAACTGCAAGGTCAGGTGCATCGACATTTTTGTTTGCCACTGAACCTGTATCTGCATTATTAGGCTCCACGTCGTTGTCCTCGGCAATTACCTAATCATGACATGACTATTTAAAAAAATGTTTTTTTTATAAAAGAACAAAATCAAAACCTGACTTTATTAATGGTAGAGAATACCTAAGGCTACATTTGATTAAAGTTTAAAAAAGTAAATAAAATCGTTGCGTAGTTTTAAAGATCTAAGCAAACATACATAAAAACAGAAAGACAACATAAAGCGACTCTGTTTTATATATACTATGTCGTGATTTCAACGAGTAAATAAGTTAAGTTCTAAAAGTTAGTTTCTTTCAGATAGAAAAATAAGTAAAAAGCGGCACCCCGTTATATCTAAAATCTAAAAAAATGGACAAACCTGTGAATTTCTATTTTCTTTCTTGTCTATTCTAGCTGGAAATTCATCGTCTATTTGAAAACTCCATTTTATTTTCATCTGAACATGACCAACGTTTTCCACAGTGAATTGAAATTGTCTTGTCTGAATATTTTAACCAACATTAATATGATTATAATAACGTACTAATACAGTCAAAAGATTTATCACTATTAAAAAATCGTGTACCTGATAAATAAATGTGTCGAGTAATTCTTTGGTCTCGGGTAATTTAGAAGCGTATTTTGTATACTCAGTTTCTGCAGAATATACTATAACCATGTTTATTCTTCCCAAGACATTATTGGAAGACGGTGGAATTATTTGTTCGTCAATAAGAGTTTCACATCTTTCATTAAGGCTTAAATCTCTGAAAATAATTGAGTAGAGAATAGTTTGAAAATTAAAATTAGATTTTGAAGGTTGTGGCCCTGGATATACAACACCTTTTCGGACAAAAGTTTATTCCCTTCAAATTCTTTTTAATGACACTGCAATAATTACAACGAATTATTTAACTGAGATAATCTCATATATTTGATGTCAGTGTACAGTACAGATAGACAAAATAGTAATCAAGTTTAATTCGTTTTGACTTACTTATTGTGATCAAAGAGGGAGACTATTTGACGATTGTCCCAAGTAGTGCCTTTTACATCGAGTGTCAGAGAATCGTCGCTAATTGCCAGTAAAGTACAAGACAGTAGCTCCTGTAAACAAAATTAAATTTAAAATTAAAAAAAAACCACCGACCAAAAAAAGTACGCAATTATTATGACAAAAGGTTAAAATGCTAAACCCTATAAAAAGCAAACAAACTGAGCGTGTACCATTCATATCACACCTAACAAACGACCTGATGACCTTAAGGACTTGAACCGTTTTCCACCAAACACGGTCAACGAAATGCATTTTTGTGCTCTCTAAAGTCACAAGATATTTCGTTAAATTTAAGTCGCCACCACAAAAAAATATCATAGATAAACTGTAATCCCAATTTTAGTTCCGGACCCCTAGCGTTGATCAGGCTGACATTACATATGTTTTACTGTCCATATGAATTACCTTTTTGGGACCTATCTATAAAAGTGAATAAAAACTTGGCTTTCTAGAAATCTTATCTAACCTGAATTTACTAATATATTACCAATTTCTTACTTTTCGCAGGCTGACAGGCTGAGCAGAGAAGAAAATAATTTCTAGATCCTTCTCTTCACCGGGGGAAATATATCCCATGGACGGTTTTATGACTAAACACTCTACTTCGCTCCAGGTAAACTTGTATACCTTTTCAGAATTATTTACCATCACAACTGATCTCCTTTGTACGGAACATAGTTCACAACCACCTGGTGTTAAATAATGTGCATTAGTATACCTATTACCATGGCTTACAATACTTAAATAACTGAAGATCAGTCAACTGCTTGTTACGAGTCACGCTTCCTAAACTACAAAATTCACTCTTTGCTACGAAATAATGAAACTGAACAACAGATACCGTATGTGTAAAATAGAATTAATTACCAAAAAATATATTAAAAAAAAATGTAGAATTAATTACCAAAATTTAACACATATTTCAGAAGAGAAGTTTCCAAACTTAAGGTGTCACGTTCTCTAATAGAAGAGGAGGACTGTGCTTTATGCCGCTTGAGGTCACCTCTCGTTTTTTTCTTATCAAAGCTGCTACTTTTACTTTTTTTATCTACTGTAGACGATGTAGATAGGGTCCTGTTTGCGGTAAAATATATATGAATTTAGAAACATTCTGGATTATATTAAAATAAAGATTTTAAGTCTGAAAATAAGTAATTATTATAATCTTCTTGGTATAATTGTTTGACAACATAATCATATTTTTTTTACAGCATCTTTGCCATACTATCATTGGCCGAGTTTGCAATGTAATGTTGGGAGGACGAATGACAAATGGTAGCCAAGGTTTTACAGCATCAAGCGCTAATAATTTAAGAAAATTTACCCTTCTGCAGACGACCTATACGCATCTATGTCCATATCCATGGATAGCATTTCTAAACCAATCAATATGACGTCTTCCATGAACGATTCCCCTTCACACTCTACCTGAAGGAAATAAGAAACGTTTCAAGTGTGATCTGTTAAAATTCAGTCATTCAAAAATATTGGTACGGCGGTAAAAATAAGTGTATTAAATGCATCATAAAGTTCAAGGTAAAAAAACAATTTTTAAAACATAGGTAAGTTAAGCACTTACGGTAAAATATTCGTAAGGATTGTTTACAATCGTAATTTTGACTTCACAGTTAGTTCGGCCCTTGTGTATAGGATTGTAACAAACATTTAATTTCATCATCTCAGCGGGTTTCAGCATAACTTTCATTTTTAAATTGATTTCAACTGAAATGGTGAAACTTGTTGTGAATATTTAAATTTAGATACCAATTTCCCAATTTATTCTTTCCAATGAGTGCAATTTTATTATTAATATCAATGGTTAAAATTAAAACGCCGCAAATACGTTACCTACATAATAAGATCGGACTTTTGAAACGGCGCACATATTTTACATAATAATAATGCAATGACACATAATGTAAAGTGTATCGCTCGCGAAGTACCTATCTTTGTTATTTATTTATAACTAGCTTCTGCCCGCGGCTTTGCTTGCGTTAGAAAGAGACAAAAAGTAGCCTATGTTACTCTCCATCCCTTCAACTATCTCCACTTAAAAAAACACGTCAATCCGTCGCTCCGTTTTGCCGTGAAAGAAAGACAAACAGACAGACAGACAGACAGACAAACACACTTTCCCATTTATAATATTAGTATGGATATCATTAAAAATACGATGTTTCCATTACCATGATTGCCGTCTTGAGCCTGTTCGTTGGTTGGCACTGGAGCCAACGAGAATACAGGTCTAATTTCATCCATTGCCTGAAAAACTTCTAACACGACTCCGCTATTCACCGTACAGATATTTTTAAAGCAAATAGATTTGTTGCTGATAGAACCCAGACATGTTACTGGAAATTGGAGCGCAGCAATACTATGGTGTTTCAGTGGTGGAGATACCAGTTTTATTCTAGGAATAACGCCTTCACCAATTAAACAGATCTTGAATGACTGTTCTTGATTGTCTAGCAATTTTAAATTTATTTCCAACACTGCACGATATTCCTGAAAACGTATATTTAGATAATTATTACTTTTTTTCAATTGTAGCTAAATAATTTCATTCCATCGATAACATGATTTTTCTGCGATCAAAACACTAACGCTGGTTTACATTAAAACAGTAGCTGGCGCCAGTATCACTGGATTCCGGCTCTGGATCAACACTGTATCAATGTAAACATTTGTCAATCCGCTAGATAGTGGATGCTTTACATGGCGCTAGCTACTGTATCAATGTAAATCACCTTTACATTCTAGTAACTTATATCGTACATACATACCTGTAGTGCATCTGGACTGAAAATTATTCCCAGATTCTTATGCAACAAAGGTTCTATATGTGTGTCAAACTTGTCTAAAGAGAATATCTTAGGACTTGAATTTGATTGATGGTGCAGTTTCATGTTGAGGGCACACGCAACAAGTCCGTTATTATAAAGGTCAATATAACCCGTGTGGCTGGAATTCACTGTGACGCAGAAAAAATGCAATGTCACCGAGTTCTCCGTAAAAACACAATGCGGCGATGACTGCAAACAATAAAAATGTCAAGAAACACAAGAGTTATGTACTTCTGGTTATTCTGAATGCTCTATCTGACTATTCGAAAGCATATTTACCTAAAGTATTTTAGCTATGTAAGCGGGCGCCTTGCAGATTTTTCTGTTAAAAAATCTGGAATGCCAGGAACTCTGGGAGTGCATACCCAGTCGGGTGTGAAATATGGTAGACACTTCGGAAAATTCAATTCGACAATAGTAGTCAGAAAAAAGTGAGACGCCTGGCAGATGTGAAACATCGACATCCACATATCGAAACCACGGAAACGACACCCATGACCGAAATTTTAAAAAATGTTAGCCGTCACATTGGATTCTGAAATGGACCTCATTTTCGGCATCAGTGTCCCCGAAAACCACGGAAACGATACCCATGACCGAAATTTTGAAAAATGTTAGCCGCCATCTTGGATTCTGAAATGGACCTCATTTTCGGCATCAGTGCCCCCGAAAACCACAAAACGTGAGGCCAAGGCGCATATTAAAAAAAGTAATATGATTGAAAAGAAACAAAACAAAAGCGTGGCGATGGCGAGCGTCGCCACGGCATGCATCGCCACGCCAGAAATTTGTTTTACGTGCGGCTATAGATGTTTCACATCAAAAAAAGCACAAAATTGCAGGTTTTTTACGATCAATACAAAAGTACATTCAATAAGCCCACATTCGAAAGTAAGGAAATTAAATAAATTTGTCGGGCCCAAAACCGCGGTTTTTTTTAGATACAAAGTAGTACATAATGTAACGTTTCAACGTCAGGCCAATATGCATCCGAATGAATATTCTATATCCATGAACTAATAGCTGCAAAAGTTACCTCTGGTACTTTGTACTCTGATAGATTTTTAACAATTAAATGTTCTCTGAACGTGGTCTCAATATTCCATAGATCCAAAGTGGGCATAGCTCCGGTCCCAACCAGTTTGAGTGGTACTCCTTGAGCCTCAGCAGGACACGTGTCACTTATTATGAAGTGAATAGTTTCCTCAAACTTGCGCGGTCCTGTTGCGAAGAATTGTATCGGTATGGTCCGGCTGGTTCCAGGAGGTAGGAGGTTATCTTCGTTCATTATAAGGAAGTTGCCACATTTTAACGGAGGAATTTTAATTCTGTTGGATTTTCAATATGGTATTTCATGTTAATTTTATTAAAATATTTAGGATTAAACACACAAAGGAGATCGGCAATTCATGGCCTCGATAGACAAAGTATTAGACCAGTCGAAAAAAAATTTAAATAATTATAAACCCTACTTTATTTTATCATTTCTTTAAAAAACATAGGAAAATAAAATTGATAATAAAGGGAAGTCAGTTGTTGTATTCCTCGCGTTGCTGTTATTAATAATAATCGATGTTGCCGTTTTATGCCTTCTCTTTAATTAAAAATGTTTTTCTCAGTAAAAGGTTTGTATTATAATGATTGATTTATATTTCTTTTCGCTCCAAAAATATTTTAGAAGTATAGCGAAATAATGATTAAAAACAAAGTATATTTTTTTGTTTTGAACGATTTCATATAAAAATCGATTTGCATTTTTGCAAACTGCAACACTCGATACGGCTGCCACTTGTCATTGTCAATCAACTGGTTGTCAACAATGTCAACAGATTGCCGGATATTGTCATAAACGTTTCTCACTTGTTGTGGACTTACGTTTTAAGTTTATTTTGTGGGATTTTCTTTAAAATCCCTGATCGTGTGCACGTAAGGAATATAAATTATACATTCTGGAAGTATAGTTCATCTCATATTAAAATCACTAAAACTCATAAGCTAATACGCGAAAAAAAAGGCGGGAGCAAATGTTAATAGGATTTATTGACTACTGTCTGAAACAAAGTTTTTATTTATTATATCCCATGTTATAACAAAAAACTAATTACACAGGGCTATATTATAATATTAGTCCTTGAAAACCCAATTTATTTCACTTTTGTTTATTGAGGCCTAATTTATTAGGACTTTTTGCGGATCTCCTTTACGTTATCACATACTTACTTAGTAGCTTTGTCTTTAGGTGGGGGTGGAATAAAAGGCGCGAGATCACGTACGGCTTGGTACACAGGAGGTAATAATATCTCATAGGTCACGGGGCATTTGCTTGTATTGTTCAAAATAACATCTCTCGTTATTCCGGTACCGACTGCTATTATATGGAAATTCAATTCACCCAGCGGAAATAAGGTAAACCTTAAAATACAAAAGATTTATTTTATTTGTGACAAATCTAACAAGACCAAACACAATAAGGATACGTTGTTCTGTCATTCCGTAATGGACAATATAGCTTGCTTTGTCATAAATAATATTACACCCTTTTGAAAAGTTTTAGACCAATACAACCTTCATATTATTTGCGTTAGGTATTATAATAATTGATTTAATTTATTATATTAACTGATGATTACTTTCCGACAATATAATTTGAATGCAGCCATCATTTATTCATCGCAGCAATGTTTAAGAGAGAAAAATAACGTTTCGTGGAGTTTTACCCACAGGAGTTGGTCAAATTATATATTTTTTTAAAATCAGGATGAGTGGAAAAATGTATCGCGACTGCTATGACTAAATAAACAGCTTGTTCTAGTGAACACTTACGTGTTGTAAAATGATGCCAGAGTAATACAGACTGGGAACTGCGCAACGACGACCTGGTTCTTGCTGTCGTCCAGCAGCGAGCAGATGTAGGCGGGCACATTGTGCAGGTTCATCGACGTGGTGGGCGTGCACTCGAACTCGATGGCGACCAGCCGCAGCGACGCAGGCACTATCCCACACTCGGGCATGCACTCAAAAGACCGCAGCAGTGTCGGCTCCGGGAAATTCTTGACCTTTTTTAACCTGATTTTTAAAGTTATTTTATAACTTTCTAACCACTAGACCAACAGGCCCGTCAAAATGGATGCTTCACGGTGGGAGGGATGCCCGCGAAGTTCTAATTTTCGTACGTTTTTTGCAATTTGCCGATCATTGTCAGGCTGTACAGGAATTATAATCGTTTAAATCATCAAAATGATTGGTTGTCTATTTCATGAAAAAACGACTATTGTATTGATTGTATTGATGATATCTATTACAGTCGTGAATCATACAATATCAACACACACCCAGACACTGAGCAGCAAATTGCAAAAAACCGTTCGAAAATTTTAATTTCGCAGGCTACTGAGAAGCATCCCCCTTAACGATTTAAAATAAAGTTTTCCTCCAGGACCCATTGAAACTTTCCACACTGTATCTACTTACTTTAAATAATTATTTTTCTTTATAAAAACAAAAATAATTATTTCCCACGCACAATAGCCGAATTATGAGCTATGAGTGCGGACAAGCCCAGCGAAACTAAACTAAACTACTTATTTCATCTTGTAATATATTTACTAACTTGTAATAAATATTGTATTTGCCTCGATTTAACAAGTATATTTCTCGTATAACTGTAGAATTTACTTTAACGTTGCCATAATTGAGATAGTTCTCGCTTGGATTTTCATAAGCACATTCAACCTTGACATCGTAGCATTCTGCGGATAATGACAAATTATCTACCAACATTGGCGCTCCACGCCCCTCCGAGTCAAATATCTGTAGAAAAATTATATTATATACGGATTTCTTAAAATTATTCACAACAGTTAGGTCACTCGTATATATACGTTAAACTACAACTAGGTATGGTTTTAACTTGTAAACTGCCTTTTCTCAGTGTAAATTGAGAAAACAACATTAAAAACGAAATTCTTAAAAAAAGAATCACTTTAAAAAACTAAAAACAAATCACTAGGTAACTTAAATTACGGAAGTTGATGGCTTCCGTTTAGTTTGTTTTATATTGCCACCGACTTTCAGTTATTTTTCCGAGAACCCCTTTTTTAAGTCGGTTATAAATACTTGTGTTTACTAAGAAAAAGCTGTTTGAGGGTTAAGCTCCTAGTAATAGTTTACGGTATGTGATATGTGATCTAGCAATTGGGAAATAATAAGTAATTCTAGGTCTGGCCGGGCGCAAGTTTCTTTTGTTTTATAAAAACAATGTATGTAAATTGCCGTTTGTCCGTTACGACAAAAACAATCGATGATCGATATAAATTATTATCGATATTATAATCATATCTACGCACAAATTTTGTGTATTTAAAACTTAACTTAATTTTAATATGTACTGAATTTACCAAGCAGTGCATAGAGGAAGTGCATAGAGGAAGTGAATAGTTGGTTTAACTTACGTCAATCGTTAAGGTTTTAGAAGATATGACACCAACTCGGCACGCAATATAAGTAACAGGAACCACTTGATTGTCATGTCTCGGCACGATGCCCGACTTCTGAGCTATTATAAAATCTTCGACAAAATCTTGGGGGTTATTTAACTTCCACATTATGGGTAAAATAGAATCGTTCTTTACAATAAATCTATCATCTTCCCTACGATACAGTAGGAGTTTTCCGTATTCTGCAAATTAGTTATATATGTTTTTACCTACTTATATTTCACTTTACAATACTTCTCGTTTTGTAAAGTGAAATATAATCAGGTAAAAAGTACCTTTGTAACCACAGAGCACAAACTTACTTTAAATCGGGAATAGAGGGAAGTATAAAAAAGAAAAGCAGCTCAGCACTGTAAAAAAGTAATCTTTGGACACTTTGTGTCCGTTTCACCAACTTTGCCACAGTCGAAATCGACGGCGATGTCCAATTTCAGGCGTCCAGTTTGGAACCATCATATCAGGGTATGTTTGTGACGTGGTCAGCCCACATCTCCCTGGCTATTTTTTCCACAACCTCTGCAACTTGAGCTATATAGCGCAGGGTGGTGTTTCGAACCCGATTTGTACGCTTAACAAGAGAACAAAAAAAAACTTACCAATTGACTTAGTCAGTGGCAAAATTTCAACGATCGGCAAAACTCCGCTACAAGCGATGTTTACAGTAACTATTTCAGGATTGTCTTTGACACAGAACAACAATACACTCGTGTGTACGTTCACTACTGCCGGTGCCGCCGAAATTGTTAGTTTGTCTCGACATCCGGGCTAAAATAAAAAATATTTGGCATTGAATTATGCCAATGGCTTTTGGGACAAGTTCCAAAAAATTTTACTGGAATAAAGATTTAAATTCTCACTTGTAATTGTAGAAAAGTTTTGTCTATTTGAAAAACTTCAGTATCTTCAAGAAACTCGATGACAACATCCGCAGTAATGAGCGAGGCATTCTTTAAATCGATCGTATAATGTTCTTCGTAAATTCTAAAATATAATGTTTATTCCGTTAACGCAGGCAGCGCAAATCAAGTAAATTTTATATTAATGGAACAAAATATACCTGTTGGCTCCTACAAATATTGGTCCGAATTCAAACACTTTAAGATCATCTAAATATGTTAGTTTATAGACGTCGTCTTCATGTGTTCTCCTAACAAAATTTTCGAACATCTTTTTTGGACGGCTATCCAATCTGCATAAGTAGCGAACATACAATAAAAATCTTATCAAGAGTCGTGTCTAAAGTATTAGTACACAATTGGTAAATATGTGTACCTCGGTAAATCACATATTCCATTAACGTTTATATCAGCTCTTGATTCAGGCCATCCACTAACTTCGACGAACCTTTTAACGCTATAGTTACCTTCATCTTGGGGACTGAAGGAATATTTGCACCTCACTAGATCACCAGGTTCTAATATTATACGTGAAGCAGTCGCTGAAACGAGCATGGCATGCGTAAAGCAAACAAAATACAATATTTTATTACTTATCGTTTTAAAGGAAAAGAAGAAGGAAGGAGGTTTAATCTTATTTAGCTTAAGGCACTGATTTCCACTATGTTCGACGGAAGTGCTTGGTGCCACTGCAGTACCGCCGGACCAGTCAGTCAAAACTTATACTTATGCCAAAATACAGGTTTCAAGTAACAAGGCTTCAACAGACCTATATACACACTAACAACATAAGGATTTTTGACTACGGGTCCTAAAAATGGGATAACTTTTGAATTTATTGTTATAATTCTAATTAATATTTTAATTCGTTAATAACTTTATAAATCAACATTTTGAGTTCAGCATACTAAGTTCTGTTTACAAAAGTTTGTTAAAAATAAATAGGTGTTTACTATGAATTGGTTTGACGCTCGGTAGAGGAAGTGGAAAAACCTCTTTTTCCTCGTTTTCAGCTGTTTGATGAGTCGTATCAACAGATGAGGGAATATCGCCCGTCGATGTTTGCGACGAAGTCAACTGGAAACAAAAAATAGGTAGCTTACTGTCAATTTTATTCCAACTGACAATTTTATTCAGGCCACATTTAACGATATCAGTGAACTGAAATATGATAAGCCATCATTACCTTTTTGCCACAAATGCAATGCCATTTCGAAAGAATATTTAACACATTATCTTGGGTAGTATCATCTAATAAATTGAGATCCGTTAATTGGTTACATTCACATTTCTTTATCTGAAATAATATTTTACGTGATATGTTAGCAACACGGTACAAAAAAAATAGGCGGTCGTGCCATCTGTTCAACTATTCTTTTATAACAATTGTTACCAGGTCATTTCTCCCGTTCCAACACCTTGAAGCTTGCTGTCTCCAAATAGAAAATTTGCTAGTTTCATAAAACAATGATGACCACGCTTTTCTGGGTTTTGTGGGGCATTAGATTGGACGTCCACATTAACTCGACATAGAGCTTTATAAACTGGCTAATTTTATTTACAACTAGCAAACCCGGCGAACTCCGTTTCGCCACCAGATGGCTTCGTTTTATGTAACTTTTTTTTCTTTGCTATAAACCTCACGGAGCCCGAGACCTTTCCAACGAATGCAAAACCGTGGAAATCGGTTCGTGTGTTCTGGAGTTATAGCGTCAGGAAGGAAAGCCCGACTTATTTTTATATAGAAGATAGAAGATATATATTTATTAAAGTAAGACAACCATGTTAACCAAACAACAAAAGAAAAGTATTTGGATACCTATATAAAAAACACTCTATACATAAGACTTAATTACACACATTCTAATTATTAAAATACTAAAGAAATTTACCGGTTTTTCATCCAGGTACCACCACTCAAGTGGTGCCACATGATTTATCGTGGGAAATGTTTTAGGTAACAAAACAGTGAATTCTTTTGTAATCACAGGATGTTTAAGTATATCATCACTTTCCTCATCTACTTTTAAAGCTTCTGTTACAGTAGCCGAGTGCCTAAACATATATATTAATCCTTCCTTGTAACGCAAACAAGGACACATTAGCAATGTCAAAGGAAATCCTCTGGGTTCCAGATTGACCTCCGACATCTGTAATAAAAAACCTTTTAAATTTTATTTTCGTGACACACCGAGCCTCCTAGCTGTTACGTAAACCACATATTAGCTACATTACAAACCTGAAGAAGCATCTCAGATTTTCTCTTATTTTTCTTTTGAACTGTGCCCACTATCTGACCATTAAAGGTGTACAGAGGTTGTCCTATATCGCACTCTTCAATGATCCAATTATTTGCGATATTTATAAGATTCTCATACGTAGTTTTATTATATTCGTTGTATTTTGCATTCATGGCAGCATATTCATTACTTGGTTTTCCTAAAGTTAGTTTTTTTTTTATTTAACTAATAAAGGATTTTACCCAGTACTTCATTCATGTTAATGCCGAAATAATAGGCCACAGAAATAAAAGTAACAAGCACACACAGACAGAAAATCAAATAGAGATACTTTCACAAACATTACATATTTACATTGCATTGAGTGCTGTAGGCAAATTAGTGTAATACATCACTGCTGTATTGTACACCTAAAAAAATGCTTTCCGCCATTAACTGATACTCTGACTCATGTACAAATACAGTGAGATATTTTATTTAGGATATTCAAGCACTGAAATATTTGCAATCGAACTAAGACTTCTATAGATTGTTTCCAAAAGGAAAATAACAAGAAACAAACTTTACCTTCATATTTATACTAATTATTTGTCTATTTTTAATACTTATTTAATTTATTTAGGTAGTTAACTACATGTAAACATTTTTAGACATGTCAAGATTGTTTAAATTTCGTTAATATTCTGAACATATGGAGTATACGATATCACGGCACAACCTTACAACGACCACCCATACCTCTAGTTTCTTCCTTTTTTGTTTTTTTCTTAGTGTCCCCTCCTCCTGCTTCTATAGAAAATTGACTTCGTATCTCTATTAAAAACAACACATAATTTATTATAAATTAATCCAAAAACACTATAAACCCATGCGGTTTAAAATTAAAGCACAAAATACTTAGTCACAAACTAAAAAAAATACTAGGATTTCGAAATAAGTAACGGAGTCGGGAGTGCATAAAATATTAAGAACTAGCTTCTGCCCTCGACTTCGTCCGCGTGGAATAGTTCCCGTTCCCGCGGGATTTCCGGGACTAAAACTATCCTATGTTCTTTCTCGGGTCCCAGACTATATCTGTACCAAATTTCATTCAAATCGGTTCAGTAGTTTAAGCGGGAAAGCGTAACAGACAGACAGACAGACATACTTTCGCATTTATAATATTAAGTATGGAGTATGGATACTCAATGGTCAACTTTGTCACTTTTGAAAAAAATTCTTCATTCAAGATACGTAATGAATTGAACTTTAGAATTATGCATATATGAGGAAACCAATGAACGGCGCATGCTATTAAGTCATGTAAATCTTGAGATACATGGTGTTCTTTATATTTAGAATCACGGCGCCGCGCGCCGCGCGCCGCCATATAGTTTACCACTTAAATGACATTCCTAAAGTTAATAAACAAGCAATTATTTATGACCGCTATCTTTATAGTAATAAACTGAGAAACTATATAGACAATTTATATACTCCCGGACTTCTAAATCGAGCCACCTAGCGTAATGAGTTAATATCGTATATTATGCCAGCTTCAAGACTGCATTGATCATTCATTTTTTTAAGTTATGGACAACACTAACTCATTATTTTGACGGGCCTGTTGGTCTAGTGTTCAGTGATCCTGACTGCTAAGCCAGAGGTCGTGGGTTCGATACCCACCCAGGACAAACTTTGTGTGATGAGCATAATTGTTAGTTCTGTGTCTGGGTGTTATTTATCTATAATATGTATGTATTTAAAAATTATATAAGTATGTATATCAGTTGTCTGATTACCATAACACAAGCTCTGCCTAGCTTGGGATCAGATGGCCGTGTGCAAGATGTCCCAGGATATTTATTATTTATTATTATTATTTATTAGTATGCTAGGTGGCAGAGTCCGGAAGTGTACAAAAAAAAACTACGGAAAAGTTGCCCTGTTTGTAACATATAATTTTTTTTTGTTATTTTAAGTTACAAATGTAGCAACTTTTATGATCTTTAGATGTTTACCCGTGAAATATTGACTCGCAATAGTTTTTTAACTAATTCATGTTTTGAGAGTACATATTTTGTAACATGATATTTTATATGAATAAGTTAACAAGATATAAACTCACCCTTTCCAATCTTTTCTCTCTTATTGGTTTCCGATATTGATGATGGTCTGTAATCAACACCACTACGCAAATTTTATTAAACATTCCTTTAGTTATTCGTCTAACTGTAGCCAATTATACGTTGATGCATCAGATGCATTGTTCATTTGGTTCACCCTTGTTTGGTATGACAACGTTTAGTCGAAAATCGCTCCGGCTAATTTTAGTTACAATAAAGTCATTTCGTATAGTTATTCATTAGACCGAATAATTAATTGGTAGATATTTATTTGGCATATTTATTTCTTTGAAATAATGTCATCTTACCAAATTTTCAAATGCACAAATTTTATTTTAACTAATGTTTTATAAGACTAACTATGGCCGTATACAGAAAGAAAGCTGGAAACTTATAGGCGCTTGCCGGCGCTTCATCGCTTAACAAAGATTACTTACAGTCCAATTTTCTCTAAATAATGTAGCCTTCTGTCGTGTAATCCATGAGTAATGTATATTGTCTTTAATTCTGCAGAAAGATTGTCATACTCTTCAGCATCCATATCATCTACCATGGTAATGATCTCATCTATTTCTGTCTCATCGTATACTTTTGGTTGGGGCCTGCAGATATTTATAAAAACAAATAATAAATCTAAGTTTAGTATTTTTTATTGGGACACCATACCGTATATGTAGATGAGTAAAAGACACATAATCCGGCGCTAGGTAGATAGGTTTTCGAAAATAATATGATCTCCGAAATATTTTTTACAGATCTACTTAATTAAGATTTGAAGTCAATTAGTTATTAAATATCTCTTTGAGTTGTGATATATAACGGTATGTCTTTGAGTAATGTAAGTTTTATAAAAATAAATACTTACTCGGCTAGAAGAATTTCAGCTTCTCTTTGGGCTTCGTCGTGTGCATTGGCCCATTTAGAGAAATCTGAGTGACAGAGCACTAGGTGGAGATTCCGTATACTGCGTTTACATTTAATCAACGTGGTCAGTACTAAGGGTGGGTTCTTTACTACGAAACTTGACAACGAGTCCACCACAAAACCATTGTGGTATTTGGGTTGAAGGAAAAATTCAGTAAGAAGCTGTTCAATCAAATCCTACAGAGAAAAAATATAACTTTATTCCCTGTTGATACCTGGGTCTACTTAATTCTATTATAATATTACAATTATGTTAATATTCATTATTGTACATTATTACAATATGTATATTATAACCATCTGAAACAACGTCGTCGAACCCATAGCTTCTAACGCCATGTTAGATACGACCGAAGAGGCGGGCGACTTCTTCTTCTTCTTATCACTACCTCGTGAACGAGGAGTAGCAACGTTTCTTGTCATAGCTAAATATTGGGTTTTCATTAAAAGACTTTCAAAGTTATCTTCTTCTTCTTCTTCGAATCCTTCTGTTAAAAAACAATGAATTCATTAATAAATCTCTTTATTCTTTCGAATTCAAGGAAAGTGGATTATAAACTGTGTTTTCACCGGCTTGCTCGGGAGTGGGATTGACATCGACTCTCGTGTTTCTCCTCAACGCTGCATAATTCTCGTTAATGGCGGTAACAAGCATTCCTTTAGCCGGTATATCAGTTTCACATAACGCGTGAACTATACAGTGATCCACATTTACAATAGGTAATTTTAAATATTTCGATACGGAATAAGCCATTTCTTGACAATGCATTTCTGAAACAAACAGACATCTTAAAGATAAAGGAACGGCAAACGCGAGAACGTGGAAATTTGTTTATGTAGGTATGTTTTTTGCTCAATCCGACTTTTCAGTTGCAAAAACTTAATTTCGAAGATATATATCGATTGCAAGTGTTCTCTCTACCTTCACATGGAGAGCCATGAAAAAATATAAGAATGCCTTTTGCTTCTTTGTCGCCGAACGATTCCGCCTTAACGTCAGACTCGTGTAGACATTCCTTTAACGGGTCCACTCCGCCGGCCTTCAAATCTTTCATTTCATCTATAATAACAATCTTTATCAGAACCTAGTAGAGGAGATATAATTGTTCAGTATTATAGCAGGCACTTAGGAAAAAGATAAGTTAGAAAAATGTCAACCTTAGATTATATACATGTCTAGATGCCACATTGACCGTACTCTGAAGGGACCAAAAAAAGACTACTAATTTAGTAGACACGGTTCTCCCTTACGTCAGTATCATTTTACACGTCAACGGATAAGGTGCTCACAATAAATATTTAATTATGCCGGTTTGTACTGTCCGACTGTGTCGGAATTATGCAGGAAAACCCTATAATAATACCAAGATCAGTTTTCATCCGATAGTTTTTTCATTAACCACTAATATTAAAAAAAAACACGTTTTTTTAAATCGTGATTTTGAATGTCAGTTTGATTAGTCAGTGTTGTCACTTTGTTACTAGGGAGATTCGGCGAATTTATGGGAGACAAAATACAAATATCATTACATCATAATTATTTCGATGAAGCAAGACAAGCTTGTTGAAGCTAATCATTGATAAATATTTGCAAATAAGATGCCACCATATTTGTAAATCGGACAACGTAGCCCAGGCAATAAAATCGAAGGAGATGTTTTTGATAAATTTTTATTTGATTCAAATTCTAAAACTATCACATAATATGTACAAAACCTATAAATAATACTAAAATTAATATAAACAAGTTATAACAAGAAGGGCTCACAGAGCATCAAAAAACTCCTCCACATCACTGTCAACAGGACAGGTGCCCAAAAGGCTGGCAGCATTGCCACGTTGTATGGCAATGCTAATTCTTTGACCCAAGAAAAGGCCAGCCCTCTGGTCAGGTGAAGAGTCAAAAAAAAATTTTTTGATAAATTACTATATTTAATTTTTTTGCTGGATTTTTTGTTTTTCTTTTTGGTGCAGCCGCGAGGCGCGAGCTGTGAAGCAGTAATATGTATTCCTGAGTTATTCTTTAATCTTTAAACGTTTTATTTGATTGTTTTATGATTCTTACAAGTAACTGGAGTAATCTTTAAGTTGATGCTAAATAAATCTGTCATATAATATCATAATTACTTATATCTTTTCTTTTTTTTTCATCAATCTGTAAAACCCTAAATATTTATAATTTTGTTAAACTGTCATTTTAATAAATAACGTCAGAATGGAAAGTTTATATTATGAGCAGGCATCCCTAAACACGCACACATTGACAGTTTGACGACAATAGGTACACGAGCAGTACTCACACATGTCAAGCATTTTGTGACGTTTTTAACGTATCGTTTGTTTGCAATTCTCCATCTAGACATGTATATAATCTAAGATGTCAACGTTTCACAACAAAAACAAATTCATTAACTGGAATTTGTAAAATTCTGGATAAGCCAGAATTCTCTGCTGCAAAGCATTTTATAGCTTTCATTCGAAGATTTATTTCTGAGCGCTTCTATAATCTCGTAGTTTCCACTCGGAATTTCACATAAGCTTCTTTGGTCAGCCATGTGAGCCATATGTAGTCAGCACAACAAGGCAGCTTGCCGAGTTGAACAGATGCATGTCAACCCAAGACAATTGCTAATCAAACCGAGTGGTTTAATTTAGGTACATATATCGGGTACCTTCGTAACATACCAGCTAATACTATGAGCGTAAGGGTTAGGCAGTCTGGGTTCAGTGGCCCCATGCCCACCATCACAGTATGCCCGTGGCAGAGGTTCCATACCTGCAATTATTTCAGCTTCTGTTCGTACCCTTGTAGGTGTGAGTGCTTGCGTTTTGGTTTGCGCAGGTTTCTGACCTTTGGGGCTTTTTAATTTTCTAAAATCAATTATTTAAAATTATTTGCAAATTAACATCACTATAAAACGTAAAGCTTACTACAGAGAGAGTAGTAGAAAACTAGAAATTCGAGCGTCATACTGTTGAATGCATAATTCTCCAAAAGCTTTACCTTTTAACGAATAGCAATAAAACAAAACTGTTGTTCCATGTCAGTCAACGTCACATAACCATTTAGTCTCTATTAATTTATAGTTCATTTTCATCCGTCCTAGTCGTGTCCTATTCGTAAATCGATAATCCTAGCCGTAGACCTTTAGGTGGTGATCAAATAATAACATATCTAGCATTTACTACAGTATGTACTATTTATGTTGATAATGTAATAACATACTTTGCTGAAGCTACAGCCTTTGCGACCATTTTATTGCCGGCACCGAATTTCATATCTTTAGCCCTGGAAAACGAAGAAATACAAAAAAGTTACAAGGAAAGCAACGCCTTTACAAAAACGTCTACAATAGTGTTGGTCCACATAGGTCTTGGTATGAGCAGCTTCCTCCACATAAACTGTTTTATCTGTTCTGTGGTGTCCTTCTAGTATTTAGTCTTTCTGTACTGTCGCATAATATTGTGAAGTGGTGTCTGTCGTTACTAACAGAAGACAGGGTGACACAAGTATCGATTACGTGGACTATATTGTCTTTTTTACCACTCAGGAAACGAGTACTGTGCGCAAAACGACAGCCAGAGATTAGATACGCGTTTTATAGCCTGTAATCACGTTACGTACCTCTTGACTTGTTCATGAAAATTCTTATAAAAGTGCACCACCTCGTGTGGCAGTCCTACTCCTGGTTTAACAGCAGGAACTAACATTTCATCTGGCTTATTGTAGTATTTATAAAGTAATTGATATATTTCTTCTTCTTCTTTCCATTTTCTAACAACCAACACATTATTAGTATTAATGATTCCGTATTTCTAATTCGTATCTATTTGAAATCAGTTATGGGTATTTGTTTTTAAGGCTTTGCCACTAATTTAATTACGGTACTGTGTTTAACAATGTAAGGTAAAAATACTTCGACTGCAATAATTTGGTTTCTTATTATACAAATGCAATTTTTACTTACTCATCCGTATGTGCTATTATGAGCTCTATAGGAAACGGACAAGGATTCGTTAACCCGAAGTAAATGTCTGTTGTTTCTGCCCATGGCAGCGTCGGCAAGAAGTTTACGTTGGGACCTATTATGTGCACGTGAGGGACTATGCCTTGTCCCTTCACTGGAATAGTCATTCTATTGGGATTCATGTGAAATCGGAATATCAGTACGCCTTCGTACAACATCTATTTAAAAAAAAAACAGGTTAAAAATTTTATATGTTATCGTCATATTTATCTTTCCCTTATCACTACTGGGAGACCAATCAACAACGAAAATTTTCTGAAATTTTATTAAAAATTATCGTATTCACTAGAGTTTTTATGTGTCACCCAAGGAAAAATAAAATAATAGTTAGAATGACGAACCTCTGTTGTCGGTTTAAACGCAACGCTGAGCCACCCTCCCTCTCCAGGTTCGTATTTTCCTGAACTGTCGAGCACTACCATAGGAATAGGACCATGCGCTTTCAGTCTCAAATTGACATACCAAATGCATGTAGGCTTACCCCTAAAAAGTTTATTTAAACATACTTAATAATATAAGTTGTTAATAAGATAGTAGAAATCTTTATTGCACCTATTTAATTTGTTTGTTCTGATAGCTGTGGAGTTGCCCCCTTATCACTAACTCCTCATTATGTAGAGGCATTAATTTATTTATGGTGTACATAAGTAACCCTATGCTATTTGATCCGATCATTTGTTAAGCAAGTAACTATAGCCCACCAAAGCCATCCAAACCTAAGCTTAAGCGTCATGTACTGCAATAGTTTCAACAAATCTATGGTTATAATGTAAGTGCATATTCAAAGTCAACCATCATTTGATTGTGGTTAATTTGGAACACTAGCTTTCTAGAGATCAGGGGAAAAAATGGTGTGAATGCGAGTACTTATACAAATAACGTAAAATTTACTTACACGTTTTTTAATGGTATTGAATAAATAGCTTTATCTCCACATCTAACAGATCCAAAATCAATACTTGAAACGTTTGACGCTAGGTAAGGCACCGCGCAGAGAGCTTTAATGTGAATTGGTATGGTTACCCCATAGGGCACCTAATTAATAAAACCATAATATTTGAAAAACACAAATGTCAGATTTAGCTACTATGCAAGAGTGTATACTGTTTAAATTACCTCTATGTTAAAAGACGTTTCCACATCTTGTTCCAGTTCGGTAAAGTCGGCAGAAGTTGGCGTAAATGTAACTTCGAATTTACCGGCCTCACCAGGACTTAGCTTTCCACATAATTTCATACCTAGCCATGAGGGAACATGTGTACCTTTTGCAAAATGTAACTTCGTCGTAATCGGGCCATAATTAATTATTTCAGCTATGCATTGCACCTGGTAATATTAATAATTTGAAATTCACGTGCGTATATTTATAAAGCGCATATCAGCTAACAACGCAGGACTTCTATACTTACCGTGCTTCCAGTAATAACTACTCCGTAGTCTATGATGTATGGCACAGTGTGAAACCCGGGTATTGGTCCTACTTTTGGCGACATATAGTAAGCTGTCAATACTTCTGGGCGGTTCTTTATATGTTCTATAACCATTAGACGTTCTATTGCTAACTCAATGTCCATTATAGAAGGATATGCATCCTGAAAAAAAATAAAATTAATCCATATTTCAGTTTTTATTTAAAATTATTATAGTGCAGTGGTGGCATGAAAGTTATATTATACCCAAGACGAGCATATGTGCCATTCTTCCGTGAATTCAGGATCTTCAAAACATTTTTCAGTCAAAGGTGAATTTAAATGTTCTTCCTTTCCTTTGCTGAAAATTTCGCTAACCGCTGCCAAGTATTGCTGCGTCAAATATGGAATAGCCTTGTATCCTATCTCGGGATCCAACTGAAAAAAATATACGCTAGGGTAATCGTAAACATTTGCAATTAAACAAATAACACAATGTAACTGAGCAAATTACACAATCACAATATGATATAGTCTTTTGGCATAGTCATTATATTTTCATAGCCAAATCATAGTCTTAATAATAGTTCTGAACAAATATATTATAACAGCATGTTTATTATTATGAAGATACCTGAAGAGATCTTTTACGTTTGAATTGAAGACTAAACAATTTCCGACTGATTACAAAACGCATTCTTGCTTCAGTTTGAGCTACAACACAGATAGTGCTACAAAACGATCGAACTCATATATGAATACTATACAAACTAACATGAAATTTTCTATCTTTATTAGAGACTAGCTGTCCCCTGCGGTTTCACCCGCATTTTTCGTTACTGCTCCGCTCCCGTGGGTCGTAGCCGATGTTATATATAGCATATGCATATGGTATAGCCTTTAGCATTCCTCGATAAATGGGCTATCTAACACTGAAAGATTTTTTTAAATCGGACTAGTAGTTCCAAAGATTATCCCCTACATACAAACTTACAAATTTTACCTCCTTATAATATTAGCACAGATTACTATGTATATTAGTATAGATTTGATCTTTATAATTATCTTGTTGACTGATATCAGAACAAACATCACTTCGAGAGCCGATTGTGGCAAGCGTTCTTTATTAACCGACTTTAAAAAAGGAGGAGGTTCTCAATTCGTCAGTATGTTTTTTTTTGTATGTTTGTTACGCGATATCTTCGTCAATTAGCTTAAAAAATATGACATGTAAAAGTGATTTTAAGATCCTACTTGCAAAATGTTGATGGTTCTTTTTTTGTTTGATAAGTCATGATTCAGGGGTAGTCACATATAAATTTTGTGGCGATCGGTTCAGTGCTTCTCGAAAAATTCACCAAGAACCAAAAACTTGAAGATACGCACACATCGTCTATGTATATTACATAGACGATGTGTGCGTTTCTTCAATTTTCTATTTTCGTTTTATAAGATTGTAAGTAGTTTTAAGCTTCTGTCGCGGGCCTTGAGCGTGGAGACCGAATACAGAAATTGCGTAACGAACATAACCTAACCTAACGAGTGGCGGGTCCCACTCGGTTTTGCCATTTTTGATGAATAGCAAAGTTTTAATGACTTTTTGAAATACCACGCTTGGGTGTCGTTTTCATGATTTATTGGGGTGCTAAGGTCAAAAATGAGGTTGATTTGGGAATCCAAGATGGCGGTCGTGACTTTTCTCACAATATGCGTCATGGGTGTCGTTTTCATGTTTTTTTGGGGTGCTAAGGTCAAAAATGAGGTCGATTTGAGAATACAAGATGGCGGCTGTGACCTTTCTCACAATGTGCATCCATGGGTGCCGTTTTCATGATTTTTGAGGTGCAAAGGTAAAAAATGAGGTCAATTTGGAAATCCAAGATGGCAGCATTGACCTTTCTCACAATTTGCGTCATGGGTGTCTGGTGGTTTTAAACGGCCTGTTGGCCTACTGGTTAGTGGCTCTGGCTGCTAAACCGAAGAAAAAAAAATGTATAAAAATAATTATAATTATTTTTATAATAATTATAATTATTTTTATATAAGTTGATAAAAAATGCTATGCAATAGCTTTACCGCGGCAGTCTCCGAGTGCCACACGTCTTTTTTTATTTTGAAAATAAATTACTTTGAAAGATACAGTAACACACAGTCAGACATTGGGAGTCGACACTAAAAAGTAAAAAATAAAAATTCTTTTTCCAAAAAAAAAGAACCGCCTTCAAAAACCAAAAAATAACTAAAATTTCGGAAGTCGGTGAACGGTGGCTTCTCTTCTACCAGTCAATTTGTGTTGCCACCGACTTCCAAAATTTTAGTTATTTTTGGGTTTTTAGTTTTTGAAGGCGGTTCTTTTTTTTGGAAAAAGTTTTTTATTTTAGTTCAAAAATATTTCCCCCGAGAACGGGAACTATTATTCCACGCAGAAGAAGTTGCGAGCAAAAGCTAGTACTTTATACAATGGATAAGGATTACCTTAAGAATAGAAAATAGATATAGTTAAACGTTTTTGATAAATTTATATTAATAAATAAATATAACTTACTTTTTCTGCAGTCGATTTTAACAAAGTTAAAAATACTTGAGGCACCACACCCCAACCAAAAACTTCAATTGGAATGTGAGGAAGATGTCCAATCTCTAGCAAAAATACTCTGTGGAAGTAGCCCACCACGCCAGGTCGTATGACGATCTTCATTTCCATTTCCTCGTCAGGTTCTAATAATTTTTCAGGAGGCAATAAATCCAAAATAGTCGCTTCTAGCTCGTGTTCAAATATTGGCTCATTCAGGTATGTTTTGTATGCAAAATTTAGTAGCGCAGTATTAGATATTTTTAACACTTCAATAGCATTTTCATGAAAAGATCTTATTTTGTAATTTATACTTTCAGCGCTTATTTTGTACCTTAGATCGCAACTTTGGCCGGTAACAATGACCGACTCAGGTGGTCCACCTAAAACTTCACATTCCAGGATTGCGCGTACACTAATATTATATTTGGGTCTAAATATGACGTGCACGTACTGAGTCTCGCCGGGTTTGAGCAGACCTCGATGTAATACCAATTGCAAGACCTCGTTAATGTCTATTTTGTTTACAGGCTTTTCAAGCGTGGCAAACTTGTGCATCCATTCAAATGCCGTGTCATAATCACTGTTTAACATAGGTATAATTTTTCTTATCATTTCGAATCTCTTTTCTTCTTCAGTAGGCATATAATCAACTACTGCATCAACGCTTTCAATGTCTTTCTCATGAACTGATTCGAAGTGCTCTATTGTATTTGTCATAATAACATGTGGAGAACTTCCTAAAATATATAGTCGGTACGTAAGTATGTACTATCGACAAAATTGAATCATGACCCATTTTGACCACAAATCGTTTGAAGCTGTCAAAATAATAAGACTAGACGTGCGACATTTTTAATACATGTTTACGCGATTGTCGACCTAATTGTATTTGAATTTCTGTAGGAAAATAAGCTTAGGGTGGGTCATGATTCCACTTTGTCGATTGTACAAAATTGTATGATTGCTGTATAGACTAATGCCCTTACTAATAATCACTGTGTAAAGTTATGCAATGAATAAAGCCTGTGTAACCATACATTTTTTGACGTATAAACCTGTCATAACTTTATGCAGCGTTTATTAGTAAGGCGCCAAATGTTTAAGTCAGAATCCTCTGGTATACGCCTGCCGGGGTTACGGAATATTTATAATAGTTACCGTGACCCCGGAACATAAAGGGCAACCGAAGGAACATGAGTGGGTTTTAGTCAGTAAAAGTCTGACACGCCCTCCCGCCGCACCCAGGACGGGTGCAGTCATTTGATGATTTCCCACTCCCAATAAAAACCTCTGCTATACTCGTTATTTTTTTAGTAGACACAAGTCATTTATCATCTATTAATTGTGTTTTATTATTATTAATAATAGATAAAAACTCACCGAGTTCAGTTTCTTCAGTATCTTCAGAAAGGGGTTTGTCTGGAGAAACTGCCTTACATGTGTAACCCACTGGAATCTCAGGTGGAGGCTACAACATCAAATTAGCCGGTGCTACACACTGGTGTTGATTCTCTTGTCACAAACTTAACTAAATTTAACTGCATCTTTCTCTTTCCATTTTATAATGAAAAGTACAGAATATACATATTACTTTAGAAGTCCTGTCAAATTAGACAGCGCTTCGCCTGAAGTAAATCGACGTACTTTTAGTAGCCATGTTTTAATCGCGTCTAAATTATCTATGGAGTGTCTTAATTTGACAGCTTCAAACTAATATTTTATCTTCTGTCCTTTTCATTATAAAATGGAAAGAGAAAGATGCAGTTAACTTAAATTTAGTTAAGTTTGTGAACAAGGGAATGGGCACAATTGCCTACTTCGAATAACTTAAATTGGGATATAGAGAACACTGATTCCAACAAATGTAAATTGTGCAACGATTTTAAGTATAATTATGCACTACAACTACTACTACTATACTTACAACGGGTATATTTGTAATTAAGCATTTTTTCCATTGAAATCTATAACAAGCCATGACTGGCGTTGGATTTTGTATTTTTATGGTTTTGCTGGTTATAGTTCCATTCAAAATACATTGAAAATCTAGTTTTGGTGATAAAATAAATATATTTGGAAAGCTTATTTTTCCGATTAGTTTTATGGCATCCTAAAACCGAAAATAAAGTTATAATTAAGTAGTTCTTTAGCATTTACAGTTTTGTATTTGTAATAATCTTGTATGAAAGTAATTACTTTATTTTTGTGTCCTTTAAATTTAATTCTCATTAAGTCACAATAAATTCTTGATTTTAGACTTGTATGTTTTGTTGTATCCAACAACACTTGTAGTTTCATAACCTCCTGGTCATCTAGTCGCTCCTCCACCAAGTGCGTGCGGTTAAAGGCCATTTTAATTTTATGAATATCTTGAAAAAAATGTAATGATCCGACTCGTAATGGTGCTACAGGCTTTAATGTTAGGTAGTCAATAAACGTTCGTGATTGATGGGGACCGACTTTCGTTAGCATGTTTTGAAGATTTAAATCCGACTTCCTATATTGTATACAACTGCACGTCATACTTTCTTCATCACGTGGTATTCTATATGTGTTTGCCTTTTGAATGATCGCAAACGGCGGTTTGAGACTAATTTCTAAATCCAATGGCAGTTTTGAAACATTTTTAATAGTGATAATATCTGTAAAAATATTGAACTGTATATATCATATACTTAGTTACAGATATATTTAGTTACATTTTGTGGATCAACTTTCTAAAACTTTAGCGAGTACTTCGGCATTGCTGATATATTTGGTTTATTGGATAATAATGGATGCATTGTGTCTTGATATCGATAAAATAAGCATTAATTTAATAAGTAGTATAACTACTAAAATAATTTAAAACCTACGTAATTCGTGTATTCACGTTAAGGTGACTTAAAAAACAAAGTTAGCACCTGTTAACTTATAGAATTCACTGTACGGACCGTACTCATATTCTAATTCTATAACTGAAGAGGACACTTCTATTTTTGGATCGACAAACTCCGCTATAATCGGACACTCAAGTAACAACTCTTTTTTGTTTATGCCTTCTACACTTCCAATTAAATACCAGGTTTCCTTGTATGTTGTTACTTTATGAGAACATCCTGTTATTGTTAATTCAATTTTTTCTCCTGCGGCAATTTTAAAAGACCGTGGATCCAAACCGAAAAATCCTCTGAAAACAGATTAAAGATTTATTAATGGATTGTTAACTTCAATTTGTTTTTATTTTAGCCACGCATACGTACGCTGTTGATGTTTTAGTTTTCGGTGGTTTGTAATGTTCGCTCCACTCTAGGGCATGCAATCGTGTCCCACAGTTTTCCACAATAACTTTGCATTCCAAAGGTATTTTGGTAAAATGTCGTCCGAGAACTATTTGGTCGCGTAGCTCTCCAACCAATATACTCGTCCCAAAACCGGTTGCAGATAGGGGTACTAGCTAGATTGTAAAAACAAACATTCATATCAAAATTGTTAATGTGTAGCTGGAGCAAAGTGGCAGTTTACTTACTACAGATGCATATAGTAAGTCGGCCCATACTCAATAATATTTCAGAGAAGTACCTGTAGCCCGTATAGTAATTACATGTGATTTTTTTTATACTCATAATCAGGACCAGTAGGTTGGCTAACCTCAATTTTGATACATGCACTAAAAATCAATCTTTATAAATTAGATTTGTTGCCAGAAGCATGTGCAACTAAATGCATGCATTACGATCGGTATAGTATGATCAAAAGTTGTACTAACAATATCCTTTACTTTTTCTAAATGTAACACCACTTTATTAGTATAAGTGGCAGCGTCAACCAGGTACAAAGATAATGTTAAATCTTTTTCTGACTCAGGCTCCACGAAGTCATCTGAAGGTGATATTTGCCATCTTCCATCTTTGCTCAACTAGAAAATAATAGTCTTGGTTAGCGTCACGTTAACATAACAACAACTTAATTTAATCAGCAACCGCTATGAACTGTAGACGGAAATCTGAGCTTTAGAACAGAATATATTATTTAAATATCTGATTGTCTTGCTTGAATGGACTTACCAGCGACGCAGTGAAGTAGACGGCCACTGGGGAATCGTTGAACAGTGTTAGAACTTTCTCCGATTTCGTTAGTAATTTAGTTTGTCCCCAATGCAGCGCCATGGGAGTGCATGTCACGATAGGTCGGACACCACAGCCTGTGATGTGACATATCTCGATAGGCTGGGACAGGCCAAATAAATTCATCCTATTGAAACAATCAGAACATTAAAAAATAACTAAATGCATAAATATTTTTTTCCGAAACTGAATAGTCGACGAAGCTCATTAGTTTCATATGAAATCATAAAAAAATTATAAAATTATATTTATTTTGTAAATAGGTTATTTAAATAACACTTTTACACATCAATATTTTGTTTTTTTTTTTTAATTTTAAGCGAACGATGGGGCCGGTGTTTCGTAGCTGGACTGCTCTGGGAAGAAACATCCGAAACAAACTGGAATAATATGAATATGATTTGATTCCATACCTCACAGTACTTTCTTGAACGCCGAGCACACTTGTTTTTATACTGACTGGGAAGCACATCGTAGTGTTCGGTTCAATGAAACCTTCCTTTATTCCAACATGAACATCTAAGGTAGATTCTTCCTAAAAATAAAATATTAATTTAAAAAAATGACATCAGAATCCCTATTTTTACACCCGATCCTTCGTCTCTTCTTTTTTTCTAATAGCTTTTCTTTTTATAACTTAGCACTGTATAAATACACTTTTATTAAAAAAGCATAAAATGTTTACTTTTCTATACATTTTGATAGATACAAATATATTATTAGTATAAATCAACCACACTTTTCTGTATTCTCATATAATAGATTCGTAATAATACTAAAAAGTCAATTTGAACTTCAATACCATACCATAAAGTTCAAGTATTAGTGGAGAGGTTATGAGATGGCAAAACAATTTACTGACGTTAGTATCTATCTAGCTAATTATGTATTGTCGAATAGCAGTATAAGTAAAAACAAATTAAAGAATCGACCGTTAATCGCAATCTCAGTGAACTAATATTACTTAGCTTACTTAGACATAATTATTTTATAATTAATGTTTAAACACGGTACTATAATATAATATTTTATATAGAACCTCATTGGATCTTCTTTAATTTATTATTTAATAAAGGCTGCTGGCCTTATTTCGTCAAAAAATTAAAACGCCATTTGTGTTTATTTTTAATTTATCTTATTTTTCTCAACAAATAATGGCCTTTTTCTGTTTTTTTTATAAGACGGCCAGTTTAAAGATCAGAAAACTCTTTTGTGAGTTTTATTTAATTGATAAAACCTATACGATTATTATTCTACTATTATTAGGTATAAATGTCAATGCTGTAAGAATGCTCAAAAAAGTATTCTTTCACGCAAAAACGAATGTAATAAAAATTATAAATCAGAATAACGAATAGGTACAGCTACTAAATAACACTCCTTTTTTTGGGCAGTCGTGTAAAAAGTAAACTATCGGAACAAATCCATACTAATCCATATTATAAATGGGAAAGTGTGTCTGTCTGTCTGTCTGTCTGTATGTTTGTCTTTCTTTCACGGCAAAACGGAGCGACGAATTGACGTGATTTTTTAATTGGAGATAGTTGAAATGACGGAGAGTAACATAGGCTACTTTGTCTCTTTCTAACGCGAGCGAAGCCGCGGGCAAAAGCTAGTAAAACATAATTTAACATTCATTTACAGAAATCTCATAGCAGACTATCATACAAATTACGTCGGTCAGTCAATAGCGTTTTTACTTACCTCTGATTCTTCCAGTGTGAAAAAACCCTGAAATTCGTTTGAACTGATAACTATTTCACAATCATATGAAAAGTCGATGAAACAGGCTCGCAGTTTGATGTCAGGTGCCGGCGTTATCTCTGGGACCATGGCGTTGTACATCACTGGGACGGTTATCGGGGGGCTGTCCGACTTTTCCAATTCCAACTCAAGAGAGGTCCGATTGGCTCTTATTAAGTTCGCCGTTAAAGTCACCTGTAAGAACAATAGTGATATTTTACAATGCCAACATTATATAACCTAGAAAAGGCTTAAAAATTGATGCGAAAATTGATACAGATATTCCATAACTTATGTCTATCAGTTATATGCTCTTGAATTATTATCAGGTTAGCTCAAGAAATAAATGTATATCATTTTCACGATGACACGGATTATTTCTACTAATTCCTTATTAACTTATTTATTGAGGATAAAGTTTGGATAGAAATAAAAATCTGAGCAGATTAAACTAAAACAAGAAGAAAAAACCGGTCAAGTGCGAGTTGGACTCGCGCAACGAGGGTTCCGTTAATGGAAAGTACCCTATAGGTTTTGAATCCCTCGCAAATTTCTAAATGCAATATAAACCGCCGTATCTTTTTATTGCGTTGATTTAGAAACTTGAGTTTTTCACTGCTTTAAGAGATAGTAGACCTGAGTATGTGATATTAATTTCAGCTTGATATCTCGACGCGTTTCGGAGAAAAAGGGTCTTGACAGGCGGACTAACGGGAGGATGGACGGATGTGAACTAACTACAATCTTATGGTTTTCAGAGTTTTTCCTTTACTTGTGCTACATGATCTTGCTTCTTGCCGAATTTCATGATAGAATGATAGAATGATTTATTTTTGTAAATAGGTAAAAAATTACACTTTTACACGTCATTTTTTTTTTTCTTATTTTAATCGAACGATGGGGCCGGTGTTTCCTAGCTGGACTACTCTGAGAAGAAACAACCGAAACAAACTCAGAGGTCAAAGTCTCTTTTAAAGTCCATACAATATTGTATTGGTCAAATTATGCGAGGACCATGAAGGTAATAACTGAAGTGATCTCTTGATGAGAGAAGCACACAGATTTGAGTGGACCTGTCCAAACAGTGCAAGCATTTGTCAAAAGTCGTTTAGCTCAACTAAAACGTAAGGAGCCTAACGTCCTGACGAACAATACCAAAGTAGGGACATTCGGGTAGGCCGCATTAGATACTCAAACCGTCAGTAGTCAGTAGTCATGATTCTTGGTCAATGGGAAGTACCCTATAGGTTTTGAGTTTTGGTTCCCTTGGAAATGTCTAAATATGCAATATAAACTGCCGTATATTTTTATCGCGTTGATTTAGAAACTTGAGTTTTTCACTGCTTTAAGAGATAGCAGACCTGAGTAAGTGATATTTATTTCATCTCGATATCTCGACGCGTTCCTGAGAAAAACGTTCTTGACAGACGGACGAACAGACTGACACCTGATGTGAACAAACTACAAATTTACGGTTTTCGGAGTTTTCCCTATACTTGTGCTACATGACCTTGCTTCTTGCCAAATTTCATCATTCTAGGTCAATGGGAAGTACCCTATAGGTTTTGAGTTTTGATTTCCTTGAAAATGTCTGAATATGCAATATAAACCGCCGTATCTTTTTGTTGCGTTAATTTAGAAACTTGATTTTTTCATTGCTTTGAGAGATGGCAGACCTTAGTGTGTGGATATTAATTTCAGCTTGATATCTCGACGCGTTTCTGAGAAAAAGGGTCTTGACTGACGGACAGACCGTCGGACGGACGGACAACAAAGTGATCCTATAAGGGTTCCGTTTTTACCTTTTGAGTTACGGAACCCTAAAAACAGGAGGAACACTCTCTAGACGACCTAGCCTTTACCAGACCGAGCCGATGACCGGACCAGGTGTGTCGCGCTGCCAATTAAGTCCAATACAAAAATCAAACAATTGGGTAACGTTCGTTCCACTTTCAGCTATTGATTCAAATAAGTTTGTGGCGTTGTATAAATTTCCCAGTGTTATAATATAATACAAACGCTTTATATAATTTCTAACATTAAAATGCAGTATATATCATATTTATTTTATAAGTTAACTTTAAATAATCGAATGTAAGCTTACCTTGATCGCTATCCTCGACTCAGATCCTATGTCAACTTTACAAGGCTCAATATTGAACTCCCTTGGCCATTGAGGTACTTTTGGTTTAGGATAATCAGTAACTGCATAGTCCGTTAATGTTATGCTACTAACTTCAGGTCCATCGGATGAGATTTTTAAAGATCCGCGGACCTCCACTACTGATTCATTGATAACTTCCAACTCCAATGTTTTGGGAACGCCTATCACAGCACGTACAGAAAAAATATTCAAAGATTTAATCATTAAAAAAAGCTTTTTCCAAAAAAAAAGATAACCGACTTCAAAAACTAAAAGCTCAAAAATAACTATTTCGGAAGTCGGTGGCTTCTCTTCTGCCGGTCGATTTGTGTTGCCACCGACTTCCGAAATAGTTATTATTGAGCTTTTAGTTTTTGAAGTTAACCGACTTCAAAAACTAAAAGCTCTTTTATTGGAAAAAGCTTTTTTTTTATTTACTTTTTAGTTAGAGTCCCAATGTCTGACTACGTTTTAGAGTAACTTTCAAAATAAAAGTACTTATAATCTTATAAAATGCAAAAGGCTCCATGCGCGCATTAGTGTTATATACTAAAACCTTACAAAGAATGTAACAAAGACTTTTCTGAAAACCGCATCAAAATCGGTATAGATAAACGCGAGATAATCGCGGTCAAACATAAAATCGTCTTCAATCCAAGTAAGCAAAACGCGTTATATGCGGGCAACGTCACGGGATATCCATTAGTGTTATATATTAAAACCTTCTCCAGAATGTAACAAACACTTTGCTTCAAACCGCATCAAAATTGGTTCAGCCAAACGCGAGATAATCGCGGACAAACATACATACATACATACATACAGGTCGAACATTTATTTATTTATTTATTTAAACTTCATGCACAAGCGTACAAGGGCGGACTTAATGCCTTAGGCATTCTCTACCAGTCAACCCAGTTGATGAGATATAAACATGGCAGGTGCATAATTAATAACAATAAAAGGACACAAACTTACAGAAAAACAAACAAAAAAAATAATAATAATTAAAACACATAAATAAGTGGGTAGTCTTAAAACTAACACAATATAAGTTTAATACATATTATACACATATAAATACAAATTTATCGAAGAGATATGTATACTTTATATATAAATATGTAATATATAATATATAATATATAAATATACAAGGAAGAAAATGGTGTAAAAACTACTACTACTTCTTTTACTACTTTTTTTTGAAGTCGGTTAAAAGCTGACAAAGATGGGAAAATGTATTTTTTAGAAATAAAATATGCATATTTGTATGCCCATCTTTAAGCCAAAACAAGTGCAAAGCAAATAAAATCTTAAAATGGAGTTATTGTAAATTGCTAACAGATCATACACATTTCTACGATCGTAGAGCACTCTACGATCGTAGACTTTACTACGAACGTAGGCTACGAAATGCAGACCTTGCTACGACCGTAGCGCGTTAGCGTAGCAGATAAAACGTAGCTACGATAATCGTAGCACTGCCTTGTAGCTATTGGAGACCTTGCTACGATCGTAGCATGACATTGCTACGATAGTGTAGTGCTCCCTTGAAGCATTTGCGAACCTTGCTACAATCGTAACGCACTTCAATAAAAGTTATGAGGCGTTGTTCACACTCACAGGCGCTAAGTGGCATTGACACAGGTAGCGGTTTTTAGGTGGTTTGCAATATCATTAATATTAGTGTACATTAACTACTTTATTATTTTAGCATCACGTATCTTACCTAGACTAAGCATTCCAAAATCTAGACACGGAATGCTAAAAGTAAGTGAAGGATAAATTACTTCTCCTCTGAAAATAATAAAAGGAACATTTTAATTTCAATGCAATTATCACAAAAATAAGTTTAGTAAACAGTCAGTACGTCAACTTACTTCAAATATAGCTTTAAAACAACATCTGTTTCGCGAATACTAAAATTTAATTCTTCAAAGTACGGGCCCTGGTTAGAATTACAAAAAGAAATGACGAATATTTCTTTATCTCCAGGTTTTAAGCAGTGCATTTGCGGAGTACATGATATTATGCTACCAAACAGCGGAGGCACCTCATTATATAATATGACCCCATTTATGTGTCCTGTAAAAAAAATATTGAAACTGTAAATTTTTTACAGTTTAAATAGAAATCTTTTAATAATAATAATAATTTAATTAATAATATTTATACATAGTATACACAGTTTTTGGACTCCAAAAAAAGGATTTTATTACAGTTTTGATTTAGTAGATCTGTCTACTGAATCAAAACTGTAATAAAATTCTTTTTTTTCTTGATTCCAGAAAAATATTTTTGTGTATAATAAATACAAAGGTTTATATTATAGTAGACCAAAGTCGAGTTTTTAAAAGATTGGCAACACATGCGAAACTGGGGTGTATCGTAAGTAAATTATAAACATAGGACTAGTGTTCTATTAATACCTTTATTGATGGCAACAATTTCATAATGATAGGTCTTGTTGATGTAGACCTGGTCCATGTCCAGCGTCTCCACGTTGAGGCAAATGGAGGGCGGCAGAGAGGTGCCCACCAACTCCACGGGCACGCGGTTCTCGAACCCATCGATGTCTAAGTAACAAGTTGTGTGAAATTCTCCGATCTCTTTCGGACAAAATGTTATTGTCAATTCTGTCACTTTATTAGGCCACAACTGTCCTTTCTGTAAAACAATAAATTAATATTTGTAGTACAAGAACCAGCTAAGAAATATTGGATCCTGCGGAGCGAGGGGTATCTGTGTGTACCGATAAATATACATATGTTTGTACTCAGGTCGTGGGTTTGACACAAACTTCGTGTAATGTGCATGATTGTTTGTTCTTTGTCTGGGTTTAATTTTACTATGTATGTATTTATTAATTGTATAACTGGTTACCATAGTACAAGCTCTGCCAAATTATAGAACTCATTTTAACTCTTGTAGCTAAGCATCTACATAACAAAAGCGATTACGTAGTTCATCCTGTTTCATCATTTTCGCTGAGCTGATTTTGAAATATAATTTCCAACGTAACTTTTAGTTATAGAATTAGGCGTTCTCTAAACTAAATATTATATTTGTAATTGTACGAAACTTTAGCTAGCGGGTAGTGGGACGAAATGCAGCAAATGTAGGAATATTAATGTATTCACTCACCAAAAACGCCTGCGGTCCTTTTTAAAACGGAGCATCTACCTAATTTCGCTGTGTTAAAACTCTTTGAAAATGTGCTTAGGATTTATTGAAAATTTCCAAATAGGTACTTGTGAAAGACCGTCCTAGCGCCGTAAGACAAGGATAGCCGGCCCTTGGTTTAAGGCACGTAAGAATAATAAGAAGACTCACAATAGGTTCTATACAGAAATTAGTATTTTGGTAATGTAATGATTCGTCCGCAACTAGCGCCTGGATTTCATCATAAAATATCCGAGTGTAGACCCGTTCATGCTGCTCACTGCTCAATACGTCGTAGTGTACCAACTTCATATTCTTTGCAGATTCACTTTCTTTCATATTGTAAAACAAAGTTGCTAGTTTCACTTTCTCTTCGAAATCTGCAAGTAAGAATAAAGCCAGAACGTATATGCCCAGACGAAAGCTGCTCTTAGTTCTAGGTCTGTTACGACAACATAATATAATAAATAGCTTTATATCTGTACTAATACGTACCATAATATACGCAGCTGTTCTTCATACACATGTATGTGAGCAAATGGTTTGATCTGTTGACTACTTTGTAAGTCTGCTGGCGCATCATGGTGTTGTATGTGTCAAAGAACCTCACCACTTGTTTTTCTAGCTCTACGTTGACTGTGTGCGCACTTCCTGATAATATTATTCTAAAGTTTTCTCCTGGCAATAACAATCACATAAATTTTGGTGCTTTATAATAAAATTATAACTAACTAAAAAGTATCTAACCAAAAGATTTAATTACCAGTTTCAAAAACAGCATTTAATATACCACATGTGTCGCCCAAATGCATCGTTTTAAATGCTACAGTGATATCAATTTTTTCATTTTTATTTAAATAGGCTGATTTTGGTTGCGCTGAAAATGGGCTGCAAAAAATAATTCCAGTAGCAACTTAATTACATTAAGAAAATCATAAATAAAATGATTAATAATATTAGATAATTGTAGACGTACCATTTACAACTGAGAGTAAAGCCAGCAGGCACCTCGCCAACGTTGTGGATTGTAACCAAAACACTGTTTTCGACTTTCAAAGGAGTTTTTGGAATCTCAATTTTATCAGGAAAGTCAAAAATAGGTCTTGGGCCCATAGCTTAAAAAGTATTGAAGTGTTTAATTTTTTTTTCAGTTACTGGAAACTATTTTAAATAACAAAAATCGTAAGCTTACCTATCAGTGGTAAAACATATTGATCAACATCGGTATAAAATGCTACTCTGTGAATATAGTCCTCGTACTGAATAGGTAAGAAGGTAATGGCGAAGGTCACGCTAATCCCTGGAGCTAATCTCGATAACAACTGGCCACCACAAGGCTTAATGAAAAAGTATGAAGACTCTTTGTATACCATGTTAAGAAATGTTGGAGCCTGTTGGAAAAACATTTAATGGAAATAATTTAATCTTTGTAATCTATATTAGCACAAAAATCAAACATCAATATAATAGATATGAACTCTAGTTAAAATAACTAGTTTTTAACCTTGCTTATATTTTTAACGGAGAATTTTGCAACTATTTTATCATTAGGCTTAAAGTTTTGAAAGACAAGGAGCCTAGGCGTGAAAGACAACACGACGTTGTTGGACTTCTTTCCAGCCACACTTAGGATATTATCCGTTTCCATATTATTCAAATTCTGCAATCGCTGCTGCGTAGTCATTTTCATTTCTTTCTCATATTCCGACGGAATAATCTATGAATAAAAATTCATCTTGAAATTTGTGAAAAGTGATTTGTATTTTGATGAGTGGATCTGTCTAGATATGTGTGGTTAGTCGAGATCCTGACTAATATATAGTAAGCTACCTCAGTTGAAGCATCACCCAACTTCTTTTTAACAAGTAAGTGATACAGATCTGAAGTAAAATAACCATTTTGTTTAAAATTATGCAATATTTCCATATTGCATAAGTCAACCTACACATTAAAATGACATTACATTGTTTACATATAAACGGTGGTATTTGGCATCATTTGAAAAAGTTCGAACGCAGAAACCTTTGTTATGATAACATGTAGGTTTTAAAACATACGACCTACATAATAAGTCAGTTTTAAAACCCAAATGAAACATTGCAACTCGCAAAGTCGCAACAAATGTTTCGCATTCAAACGGTAATAAGGTTCATGCCTCTTGTTTAATGATCGTCGAACAATTTCATATTAGCTGACCTGTGTATTGTGCAAAATTAAAATCTAGCCAACTTTCAATTTAATTGCGTTGTATCTAAATTTTACTTTTTGTAGTTATATTATATGTTATTTTTTTTTGGGTAAGAGTTCTTAAAATATGTATGGTGAAAGAGGGTGAAAGATTTTTGCAATGCTTGACTATTTAGTGGGTACCTGGATACAGGATAGATTGGCATCATTAAGTGTTTTTGTGTAAAAATCCTTGCTATAACTAAATATAAATATATAAATAAATAAATATCCTGGGACATCTTACACACGGCCATCTGATCCCAAGCTAAGCAGAGCTTGTGTTATGGTAACCAGACAACTGATATACATACTTATTTAATTTTTAAATACATACATATTATAGATAACTAACACCCAGACACAGAACAAACAATTATGCTCATCACACAAAGTTTGTCCTGGGTGGGAATCGAAGCCACGACCTCTGGCTTAGCAGTCAGAGTCACTGACCACTAGACCAACAGGCCGTCAACTGTTTATTTTCTTTTTCAAAATCTGTGAATGGGGATCAAAATTTCACAAAAATAGGATAGTTTGTGTAGGTGCAAACTGTTGAAAGTTTGCACCACAACAATCGTCATGGCCGTACGGGACGCGCAATAACACGTTGAAAACCAACCGATCCATCAGACATTTTCTTTTATCAATATACAAATGTTTATTATTCAGAAACAATTTCGCGAGGTACCTACCTATTTAACTCCGGCTAGAGGGGGGCATTGGGATGAGTGCGGAAATAGCAGCGCGTCGTAATTTTAGTAAAATCGGGGCAACGCCGCCGCGGACAGAAATAGAGGCGGCGGCACACGCGTCTTCCCGCTGTCAATTTCGTCCGCATAGGGAGCACGATTAGCAGCTACCGGCCACTCGAGCCGCAAGGAAAGTGTAGTGCGGAGCATCGGACCTGCCGGGCCAGGCCGCCGCGAGTGCAGTGATGACGAACAGTGCGCACTTGCATAATTATGTAAAAAATACCAGTGAAACCGAATTCTGTGAATAACAAAGTGTTGTTGCTTCAAACGTAATTTCAAAGCACAAAATCAGGTGAGGTAAAAAATAAAAGTTATTTATGAGCTCATGTAGTAAGTCAATGCGCAGATAATGTTAACAAATATAGGTATACTTACTAATTGTTATTTAGATAGAGTGAACACACATTCGATATTTTGGGATATGAGTGGCGGAATATAGGTCGGCAAGGCGTCGACGACGCGGCAACGCCCGCTCTATCCCGGTCACAGCTGCCGTTTGCAAATGTAACGTAAAAATGTATCGGTATTATAATATCTTAAACACGGTTCCAAATATCATTGCATTGAAGGAAATGAACTACTTCAGCCAGTTCCTGGAATAAATATATTTTCGTAAAGCTAGCCAAGATTTACATAAGTGGATAGGTATGTTGCACTGTGAACCGTTTATAAATCATGGATACTAATTTAGCCGTAAACTAATCACCTATGTATGCAACAATCACTAGGCTGACTGACTATAGTTAATAAATATTTACTATCTGACATTTACTGACTATTTATTATTGTATCAGTAGACATCACGGTAAAAGTGCTGTCATAATGTAATCCTTTATCCAAATCTTTTATCAATTCCATACTAAAGCTACAACACGTAGGTAGTTATAAAGAAAAACAATGTTACAAAAACATCTAATATTTATATTGTGCGTTTACAGAGATGCTGAAGGGTCGCGGGCGCGATCCGCGTGGCGTGACGTCGGCGGTGCCGGCGCACCTCGCGAGCGCCATGCGTGCGCCGGCGCCGAGCGTGCGCGCGCCCTTCACGAAACCGGGGGCGCTGCGCCCCGCCACGCCGACCATGCACCGGTCGCCGCTCGCTAAGCCTGAACCTGACTACGAGGTCGTAGAGTTCCCAAGTGACCAATACGTTAACGCTAAGATACAACCACCGCCGCCGCCGCCACCGCGGCCTCCAACAGGTGTGTTAAATCTTTGGTTTTTGTGCATGAATTGCCTTGCCTTGAATGCTAGTATGGCATACAGTGCCTGAGCCTGAGCCCCGGGTACAAAGTATTACCTAATAGGTATAAGATTGATTTACACGATTTCAAAAAAATCGTTTGTCCACGTAACGCGGTTGTCATTTATACCTATTGAAGAAGCAAGGAACTCTTTTGGTATAAACACCTTTTTCAAAAAAATAATAACCACCTTCAAAAAAAAGAGAAGCCACCGACTTCCGAAATTTTAGTTATTTTTGTGTTTTTAGTTTTTGAAGGCGGTTATTATTTTTTTGGAAAAAGTTTTTTATTTTTTACTTTTGTGTTTTATTTTCTTTTAGTGTTGAGTCCCAATGTTGACTGGGAATTTAAAGTAATTGATTGTTATTATAAAACTAGGTACTTACAATCTTATAAAACGAAAATAGAAACTTGAAGTAACGCACATATCGTCACGTCAATGTATATTTCGTCAATTTTTTTTTGTTCTTAATGAATTTTTCGAGAAGCACCGAACAAGTTATTGAGTAGGCCACACGATAAAATATATGACGCGATTACGCAACTTATATTCAGTCTCTTCATTTACATTGATTGACTCATCAGCATCACGAGTAGGTAGTTGTTGTCCTGTGTTACACTTCAATGCTGTAAATCGTTGAGGAATTCCCTCGACTGTATATGGTTTCCATCATCAGATCTACTGCAGACCTTCATTACAACCTATATGGGTGCGAAGTTCTCATCAATTTAAATGAATTAAGTCCAAACACAAGGTAGCTACTGTAAACCGTTAAAGAGTTTTTCCCTGAACTATCCTTCGTCTTCATCATCAGACCCTAATACAGTCACAACCCATTTAGGTGTAAAGTTCTTATCAATACAAATTAATCAAGCCCAATCACAAGGTAGCTGCTGTGAATTGTTGAGTAGTTCCCGCGACTGTCTCTCAGCTCCATCATCTGATCTACTCCAGGTCTTTATTAAATTGTAGTGCTTTAATAAAATACTTAATGAAAAACTTACAAACGCACTAGTCACGCCTACGATTTTTGAAAGTTCCCTTCGATTTATTTGATCTGCTATCATCAAACCCTGATTTTCTTGATAAAAGGACCACCTTGAAAATGTCTTCTTTCTAACAAAAAAAGATTCATCAAAATCGGTTCATAAACGACGAAGTTATTCGCGAACAAACATAAAAAAGCATATATACGGTCGAATTGAGAAACCTCCTCCTTTTTTAGAGGTCGGTTAAAAACAGACTAAAATATACAGTGGAAGCAGACTCTACGATAGTTGGGAAAACGCAAACAAATGATAAAAAACCTCGGCTATTGTTGTAGTTTATTTGTCAGATAAGTAGGAAATCTATTTGAAAAATAAAAAGAGCGGATAGAGACCTATTTTTTTAACAAGAGTTGTTGTCAAACCATCGAAAGTCGAGTGAATAATCGGTCATAAGCATCGATATGTATATATTAGAGTTAAAACTAGTTTTTAGATAGAACGCGTTTTTCCTAGTTAGAACTAGTTTTTACTAAATGTCTTTGTTAAAACTAGAAGTACCTAATGCTATATATAGGTACTATCCCAAAGCATAAGTTTACTTAAGCATTACAACGCATAACCATATGATTCTTAGTCGACGGAGCCCCGCTGCGCGGGGCTCCTACCTCTGTGTGGTTTATAAAAAAATAACCACGAAGGGGATGGCGGAGTCTATTCGCTGGCTTCGCTCGCTTACACGACCCCGCCATCCCCTTCTAACCTAACCTATCCGAGTCGGGGTGCCCTAAAGTCCCGATCGCATCCAGTTTCTCATGATAAAAGTACACAAGATTATTTTATTTTTTACTTTGTTGACAGTTCCTTAAAATGTTTCTTTGCTGTAAGATTATTATTTTTACTAGGTACAAACTTTGTGCCCTAGATCTTTTTCTATACTAATATTATAAAGAGGTAAAATTTGTAAGTTTGTATGTAGGAATCTCTGGAACTACTGGTCCGACTTAAAAAATTCTTTCAGTGTTAGATAGCCCATTTATCGAGGAATGCTATAGGCTATATACCATCACGCTACAACCCACAGGAGCGGAGCAATAACGAAAAATGCGGGTGAAATCGCAGGAGACAGCTAGTAATATTATAAATGCGAAAGTAATTCTGTCTGTCTGTCTCTTCTTCACGCCTAAACCACTGAACCGATTTGAATGAAATTTGGTACAAATATAGTCTGGGACCCGAGAAAAGACAGGATAATTTTCATCCCGGAAATCCACCGGGAACGGGAACTAAAAAACCACGCGGACGAAGTCGCGGGCAAAAGCTAGTAATAAATATTTTTAAAATTATATATCTTGTTTTCAAATAATTAGTTTCTTTAGTGCCAGTTGTAACTAATGCTCGGAGTGACAACTAGTTTTATCTAAAAATCAAATATATCAGTGGTAGATTCTAGTTTTGTCAAGTAAGTTTTAACAAAGGCATTTATTTAGTAAAAACTAGTTTTAACTAGGGAAAACGAGTTCTAACGAAAAACGGGTTATAACTGTGACATATACACTTAGATTACGTATATAAACTACAAGCTCTTCCTTGCAGTTTCACTTGCGTTACGTTAGATTTTTGGTTACTGCTTCGCTCCCGTGAGACATAGCGTGATATTATATAGCCTATGTAAGGGCCCTCGCCCACGGCGACTTTTTGTAGCGATGCAGTCGCGCGTTTAGCAAACGCGCGACTGCATCACTTCTAACGCGTGTTAGTCGCATCAACGCGCTACTGCATCGCGATTGTATCGATACAAACGCGCGACCGCGTCGCGCTACTAACGCGCTAATGCATCGCGATTGTATCGATACAAACGCGCGACCGCGTCGCGCTACTAACGCGCTACTGCATCGCGATTGTATCGATACAAACGCGCGACCGCGTCGCGCTACTAACGCGCTACTGCATCGCGATTGTATCGATACAAACGCGCGACCGCGTCGCGCTACTAACGCGCTACTGCATCGCGATTGTATCGATACAAACGCGCGACCGCGTCGCGCTACTAACGCGCTACTGCATCGCGATTGTATCGATACAAACGCGCGACCGCGTCGCGCTACTAACGCGCTACTGCATCGCAATTGTATCGATACAAACGCGCGACCGCGTCGCGCTACTAACGCGCTATTGCATCGCGATTGTATCGATACAAACGCGCGACCGCGTCGCGCTACTAACGCGCTACTGCATCGCGATTGTATCGATACAAACGCGCGACCGCGTCGCGCTACTAACGCGCTACTGCATCGCGATTGGATCGATACAAACGCGCGACCGCGTCGCGCTACTAACGCGCTACTGCATCGCGATTGTATCGATACAAACGCGCGACCGCGTCGCGCTACTAACGCGCTACTGCATCGCGATTGGATCGATACAAACGCGCGACCGCGTCGCGCTACTAACGCGCTACTGCATCGCGATTGTATCGATACAAACGCGCGACCGCGTCGGACGACATCGGTAGAGAGAACGGAGGGGGGACGGAGTGTGGCGCGGCGCGTGATTGGGAATTGGGAAGCAGCACCAAAGACAACGTGACTAATGTTGCCTCAACGGAGTCCATCTTGCAACTGTACTGATCCAAGGTATTTTTGTATCGTAACTGCATCGCGACCGAATCGCGTTTGCATCGCGACCGAATCGCGTTTGCATCGCGACTGAATCTGGTCCCGTGGGCGCGGGCACACAGCTAGCGACTGCTTCGCGTCTGTATCGATGCTACGCGCGAGAGCATCGCGACTGCATCGCTACAAAAAGTCGCCCGTAGGCGAGGGCCCTTACTCGTTGACGATGTAGCTTTCGAATAGTGAAAGAATTTTTAAAATCAGTCCAGTAGTTTTCGAGCCTATTCATTACCATCAAACAAACATACAAAGTTTTCCTCTTTATATTATTAGTGTAGACATAACCGACACACATTTTTCGTGATGGTCCAGTAACAATGTAGCGTCTGCTTCTAATATAAGACGTGTTTGTTCTAATCCTTGTGACTTCTTCATTTTGCAGTTCATATTATAATAAACTTTGTGTGATGAGCATGATTGTTTGTTCTGTGTCTTGGGTGAAATTTATCAATTTATCTATAATATGTATGTATTTATAAATTATATGTAAGTATGTTTGTCAGTTGTCTGGTTACCATAGTAGAAGCTCTGCTTAGTTTGGGATCAGACAAGCGTGTGTGAGTTGTCCCAGGATATTTATTTATTAAGATATATATATGTTTCTTTCTAAAGTTTATCTTAGACATCACTGACATCCCGTGCCTCGGAAAGTACATATAACGATGGTCCCGGTTGTCATCTTTTAAACTTTAAAAGTTTTAAGCCGTTACGAAGTAGTCAGAAGCCAGAAAGTTTGACGAGTCAATACACAGTTTTATTCCTTTAAAAAAATAAAGGAATGATTCCATTAAGTAAAATAATCTATCTTAACGATTTAAAGTAGTTTTCTTCCAGGGCCTTGGATAATAAATAATCTTTGATTTTCTTTACTAAAATTTGCATGTATAACAACACATAAACTTTCCTTTTAAAATACTTTCTATTATATTTATTATCTATTAAAAAAAACCGACCAAGAGCGTGTCGGGCCACGCTCAGTGTAGGGTTCCGTAGTTTCCCGTCCGTCACAATAAGTGTTCTCACTTATGAGTTAAAAAACCGGCCAAGAGCGTGTCGGACCACGCTCAATGTAGGGTTCCGTAGTTTCCCGTCTGTCACAATAAGTGTTCCCACTTATAAGTTAAAAAAAAGGCTATTTGTTACGTTGACATACTAAGTACGCAGAAATTATTTTGTACAACCTTTTTGTCTTTTTTGTACAAAAACTGTTCTTTCTATCAAGTTCAAAATAATTTTCCTAGAAAGTACTTATCTAGTTCTACTTTCCAGATTTTTTTCATATTTTTTAAACCTACGGGTCAAAAGTTAGAGGGGGGGGGGACGCTTTGATTTTTCCTTTTGGAGCGATTATTTCCGATATTATTGACATTATCAATAACTGATTTTAGTAAACCCCTTATCATTTTTAAATACCTATCCAACAATATATCAAACGTCAGGGTTGAAATAAAAAAAAAATCACTTCACTCTTTACATATAGGGGGGCTACCCTAATAAAACATTTTTTTCCAATTTTTATTTTACCACTTTGTCGGCGTGGTTGATATACATATTGGTACCAAATTTCAGCTTTCTAGTGCTAACGGTCACAGAGATTAAGCGGGGACGGACGGACAGACAGACAGACCTGGCGAAACTATAAGGGTTCCTAGTTGACTACGGAACCCTAAAAAAGACTATTTGTTACGTTGACATACTAATTACGCAGAAATTATTTTGTACAACCTTTTTGTCTCGTCTTTCCATCAACTTCAAAATAATTTTTCTAGAAAGTACTTATAAAGTTCTACTTTTCAGATTTTTATTTTTTATTAAACTTATGGTTCAAAAGTTAGGGGCTTAGTTACATTGTTTTTTTTTACTTTGGAGCGATTATTTCCGAAATTATTGACATTATCAAAACATTATTTAAGTAAACCCCTATTCATTTTTAAATACCTATCCCACAATATATTACACTTTAGGGTTGAAATAAAAAAAAATCACAATTCCCACTTTACATATACCCTAATAAAACATTTTTTTCCAATTTTAATTTTACCATTTTGTCGGCCTGATTGATGTACTTACCACTATACTATATTGGTACCAAATTTCAGCTTTCTAGTGCTAACGGTCACAGAGATTAAGCGAGGACGGACAGACAGACAGACATGGCGAAACTATAGGGGTTCCTAGGTAAGGAGGCTGAAACATGTGTCGTTTACCCAACGTTTAGCCAACGTAGACTATGGTTTAGATCAGGCAACATTTAGGGAGGTCTTGTGCAGGCCAGCCCGGGAGGCGCTATTAAGGTATGATTCCGAACTCGGCAACAAGCAGCAGTGCTGTTGCCGCAGTGCTGTCACTAAAGTGCTGCCTAACACTGCCTGTCGCGCTGACTCCGAGCAAGCGGCAGTGTCGCCCTGTTCGTAATGAGTTGTCGTAGTTGATTGATGACCAACTTTTGTTAAGACTGTTGAAAGAGGAAGAAGATGACGGCAGGGTGACACTGACGCGCATCAGTGCTGCCACTACATTGCTGCCTAGCTCGAAATTTAATCTAAAATAATTCAAAGGTGACTGACTGGCTGACTGACATAGTGATCTATCAACTCACAGGCCAAACCACTGGACGGATCGGGCTGAAATTTGGCATGCAGGTAGATGCTATGACGTAGGCATCCGCTAAGAAAGGAATTTCGGAAATTCTAACCCAAAACGGGTAAAATAGGGGAGTGAAGTATCGATATTCACGTAAGCGAAGCTGCGAGCGAAAGCTAGTCTTATATAAACTTGACGGGTAGTACCGCGACAGCACTGATGCGGCAGTACTGCTGCATGCAATGTGGTTCGGAATCATACCTTTACCCTAACAAGTCTAATTGTCCGTAGAAAGGAGGTGGTGCCGAATTGAACCACATACTTAACCATTTGTTAAATTGACCTGGTATCTACGGTGACCCACAGGTCACCCGGTGGACGCGGGCGCATCGTGCGGGCTGTGCGGAGGAGGCGGCGCGCGGGTGCGCTGCACCGAGTGCGACCGGCGCGCCCTCTGCGCCTCCTGCGACGACATGTACCATCGACATCCCAAACGGAGACACCACCAGCGACAGGTCATACACAATTCTCAAAAATAATATATTGGGCTAACATTAACGCATTTAACAGCGATGTAAATTAAATGCAGTTCAGATTTAATGATTATTAGTTCTTTCTTTGATAAAAATCTCTATATAGATTACATATCTCTTGTCCAACTAACCAAAATCATCACGTTCTCATGTTTTGCAACGTGATGTATATCTGCAGTTACCCCGGACAGAAACCTAGCACAATAATCAAAAACATTTAGTACGTAAGACATTTTCTTTTTGCCCCAAAACGCACAAACATTTCTGCCAATCTAGTGGAAGTAAAAATCATGGGGGGAATTTATTGAATAATAAAATAAAATATCCTGGGACAACTCACACACGGCCATCTGATCCCAAACTAAGCAGAGCTTGTACCATGGTTACCAGACAACTGATAAACATACTTATATAAATTTAGATACATACATATTATAGATAAATCACACCCAGACACAGAACAAACATTCGTGCTCATCACACAAAGTTTGTCCTGGGTGGGAATCGAACCCACGACCTCCGGCTTAGCAGTCAGGGTTACTAACCACTAGACCAACAGGCCCGTCGAATGTAAATCACACAACGGAAATGAACTGAATCGTCGAGGAAATGGACAGTAGGGAGATACAACCATCAACTCCTTTATTTTTAAACTAGCTTTTGCCCGCGGCTTCGCTCGCGTTAAAAAGAGACAAAAAGTAGCCTATGTTACTCTCCATCCCTTCAACTATCTCCACTTAAAAAATCACGACAATTCGTCGCTCCGTTTTGCCGTGAAAGAAAGACAAACAGACAGACAGACAGACACACTTTCCCATTTATAATATTAGTATGGATGGATATTATTTAAGTTCATAAACATATATTTTCTTAAAATTGCGCTCACATTTTCTATTAACCACTTCACACAACTGCGCGCCTAGTACTTTTGATTGATTTAAGTACTAAGTATCTCAGTATTTTAAATTTTCTCACATTATCACTTCACATTACTGCGCTCCTAGTACTATTGTTCTATTAAGTTTTCAATCTTTAATTAAATTTAGAATTAACTATAGGGGGAAATGATTCATCTTTTATAATTATGTTCTCGTCGATTTCTCATTATTTTTAAGATGTATTCTGCTATTCGGGGCGGGGACAAATCCAACGAACCAAAAACCATGAAAATTGGTCTAGCCGATCTCGAGTTATAAGTGTTGTAACAAACCCGACTTTGTTTTATATATATATATAATATAGATATATAGATAAAAAAAAATACAAGTCAAGACTCGTTATATTTTATGTGTAACGTCGTGTACATGCGGGTTACGCAATTTACTTTAAAAATAAAATTGTAAATTCGATAAATGACGACAGTACCTTATTCATGTCGTCATTTGGGCGGGCCTGTTGGTTTAGTGGTTAGTGACCCTGACTGCTAAGTCAGAGGTCGTGGGTTCGATTCCCACCCAGGACAAACTTTGTGTGATGAGCAAGAATGTTTGTTCAGTGTCAGGGTGCGATTTATGTATAATATGTATATGTATGTATTTAAAATTATATAAGTACTAGCTTCTGCCCGCGGCTTCGCTCGCGTTAGAAAGAGACAAAAAGTAGCCTATGTTACTCTCCATCCCTTCAACTATCTCCACTTAAAAAATCACGTCAATCCGTCGCTCCGTTTTGCCGTGAAAGAAAGACAAACAGACAGACAGACAGACAGACACACTTTCCCATTTATAATATTAGTATGGATGTTTATCTGTCGTCTGGTTACCATAGTACAAGCTCTGCTTAGTTTGGGATCAGATGGCCCGGGTGTAAGTTGTCCAAGGATATTTATTTATTTATTTATCGGAATAACTTCAAATTATTAAACGTGATTTTTTTTTTAAATGTCGACAGTTTTCATTTTTAAACTTGTTGCTTTATATGAAAAACCATTTTCAGGTTATCAGTATTGATTTAACCTGTCCTTTACACCTGTAATCATAAACTCGTGTTGTAAATAATATTATTTGTTGTATTACAGGCATTATCACAATCTCAGTTACGCGAAGAAAGGCCGCCGCTTCCGCCAAAGGCAACGCCACCTGTGCCGCCGCCACGAAAACACAAAGTAAGTTGTATGTCATTTTTATGAATACGTATTTTTTCTACAATGGCACCCTTAATTCTTCTCGATTTTCGCTATCACTATATTTAAGTTTAGGATGCCCTCATTCTATCACCTAGAATGAGGGCACCCTAAACTTTTTTTTTTTGGTGAGTGGGAAATCATCCAATGACTGCTCCCGTCCTGGGTGCGGCGGGAGGGCGTGTCAGACTTTTACGCTTTTACTGACTAAAACCCACTCATGTTCCTTCGATTGCCCTTTATGTTCCAGGGTCACGGTAACTATGATAAACATTCCGAAACCGTCATCCTAAACTTAAAGCGCGGCGTACATACTTACATATTTGCTCTTTGATAATATTGTAAGTTTTAAGAGATTAATTATCATTTTACAGATGAGTGGCGACAGAATGAGTGCTAGTCCGAAGCCACCAGTAATGGACCAACGGAGAGCTACCCTCAGCTCACCACATCATGCGGCCATGATGATGGGCGCACAAAATCAGGCTTCCAATCGGCTAACCGGCAATCATATTCCACCTCAACACGCCTCACATGCCATGCACCAACAGATGCCCCTACATCTTCAAACTAAAATGACTACAACACCCACACCAAACCACATTGGAAGTATGCCGTATCTGCCAACAAACATGCATGTTACTCCGGCTCAACATGCACCAGCCCAGGGACAGTCCAATACCCTCTCGCACATGAATGCAGCTTGGAATCGCCCTCGCGGATCACTCCAAGGTTTTGGAGTACATCCAAACATGGTAAATATGAAATTTCGTGCACTTGTTCGTAGCTTAAAATGTTTGTGTGACCCATAAAATTACACCAAAACTTATTTTTAGGCTGTCCCAACCGATCAATGGGAAAATTCAGAAGTGATGGCTCCCACGATGCAGAGTTGGGGTCGTCCTTTACGTCGAGGTGCGTCGGTACTGGAACTAAGTGGTGGTGCCGCCACTGCTTGCGCGGGCTGCGCACACTGCGCCCCCATGCCGTGGCGGTACGGCAGCTGCGCCAGTCTCGATCACCCCTGGGCCAACACAAACCCAGGTTGGGCGCCCACATGTTGTTCACCTGGTCACCCCACACACATGCAACCTTATCCACATATGCATCCACCACAGACACCACAGCCTTACAGGAGAGGTAAGTACTATTCAAAACGGCATACACATATTAGATTCGGTTTCCAGTTAATTTACATAAAGCAATTAACTGAATTTATATTTTCAGCTGAAAGTCGTACCGTTTCTCGTGCTGCATCTCGCACTGGATCACGCGCAGCGTCACCGGCTATGAGCGTGCGGTCTCGTACTTCTCGCCGAATGAAGCACCGCACTCCGTCACCACCACCACTTCCATCAAGTGATGCAGATTCGGAGAGCGAAAGCGAGAGTGATCATGGTCCTCCTAGTAAACCACAAGAAAGGGAGGAGGATTCTCTTGGCCCAGCCCCTCCGCCGCCGAACACCACATGGCAGTGCGAGCACTGCACTTATGTGAACGAGCCCGGAGTTCGTGTGTGTGTCATCTGCTGTCGTACACCTGTCACTGTTCCCAAAACGATAATAAAGGATATTAGTGAAAATGTTGAAAGACTGAAAATCACTCGTAAACAATCCGCGTCACCTGCGCGTATTATAGAGGAGCCCCGTTTTGAGCGAGGTTAGTGATTTATATTATTATTTTCCAATTATTTCTACTAGGTGTTATCAAAAAATTAAGAACTGTAAATAGGTACAAAAAACATGCTACATTTCTAGAAGATGCTGAAAATAGTATTTATTTTCAGAAGTTGAAAAACCGAAAAAAAATGCAAAAAAAGAACGCACGTCAACTGGATGCCAGCCATCGCCACCACGTGAAGAAAATACCCCCAAAAAAACAATAAATCGACTCGTTACGCCGACCAGAGAATCTAGTAATCATAACGATAAGTTGCAAGGGAGGCATGATATGGCCGTTGGACCATCACCACCTCGAGAGGTTCGAAACGGCACCAGAACAGACATGAGTACTGAAATATCTCCATCTCGAGATACTAATAAAACAATGCGAGTTTCTCCCTTTCGCAACAGCAAGGAATCCCCACGACCTGAACCTCCAAGGAGCCACAGTATATCTGTAGGGCCTTCACCGCCCCGAGATAATTCTAATGGTAACGCGCCGTCGAATTTTTTAACCAATGTCCAAAAAAAGTCCGCTGGGACATCTCCACCCCGAGAAGCAGTTATTGACCGGCACTCGCTAGCATCAAACAATAGAAGTAACGTCTCCAATACCGGTACATCGCCACCTCCTCAAAGTATATCCACACAGGTAAACCTTAATTTTATAACAATATCAATTTGGCGAGAAGTTTGAAATCATGTACTAACAGTCGTTTGTGTGTCTTATTTAATCAAGGGTGGTGGTTCGGTTCAGTAACATTTCAAACGCGATGTTGTTCTGAGGTAAGTAATAAACTGATATTACGACTTGCAGTATAAATTCGCATTCCATACAAGTCGGTAAACTATTACCAGCCCGTTATTGGCCCACTTGCTGGACAATGACCTCTTCTCATAAGAAGGCAAAATAATTGACTACTTATCTATACTAATACCTACCGCGAATTCACTACTGTCAATACTACTCTGCCTCGTACGGCGTAGCGTGATGTAAATTAGGCTAAAGTCTTAACTCGATGAATTGGCTTTTTTTTCTAATCGGAAAATCGTTGGATAGCCCTTTTATCGAAGAATGATAAGCTATACGTATAACATCACGCTATAGATGCGAATAAAACCGCGGGGAATAGTTAGTTAATTGTAAAATCGTGTCAGGCTCAATATCAATAACGAAAAAATTGATACTTGCACGCATTCGATACGTCTAAACAATTGGTATTAAATTTAAATTTATATTTTGTATCGATACTATCCATACTAATATTATAAATGGGAAAGTGTGTCTGTCTGTCTGTATGTTTGTCTTTCTTTTACGGCAAAACGGAGCGACGAATTGACGTGATTTTTTAAGTGGAGATAGTTGAAGGGATGGAGAGTAACATAGGCTACTTTTTGTCTCTTTCTAACGCGAGCAAAGCCGCGGGCAGAAGCTAGTAATTAACTAAACTGGCCTGTTCAACCACTGTTAAAATTTATCGCAGGAATTGTACGGTCCATCGTACAATTCCTACGATAAGCTAGCACTCTTCGTGAAATGCTTTAAATTATGTCATTTATACCACATGATAAACGTTTGCAGACCTATGAAGTTCCGAACACGAATGCATGGGAACGGGCGGCATCCGTCTCAAGGTCAAGGCCGCGGAGACGTTTTCATGACGATAGCAGAAGAGAAAGATCTCAAAGCAGGCATTCGATGTCTAGCGATACCCGTGTAAGTCACTCGTTATACTACGTTATGATACAAGGCACTGCTAAAATTTGATAATACGCCCAAAAAGGGTTCGCAATATGTGCTAAGATTAAATCACACTCATCAATCATTTGCTCACGTGTGCCATATGATATATTTCAACACAATTTTAAATTTCATAGATTTAGTAAGTGATAAAGATACTGACAAAGATTTGATCAAAGACCAATACCTAAAAGCTCTAAACAGAATAAAAGAGATATTATGAGCAAGTTCTGTCTCCTTAAAGTTAAAAACTCCTCCAAAGATAATGGTTACCTAATTGTTATTTAGTGTATTTAAAAAAAAGTAAAAGATTTTAACTGTTATTCTATCTATTCAGGAAAGTGAACGAAGCGTCCGTACAGCCGGCACAGGAGGACCCAACAAATGGGAGTGGCGCGAACGTGACAGCAGCCCTGGAGGTGAATGGGGAGATCATTACAGTCGCCTTTCCCGTCGCGCATCTCATCTAGATCTACGGCGTAATCGCCCTAATCGCCGGTCTACCTATTATGGTTCTGAGGTAAAAACCTTTTACCTTCTTTATGATATACTTATAAATTATTATATCTATATTTAAAAACGATCACGTAACCATTCGCAGTACTACGATCCATATTAAGAACTCTCCGGATTAATCAATTGCTCCCCAGGCGGCATCTCCGGAACGACACTCCACTCGGGCAATTTCACTTGAAGCTCTAACTGGAGCCGGCACTATGCGAGAAGCAGAAAGGGGTATTGAATTAGCTCAATTGATGGGTGAAGCAGAAAGGCTGGGCTTTAGTGCTGCTGAAGTACAAGCAGCATTAACACAAAGCCCCGCATCACCACTTGCTTGGCTGCGAGAACGCTGGCCAAGTCTCTGCGCCGGAGTGCGCGCAGCCGCTGCACGGCTCGCGCCTGACGCCGCAATCACAGAGCTGGAAGCGAGAGCTGCTCTCGCCAGACATAGAGGAGCTATGTGGCCGGCTGTAACAGAATGTGTCGAAAGACACAAACGACAGGTACGTACAACATAATTCTACTTTTATGTTTTAACGATTTGCACTTTCGATACAGCATTTTACTTTTCAGACGGAGGTTATGAGCGTCGGAGAAGAAGGAAGGCTACGCGGGCATGTATGGGGTTCCCCAGTGGGTGCAGACGACGACGCAGCTCCTCCTCGCTCCTCATCCCGCCACTCGCACCGCATGCGCGGTAATCTCAAACGAACAACAAAACAATAAAAATAACGTTGCATTACAAGATCACACCATCATCGTACCACGTCATAACCTTCACTTTACATTTCAGCAGAAGATAGTTCAGATGAGTTTGAAGCACCGACACCGCCTAGATTCCAAGACGACGACTGGATGTATTTACCATTAAACATAAATACGAATGATTATGAAAGAGAAGCAGGCGCTTTAGAAAACAATTTCACTGACCGGAAAATTGTTGAGAATACAAGTGATGTGGCAAAGAAATTAAAAATGCTGCTTCAAGAAGCTGGAGTGCCATTGATTAATGAAAACTTGTTATTACAAGGACTGCTATCAGGCACTGGTTCATTCGAGCCAGAGGCTAATCTTCATGTTAATACGAAGACACAACCAATTGATTTAATTCAATCAGAAAATGATTTTATAGATGCCTACAATGCATTGACACGATCAAGCCCATTACCTAATATTAATCAAACTAATAATAATACCGAAGTTTTAAAAGGACAAAAATTAACCTTGCAAAATGAATTTAAAGATAAACAAGTTCCAAATACCAACAGATCAAAATTTCCAAAATCAAATAATCTTATCCTAAACGAAAACGAATTTCAGCAGGCAGCGATCATTGAACAAACATCGGAAAGTAAAGAAGTAATAACTAAAAGCGAACAGACAAAAGATAAACTAAATACAAACAGTGGACTTAGTCAACAAATGAATACACTAATTGGAAATCCAGGTTTAACTTTAGAAAATAAAAAAGTAACTAGTAAAAATATTTTTGATAACAATATTCCCAAAAGTAAGAATAAATCTGAGGAAAATATTTCAGACAGTGGTACTCACAGACAAATAGACGAAAAATCCAATAATTTAACAGACATAGTGGATAACACACAAAGACTAATTCAACAAATGAAAGAAGAAATTAATTCTGATATAAATTCTATTGACGGCAGAACAGTATCACAAAGTGACGCTGAATCCAGCACCGACGGAACAAATGATGAACAAGAATCAAGCTATAGCGAATCTGAAGGAAGAACTGAGAACCTTACATCAGATGAGAAGGAAGTTACAAGTTCTGAAGATGATGAAGATCCGTCTGAAAAACGGCAAGCGGTACATTACATAACAAGTTCTGAGGAAACTGAAAATTTTGAAGAAGCTTTAGATCATGTAGAAAATCAGCTTGAAGATTTCAAGCTCGCCAACATTGAAATGCTCGATTCTATAGCACGTACATTACAAGAAGAGCATACTTTTACAGTTGAAGCGAATGAACCTCAGAAACAAGAAGTTATAAGGCCACCGAGACAAGATGTAAATAATAATGTATTCGTAAGCGTTAACAGTTTCGAAGAAATTTATGAAGAGCTGAGCACTCAAAGCAATGTCGATAAAGTTGTAAATAATAAACAAAGTGTAAAAGAAACCCCCGAAGACAACCTCATTCCTAACCTTCAATTATTTGCAAGAGAGGCAATAATTTTTTCTGCAATAAAAACTATTGCTCCGACTAAATTAGCAATTTCTGAAATTATTAACCCTGTTTTAAATGCTGTAATAGAAACCGTAGAACAAACACAGAATGATAATCATATTAATAAACAAAATGTTGAGTTACAGCAAGAGGAACCCGAATCTGTCACTGAAGAAATAAATATACAATCAAGTTTTGAAGAACCAAATGAAATAAATCCTTCACAAAACCATTTCGAAAAAATATTACTTGCTGATATAAAAGAACCTCAACAATCACACGATACTGAAGGCGCTCCATTTGCAACATCAAACGTTGAAGAAAATGACAAAAAGTATATAAACTCTTTAGAAGATAATCTTTCAGATTCGGAACAAGCAGATGCTAATAGTGGTGCAAAAACAGCTTCTGAAAAGACTCCTGTTAATACACCAAGCGATAACAGCGTTAAAAATTCTATATCCAATAAGTCTAACATACCTAAATTAATAAGAATCATACCCAATAATAAGTCCAAGAATGATAAAAATTCTCCAAAACTAATTGTTTCAAAAGTCCCAGTACGTCGAACATCAATTAAACAATATCCTGCCCCTGCCCCTCCTAAATCTCACTTTGGTAACATTCAAAGTGGTCATGTAAAGCAATTACAAACTAGACTTTTTAATAACAAGGCAATTCCTTCCCAACCTATTCCTACGACATCTGAGATGCCAGAGGTGAAAGCAACTACTTCAACTTTGAGTAAGAAAAAACAAGCTCCTCCGCCGCCTATTAAACATAAAGAGGAAAAGCAGCTATCGCCTCCAAAAACAATTACGCCACCAAAAGAAAAAAAGCCATTTTTCCGCGAAACCTGTCAAACAGAAGATGACTGGACTGATAGTGATTCGGAAGACGGTCAGTCACAAATAATGAAGCCAAATGAAGAATCAATGCATTCACCGCCAACAGCACCATCACCACCTCCACCCGTTACAGTGAGGAGGGTGTCTGGGCAAATTATAGATTTGGCTAAAGTCAGGCTTCCAGAAGGTTCACCAGAGGTAAAATTAGTTTAATATTATTACACGTGCAAAGGCAACAAACATAATTTACAACAAAACTCACCTTTTAGAGACAAGCGCGAATGTTACTCGCAGAGGGTGCAACAGAAACATGGGAACAAGCGCAGCTCGCAGTGGAGTTGATAACACAAGGTGCCGACACGCCAGCTGCACTGCTAGCTGCACTGGAATGTGTAGACTTATCATCTGCATTAGCTTATTTATATCAAGACTGCGAACTCTGTGCATCGCGACTACCGGAGCATGAGGTAACAAAGTCAAAAATATCAATCGTTATCAAATTCAGTCAAATAAATGTGGGCGTACCTACTTTTATTGCAGATGGTGTCAATGTTGCGCTGCACTCATCGATGCTGTCGAGAATGCGCACACCATTATTTCACTGTGCAAATAACGGAGAGAAGTATCGCTGACTGCGTGTGTCCATATTGCAAACTTCCGGAACTGGAAAGCCTACCTGAAGATGCCTGGCTTGAATATTTTGCTCATTTGGACATACTTTTAAAAACTCTGCTTGAAATAGATGTGCACGAGTTGTTTCAAAGAAAGGTACCCTAGAATTTCCTATGTAAAGAATGTAACCACTTAGTTAAATACAAAGTACTTACCTACTTTAAATTAATTACTAATTTCGCCAGGTGACTAAAGAGTAGTCGTCAATGTCGACGCCTTGATAAGTCAGCCTGAGGGGAATAAAAAAATATTATGACCTCTATAGCCCTTTGGGCGTTGATTGTGAAATAGGAAAATATAGAAAACTGGGAAAATCGACAGTAATTAATATTAAATTGCATACAAAGTTATTACTACTCTTACCTAATCTGATATGCACGTATTATTCGAATTTAAGTAATTTTAAGTGACGTGACGTACAAACTAAAATTTCAATTGATTATAGTTTTAATTTTTAACAGTTACGAGACCGAACCTTGGCCCGAGATCCTAACTTTAGATGGTGTATGGAATGTTCTTCAGGATTTTTTGTTCATCCGAAACAAAAGAAAATACGCTGCCCGGAATGTCGGTCTATAAGTTGTGCATCATGCAGAAAACCGGTAAGATTCAAAACTGTTAACATTTTTCTACAATCGATATTGTTTTTTTATAAACAATATAAATAAATATTTATTTTTACATAAAAAATATTAAAAATAAAAAATATTAAATATTTTAACAGTGGAATGCAAATCACGAAGGACTGAGTTGTGAACAGTACACTGCGTGGCTAGAAGATAACGATCCTGAGCGGTCGGTCACTGCAATACAGCAGCATTTACGAGACAATGGCCTCGAGTGTCCGCGGTGCCATTTTAAGTACTCGCTGTCCAGGTACTAAAAACATTTTATATATTTCTTCAATTCATTATAGGTAGTTGATTGATTGGGTGGTGACAAAGTCTTGTGCTTTGTGCTTATATTGTCAATAGCACTGGAACGCTAGAACCCACCCGGTTCAGACTTTCGGTACCTTACCGGTTTGAAGTAGACGACGGCGAAGAGACGGTTATATATTAATGGCGACACTAATGGTCAATGGCACAACTGGTGACCCAACGATGATAATGAGATGTGATAAGACTTGTCCGTACGATATCAAGAAAGAGTCGGGCTTTGAAGATAAATTAAAAAACATATATACGGTCGAATTGAGAAACCTCCTCCTTATTCTTGAAGTCGGTTAAACAGATTGCATGTAACAAGGAGAATGTTGAACTAGACTAGAATAGATAGGTACCTAAAGCAATAGGGTGTAGCGTATTTCCCTTTCCGTGTCCAACTGGCGACACCGGTCTCGCGAAATCCACACGATTTTGTATTACTACGGAATTCAACCAACCCGTGCTTAACTCGCGTCAACTGAGCACGTTTTTGCGATCAAGCAACGTTAAAAGAGGTTTTACAAAATAGTGTGCAATTTAATTGAACACTTTTTTGAAGCTGGTCTGTTCGTAACAAATCCGTGCTAATTTAGCGCGTTCTTTTGTCAAAAAAGTAAGTCGATAACTCAAATATCACCACTTGATGACACCGTCTTACTTAATAAAAGAGAAAACAGACGTGTATGTAGTCGATTCTGATATGGGAACATGTGACTGTTTATCAGGGAAAGGTGGACGCTACAGCAAGCATGAATGTGCTGTGGAACTAAGGTTTGGCATAACGGTTACTACATTGTTAAATTTGACTGAAGATAGCCGCCAAAATTTGGCCAAATTGGCATCGGGTGACGAATATAACCCCCATTTCTTCCAAAATAATAACCCTGGATTCAAGTAACGTGGAGATGACCGAAAAAAGTCAAGGCACAGTGCAGGCAACAGTGTACGTTGCCGATAAGGATTAATGAACCTGCTAACACAGAAATAGTTATTTGTTGTACATGAGTGCAAAGTTGCTTTTTAACCGCGTGCTCAATTTTGATGACCGAGCAAGCGAAGGATCCTAAAATTGAACCACGAGCGCAGCGAGTGGTTCAAAAATTAGTTATTAATCCTGAGCGTTAGCGCGGGAATCTAAAGAGCACAAGGTGAAAAATCTTTGCACTTGAGTGCAACACGTAACTTTTCGTCCCCCCCCACCTCGGAAATGATTAAATGCAAAATAAAACATTTACAATCACAAGATACTTTTATTTTAGTTTAGGTACATATTTACTACTATACAACATTATGATATAGGTAAGTATTACAGAAAAATATTTATTTATTTATGTACCTATAAGAAATAATACTTAGGTAGGTACATACACTTAAGAAAAATTAAAAGTAACGTTGCTACAGTTACTTATTTTGAGTGTCATAAAGAAGAGAAAAATAAAGGTCCAACCAACATCTATTTCGTGTCGGCATCAAAAACAATTACCCAGCAGTGGTAGAATCTGGTAGAATACAGTCCGGCCGTCCTGTTAAGAAGAAACGTGCACACAATATCACTATGAACATAGACCAAAATGAGCGTTCCGCAAAATAGTTGCTTTGTCGTTGTTGTTTTTATTATTTTTGTGCTGATAATAAATGTTTCATTAATTTTATTGTAATGTTTCATTGAAATCATATTGAGTTAATCCTACTACTATAAACCTACTACTATAGAATAGACACGCAACACGCTTTTGAAGACTAAAACAGTCTAAGGGTCAAGTCAAATAAGTGTTCGCGTTAAGCGCCACTTGATCACAAAGACGTGCTCAGTTGACGCGAATTGAACACGGGCTAGTTGAATTTCGTAGTAATACAAAAGCGTGTGGATTTCGCGAGACCGGTTTTGGCAGTTGGACACGGAAAGGGAAATACGCTGGGGTGTAATCGAAAAAAGTGGCGCCCAAGTGACAGAGAAATCGAATACACACAGAACAGACACAGAAGAGAACACAGAAGTGACAGAGAAGTGATAGAAAGGGAATCGTATGCTGTACTAATAAATAAGCAAAGGGGGCGTACCACAAGCCCTTATAGCAGTATTACTTTGATATTACTTTCAGTGGGAAAGAGACGGCGCTAGACAACGTGTCTAACGCCGTCACTTGCACACTCCTGCAACAGGACTAAAACAATCTTACTTTAAACGTCATGGTAAGGGGGCTGATCTATATTTTGTGCAAATAGATGAATTATCAGTATCTCGAGTTGTAGTCTTGTAATTAAACTTTTGTCGATTGAGTCTTAGAAAAAAAATTGAAGTAAGCTTAGCTAAGGTTGTATTGTATGCGCATGCTTTGCATAACTTATTTTCTATTTGAAATTAAATTAATTTCAGGGGAGGCTGCATGCATTTTACATGTACTCAATGTAAATACGAGTTCTGCTATGGCTGTGGAAAGCCATTTACAATGGGCGCACGCTGTGGACTGAGTGACTACTGCGCAAAATTAGGTCTTCACTCGCATCACCCCCGGAATTGTCTGTTTTATTTAAGGGACAAAGAACCACATGAATTACAAACTTTACTTCAGGTAAATACGACATAAATTGCCTATAGACAGACTCACCTTTACTTTTCCAATATGTATATGTATTTTTTTTTATATTCCAGATGAACAACATAGATTACGAAACGAATGCAGCAGAAGGCAGTGCGGGGCGCTGCCCTATACAGTTACAACGAGAGACACCGACAGGACTCGTAGACGGCACGTGTGGTAATGAAGCGCCCAACAATTATGCAGGGCTTTGCAAGTAAGTATACGTAATTGATAAAATTGTTTGGAAGACACGAACTTACCAGTATATTAGAAAATTTCAAAAGGTTGTTGAAGATATTTAGCAGCAAATGACTGTTTTACGAAAAAAATATCTTCAAAACCTACAGAGTAAAAATACTTACTTTAATTTCGAAAGTTGGTGACTGGTTGTTTGTTGTTTTATTGCCACCGTCTTCCAAAATTTTTCTTTCTAAGGTTTGAAAGTCGGTCACGTTTAAAAAAAATCTCCGGTCGGTCTATATCAGATTTATACAAAATTTTTATGGAACCACTAGCGGAATCTATATCTATACTTCTATACTAATATTATAAAGAGGTAAAATTTGTAAGTTTGTATGTTTGTAAGTTTGTATGTAGGGGGTAGGTAATCTCTAGAACTACTGGTCCGATTTGAAAAATTCTTTCAGTGTTAGATAGCCCATTTATCGAGGAATGCTATAGGCCAGGGGTAGCCAACCGGTCGATCGCGATCGACCAGTCGATCGCCACTGCTAGTCCAGTCGATCGTAGCCAGGCAAAAAATATAAATATTATCTACTACAGCAGCATCATCTTGTACCATTTTTAAATCAATTTTGAATCTACAAGGCAAGAATAAAACATTAACAAAAATGATGAGTTCTATTGCAGTATTTCGAAATCAAACAGAATCTATCTAGTTGACATAGAGTAGAAAAAATTTGAACAACATGTAAACATCAAGGATCAAAACATCCTACCTACAATTTCATTTCTGAGAAGTACACAACAGAAATTAGGGCAGTGATAGCAGATTTGTTCAGAAAAAAATAACAGTTAATTCAATTCATAAGTTATCCGTTTAATGATGCCATTGATCATAGTGTTATCTATGAATTGGCTACAAAATTTGCAGATACATTTTAAATGGAGCACATAATGTTACAAAACGAAATGATTACTCTGCGCTGCGATATATTTATAAAAGCAAGGGCTTCCGCATGTCAAGATTGCTGGGCATTATTTTCCAATAAAAAATTCCTAAACTTGAAAAAATGTGTTGAACAGCTTCATTCGTGTTTTGGTTCAACATATTTATGTGAGTCAGCATTTTCCTACCTAAAACAAATAAAAAATAAACACCGTTCTTTCTCGCTTGACAGACGCTCATACATTGGATTTTTTAAGTTGGCAATTTCCAACTACAAACCTGATTATGATAAACTTGTGGAAAATGCTCAGGCGCAATACTTACACTAATATATAAGACCGATATAGTGTTAAGTAAAATTAAGGAAACGATCACAAATGTGATATAAACAGAACCTACTAAGACTACGCTGTTTCATTTATGATTTCAAAAAGTAGGTATGTGTTTGGTAGATCGCACAGGGTTTCCTTAGTAAATAGTAGATCTTAGGTCTACTCAAGTTGGCCACCCCTGCTATAGGCTATATACCATCACGCTACGACCCACGGGAGCGGAGCAGTAACGAAAAATGCGGGTGAAACCGCAGGGGACAGCTAGTTAAAAATAAAGTAGCTAAAAATTAATTACTAACGAACTTCACTAGCAAATAATGTTTCTTCGCATGATATTTGATAAATGAGTGCTATTTGTCAATCATGGATACATTGTTTATTTCAATCCTTCGAGGGTGTACTCTTTCAAATTGATTCACAATTGGCGAATATATCTCGTACCGAAATACGGACGAATTGATTAATGCTGTGCTGCTGTACCTGTGTAACGTGTGGGTACATGTACCTACATCCAATCAATAAGGTAGTAAAGTTCCACTCATCCAAAAACCTTTTACACATATAAGTACATTGTATAATGATAAAGACAACTAAAAAAGACCGAGCTAAGGTAAATGTCAATGTCTGTGACGGTCAAGCCGAGCGAAGCGGTGAGTGAGGTATGTGCTTGCAGGAACCATTACCTGGAATACCTGAGTCGGTTGGTACGTCGTTGCAGCATCGACCCGCTTCCGATCCTGGGGGTGGACGACCTCGAGACGCTGGTGAGGCGCGCCGCGCTCCGGCCGCCTCCTCGGCCCTACGGCACGCTAGAGGGCCTCTACAAGCGGGGCCTCGTCGAGGTGTGTTGACCTCCGCTGTACTTGCAGGGCACACTACGTGGAGTACCTGGCGGGGCTGGCGCGCCCGCTCGACCCCATCCCCATCATGGACGTGAGCGAGCTCGTGGCCGAGCTGCGGCGCCGCGCGCTGCCGCTGCCCGAGCGCGGGCCCTGGGACACTGACCCCATCTATGCCGGGATGTGCGCCGAGGTACAGCTCCGGGGTTTGATACTTTACCTCCCAGGCTTTTTCTTGAAGGTTTACTTCGTCAATACCTCGCTTATTCTTACCTCAGACATTTTACTTTAATGATGGTATCTATGTTTTAGCAATGGTACGTAGGTATTATAGGTTGATCATTATTATAAATCACAATTGTATGTTTATATAAGAAGTTAGGTTCGACCAGGAAACCTATCGATGTAATACTTAAACCTTCAGGAAGAATACTGAAGGATAAAACGTCATAAAAATCGAAACAAAGTATCAAAACCTCGGCAGTGACTCAACTCTTGGGCCCAGTCCATGGGTTCAAATCAACAGGAATTTATTAACGAGATTACGGTCGCTTGTTTAATATATGACTTGTGTTTGTGCCGATCATTCTATCATAGCAATCTTATTACAAAAATGCGTTAAACCAGGTTTAAACTCTGCCTATTAAATTATACTTTTTAAGGTTATCTTCCTGGCCATCCACGACACAAAATACGCATGTCTACCACTATAAAGTGGCGTCTAATTTGGAGGCCACTATCAATACATTTATCTTGGAAGAAATCTAAGGCCGCTTGCCGGGCCGTATAATCTTAAATAGTTCTACCTACAGTGTACCTTTTATAATACCAGAGTTTTTCCGTTTGAGGAAAATACCTACTATTTTCCTCAAACAGAAAAACTCTTAAAATTCGATTCAAAACCACCGAGTGTATGTATGTAATGTACGTATAGAGCATAGAATTGAAATGAAACTTAACTTGATTAGAAACTAACGTCATTGAGTTATCCTAAGGCGATTCACATCACACACGGCACCGCGCACAGCCGCGGAGGGTTGAACAAACGTACACCGCTCGACCGCGCGGTCAAGCGGTGTACGTGTGTTAGGTATCAACGGATTTCAAAGTGTCTTGTACAACATGACATCCGCCTCACCGCCCTCCGCGGCGAAGCGCGGTGCCGTGTGTGAATCGCCTAAGCCTCGTATTCATGGTAAACATTTGTTTAGCAACACAAGCGTTGCCCGTAATATGATGACAGCAACTCGTCAACATGTTTATGCCACCACGTTGCTAAACAAAATGTTTACCATGAATACGGGGCTTTAACCGTAACAGAGGGGCAACAATACAAGTTTGATTGAAAATTTGAAACCCAAATCCGTTCTAAGTTTGACGCATCTTTTGTAAATAGGTTCAGTATGCACTCAGGACAAAATATCGCCTACGGTTGCCAAATGCGTATTCACGAAATCAGTCCCACTGGACTCTGGACTGACGTAGGTGGTGCGAGGTTAAACTGACTATCAGGCGCGAGGCCGACGCATTATATAACACTACTTATATATACCTATATTATTATGTGTTTACTATTTTTTTGTAAACTATATGTAACTAAAATGATCACTAATTGTTACAGATTGTAAAAGAGAAGATTCCGCTGGATTGACAAGATTTAAAGGAAGAAGTGTCGGTTGCTTCAAGATATAATGGATTAACATTACTGAGCCCATAAAATTGTAATATATTAACATAAATTAAATACTTACAATCATAATATTATGATTTTATTTAATAACTTTCTTAATAACAAAACTAGTCACCGCCTAGCAAAATGTTCATTCATGTGGCGCTTGTCACGTTGTATGTAGTGCCTGGTGGAGTGTATGCGGCTCTCGAGCGAGTCGGGCAGGGCGCGCGGCTGCGCGGAGCGAGGCCCGCGCGCGGCGCAGTCGGCGGCGGCGTCGGCGTGGCGCTGCTCGGCCACGCGCCGCCCGCGCTGCACCTCCCTCTCGGCTCCCGCAGCCGCCATCTCCGCCAACCTAGCGGCTCTTTCCTCCTCAGTCATCCCGCCACGTTTCCTACTATCACGTCTATCTACATCTTTACTTTGTCTTTCTTCATTTCTAGTGTCTGTTCTAGAACTATGTCCGCGATCATAATATGTCTTATCATTATATCGCGCTTTTCTGTAATCAGCCTCATATCCTCGTCTCGGAATATGCTGATCTGGGGAAACTGATTTATATTTCTTAGGTTTAACTTCACTGTCAGAATATTTTTCGTTATCATCACTTTTCCTTTTTCGATGTTCCTTCTTGTCGCCTTGATATTCCGACAATCTTTTACTGCTTTTTGGAGCGTCAATTTTACCCTCTTTCTTTTTATGTTTTGATGATTTTTCATTATCACTATCACTATCTGAAGAATACTTGCGATCTTTCTTCTTCTTTTTCTGCTTAGATTTCTTTTTCTTTCTTTGTTTGTTATCGTCTGAAGATGAATCAGGTGACGAATCGTCGGAGTTCAGGAGAGTTGCCAAGTCTATACCTTTCTGTCCCCCTAGGGCATTCAGTTTGGCTGCAAGTAAGTCATCTAGATTTTTGTCTTTCTTTTTGGATGATTTCTTAGATTTGCTGTCTTTTCGTAAGTCCTTTAACAGAATAATATAATTATGTAAAAATTGATAAAGATATAAATATTTTGAACATAATTAGAACCTTTCTCAAAATTTTTGAAAAAGAAAACAATTTTTAAAAAACTTGTAAGATGACCTAAATAAGTTTTTTTTTAATCTGTATGAAAATCTTATTTTTCTGGTTTTTAACCATGAATTTCAGGAACTAAGCTAAACACTGGATAATTTCCCTGAAGTCCTGGAAATAATACAATATGAATACATAAGCAATAAGTCAAACCTGTTCTTTTCTAAGTAACTCTGCAAGTTTCCGACGTTGTAGGGGATTATTTAGTAAGGCAGCACGAGCAGCCCTCTCCCTCTCTTTAATCAGAAGTAACGGATCTTCGCGAATCTTTCGAGACATATCCACTTGTGTGTCACCGGCTGAAGTAATCATGCTGGAGCCAACTACTCTCCTTGAAACAGCTGGGATCACATCCTGTTCTAACTTATCAGATTGTTCAGCATTTTTATCAATTGATTTACCAAGCAAATATGCTTCATGATCAACTTTCTTATCAGGTCTCTGAAAAATAAATATTATTTTACCAACAGCACAATACTACCAAATTTAACACACAACAGCTATTAAAAATCCATGTTGTAGTCAAATTTTACTCTGCAAAATCTTACTGTATGATAATTTTGTCCTCTTGGGTATATTTAAAAATAAGCTTACCAAAAATTAACTAATGATGAACCATGTAAAAGTAAAATTATCAACAGCAAAAAAAATTGAATGGCTTACATCATACATCCAAGATAAACGGTTATCATTAGCAGGAGAATTACTGCTGTGTTTCATAAGACTGTTCAATTCGGCACGGTCCCGTTCTTCTGCACGTTCACGTTGTAACTCCACCATTCGCTTCTTCTCCTCGGCTGCAGCCTGTTCTGCCTTCCACACACGCTCCTGATTCTTCATTGTATTTGGATGCCATGACTTCTTTGAATTCTGAATAAACAAACAAGGATGTTTTAGCTTTAGCATATTTCCAATGGCAGGTGTAGTTGAAAGCTAGATCTAAGGTAAATAAATGTTGCTAAGCAAGAGATCAATTTATTATCAACTCTACTTCCATGCCATCTACATTTGAGAATCAAAAATACAGTATCTACAGTATCAACACAAAAATTTACATAATATTAAATCTTTAAACAATTTTTATAACTAAAATAATACCTCTTTAAATAATATATATCATCAAACCCATTTTGATTTATATTTAACATACATCTTGATGTATACATTGCTATATATATCCTCAAACCGTGTCCACAACTGTCAATGCAATGGCAAGATGGAGACAGTGTATTGCTAAGTTAAAGTATGCAAAGTAGTGTATAGATCTCAGCTTAAAACTTAGAAACCTTTAGTAAACTAGTATGACTTTTATGTTACTTCTTTCCACAATCACAAGAGAACATTGGAGACTGACAAATCAAAGCACAATAGTCTAAGATCTGAAATAACTCCAGACCCAGTAAACATTGCTTCGGATATAGGAAGTTATAACAGAACCTCTTCCATTCGGTTACTTCTTCAATAAAATTACTTGGCCTTAGAAAGTGGTCAAATAAAATTCAGAAGTAGTGCAAGCAGTGGTCTTTTATATGCAAGTTAAAGAAAAGTTTGGACAGCAACAATAAATAAAGCATACTTACCAAATCTCCTCCCCCCATTTTGAAGTGATATTTTTAAAAAAATAAGTTGTATTTTATCAAGATTAAAAAAAATACACTCAAATAGGTAGGTACCTATGCCTATCAGTAAATAACACTATCAGTTTGACACTTTGACAGTATTGACAGTTTGCTTTGACAGTTTAATAATAAAGGTGAACGCAGACTTGGCCGCACCGCACGCGCCGCAGTCTTCGCATTCGAATTCTTTATATGAAGTTCTATGCCACCGCGCACACCTACCCGCGTCGCAGTTGCCGCAGACCCTCAAACGACAACAAAGAAAATGCGATGACTGCGGGGACTGCGGCGCGTGCGGTGCGGCCAAGTCTGCGTTCACCTTAACAGAGCATTCAGGGTGCGTTCCAAAAAGGGTAAGAATTACACGGAGTAGTGCGAAAGTTACTCTAAATAGTCTAGAGCATTCCGAAATGAGCCGAGTGAAACCGAGAGGGTAACCGAACAATTACTCGACAGCTACCCGAGCAGTATTTTGGAACGCTTTCGGTAGAGTAATTTTCGCACTGACAAGTGCGATTTCTCACCCTTGACTGAGCGTCGTTAAAAATTACCTGACATAATTATGTCAAAATCATGTATGCGCCAATGTTGAAGTTTGATGTTGAAGAATGGATCTACTAAAGTAGAAACGAACAGGTAGTACTTACTTATTTATTTGCAAAATATGCTTAAAAACACGATTTTCCTTCTTTGCAATAGAGATAAAAGGTTATGTTGACAGTGTCATCATACGACCCTAACGATCATGACCCTAAATGGGTCCGTTCCGCTCGCGGTGGAAACCGGGCTTTACAGATTTATCGGTACACGTTTTATATAGTGCCTCTGGATTGTGACCGGAGCGGTAATTTAGTCATTCTTTCACTTTTTTCTAAAGATTTATTGAAAATAACAAATGTAAACAAACAAACGTAATGTCACTTGACAGATGACATGACAATTTAATTTGTTATGAGTTACTGGTACACCTATAATTCCATAATAATATTATTTAAGCGAAAGTAACTCTGTCTGTTACGCTTTCCCGCTTAAACTACTGAACCGATTTGGATGAAATTCTGGGACCCGAGAAAGAACATAGAATAGTTTTCATCCCGGAAATCCCGCGGGAACGGGAACTATTCCACGCGGACGAAGTCGCGGGCAGAAGCTAGTCATGTAATAAAACAGATTTATCGCAATAACGCATGCGATGTTATCGGCAGGTAATAACGTACTTACATATCTCTGCGGTCGGTAGAGGCGAGGCTCTAGGCTCAGATTATAAAACAGAATCTTCTGAGGCTCTAGGGCTCTAGTGCCTATACCTACGTCCTGTATGTTGCTGTGCAACTACAGACAAGAGGATGCAACTAAGAATAGTAATGTCAATGACCTCTTTCTGTGAAAATAATATAATTTAAAAAACACGACGTAGGTATTCTTTATGGGCAGAGGTCGTGAGTTCGACTCCCACCAAAACGACAAACATTGTGTGATGAGAATGATTGTGGATTATTTGTTGTGTGTCCTGGATTTCAATTTATCTATACTGTTTATGTTTGTTACCTACTCTTTCACGCAAAAACTACTAAATTTTGATGAAATGTTACAGAAATATAGGTAGTATACTTCAGAATAAGACATAGGCGACATAACATCAAGCTGTAACCCACAGGAGTAGAGCAGTAACCAAAAACACAGCTAGTCTAATAAGTATGTTTTTATAAATTAAGTACTAGCTGCCTCCCTCGGTTTCTCCCGCGTTAAAAATGTAGGGTATGAAATAAAATACCTATGTATATAATTAGTAGCCGATTCTCAGACCTACCTGAACATGCACAGAAAATGTTGCAAAAATCGGTAAAGCCGTTTCGGAGGAGTAAGGTAACTGTCATTGTGACACAAGAATTTTATATACATCATATACTTATATTAGATGTCTGGCTACCATAACATAAGCTCTGCTTAGCTTGGAATGAGATTTGCCGTGTGTCCAAAGATTATATTTATATATATTTATTTAATATATCGCAGTAATTATGTAACTAGCTTTTGCTCGCGTAAAAGCTTTTACTTCCTGTAAAATATATTTAACTACTAGGTATGCGGCATCTGCATTGACATTGACACAGACTTTACTGAAAATTAAGCTATAAGCACTATTGCTTGATAAGAACGTCTTATCGAGTGAGTAAATCTTGAATATAAAAAATCATCTTTTCAACCCTTTTTCAACCCTACCTTTTTTTTTTTTTTCGTGAGTGGGAAATCATCCAATGACTGCTCTAGTCCTGGGTGCGACGGGAGGGCGTGTCAGACTCTTACTGACTAAAACCCACTCATGTTCCTTCGATTGCCCTTTATGTTCCAGGGTCACGGTAACTATTATAAACATTCCGCAACAATGTTTTGACATTATAACCACAGAATAAGTAGGTATAAAATTTGTTAAAATAGGTGTCGTTAAAAACAACCCTCAAAAATAATAATAAATAATACCTATGAAATGCCCGGTTCGACCGGAGCGGATGAAACCCCAACCCATAATTATAAATGGGGAAAATAATATATTTTATTATTCAATACCTACTTTATCAAATTGGAAAAATATTGATATCCCGATTAAGAGCACTTAAATCTCAATCAAATAATAATTGGTGAATATTGGTGTTCAAACGAGTATACTCCCATTTATGTGCTAACTCTAACTAGTAAATAAACAGATCAAAAGAAGGGATAGGTATAAAAATAAATATTCCATATTTAAATACAATATTGTACTTTATTGTAACTTATAATAATCTTAAAAATACGTACCTACAAGATTAAATATAAAAAACTTATTTACGGCACAAATGCACTTTACCTACTTATTATTAAGTAGCTTTTAGTCTTTTCTTCAACATTTTCTCATTCCATAGAGATATTCGTGAAACAATTACTTACTGTCTACAGTCTATTCATATACTCAATTACATAAATTAGGTACTTATGTAGGTTCACACAACACATTCACTACAAGCTACCACTACAATCTCATTCAGTGACAACAAATCAACAACCAATGAATAAAATTGAAAAAGCCTTGGAAATTACATAAGAAATTACTACATTCGAGATGTAATATCTAGTTACAATGCAAGCTATTACATTATACTTTATACATTAAGAATCAGATGCAGCTGCTGGAGCAAATTGTATTACAGATGTGTGTCGGACAGTGGGCACCTCAGCATCAGGTTGTGGAATTAGTTTTCGTTTCCGAGGCGGCAACGAGGATGGCGCAAAGGTGTACTGAACTGAGGTTGTAAGTGCCGGACAGGGAGAGGGTGACGGCGAGGCAGACGGCGACAGCGGGGTAGCCGCTGCAGTGGAGGCGGCAGGGCCCGCAGGACAGGTCGGCGACGGAGGAGAACTAGGAGGAGTTGGAGGTAATTGTTGCAAGGCAGCTTCTACTAAATCACACATTACGTTACCATGTACTACTAGTGAACCTGTAGATGATGGCATTTGTTGAGTGCGCGGTGTGTCTGCACCATGCTCTTTATAAATATGGGCTTCCATTTGTTTTTTAGTGTTGAAGGTGCCATCGCAAACAGTACAGCGATAACATCGCTCACCGTAATGTTGAAAGCGGTGTAATTTTAACACATGATTGTAGCCGAAGTCGCGAAGGCATATGTCACAAGTGTAGGGCCGTTCACCGGTGTGCGTCCGCGAGTGCACTTTGAGTTGTTTCGAGCAGGTGAAGCCCTTGCCGCAGCCGGGCGCCGGGCACCGGTATGGTTTTTCTCCAGTGTGGGTTCGGAGATGGATGACCAGTTGTCCCGATTGTATAAAAGTCTTGTGGCAGTGGGGGCAGGCGTGCGGTCGTTCGCCGGTATGGATGCGAGCATGGCGATGTAGTTTTCCCGAGTGCTCGAAAGCCGCGTTGCACACACTGCATCGGTACGGTCGTTCTTTAGTATGGATCCGACGATGCACTTGCAGGTTCTCCTTCACACTAAACATTTTGTGGCAATATTCACATTCAAAAGGCCGTTCACCAGTATGGGTCCGATAGTGGCGCACGAGTCTTGCGGGCACCGCGAATGTCTTGTGGCAGACGTCGCAGCGATGAGCATCGGCAGTGGCGCGATGAGAGCGCGCGTGAGCTGTTAGTGCGCTGCGGGTGGACAGCGTTAGCCCACATTCGCCACACTGATGGACCCGTTCCTCCTCACCTGTAGAATGATATTGCTTTATTTTAATAGACGATAAATATTCCATTATTACACCACCAACGTTGAGAACGATTTGCTTGGCGGACTAACGCGGCGACCGTTCACAGTACAGTGTCTGTTGTGTATGGCATGCAGCGATCAGGAATATCAGGATGCACCAACATAATATGGCCACGCAGGGGTGCGAGCGGTTGGAGGGGAGCGGAACATAGCCGAGTGAATGTCCTCTGACAGCACGTGGAGGCCTGCACCGCGGCATTATCGAGTCGAAACCGCGGTGCAGGCCTCCACGTGTTTGGGCCGCCGACCCCGCAGTTCGCACTCGCCTCGCTCAAGTAGATATCTCTCTCTCGCTCACTCTACCCCGCCCCATTTACAAGAATAAATACATAAGTATACATAGATAGGTCGGTATTTCTTAGATATAATTATAGTAAAAGTTTATTTCCTTTTTATCATTCCCATCGTTATTTTTTTAATACCTACTTATTAAAACATCGATAATAAAAATAGTCAAATACCTAAGTGCATTGGGATACAAATGAGCTAACTTGGTCGAGAAAAGCATCGAGAGGCTGAATTGCCGTAATTATGAAGTAGGTACACGAGCAAGTGTGTCAAAAATGGTTAATCATCGATGATGAATTGATGATAAAGACAAACGACGCGACGTAGGTATTTATGCCTACCTCAATCGGCAATAAATTGAGCCTCTATGTCTACTTGTATTTAGGTAGTCCAAAACCGTATTGATTAACGAATCAACTAGTTATACAATCTTGACGAGTTACCTATTATTAGATAAAACAATGTTTAAAAAAAACGGGAAATGTTTTAGGGCGCAAGTAGGAGTAAGTATTATTCCTACCTAAAAAATAAACGTCTGACAGAGAAAATCGCCAAGTACTCTCAGTGAGCGAAATGGGCTAACGACATTATGGTACCTAGATATGTACTAGGAAAGAAGAAATAATGTAAAAGAAATGGATGCCGCCCTACAATTTGGTATTTATTAAATACAATGTATAAAACACTGCCAGTCTCGCCCTACTCTTTTCGGTCTTCAGTTCCTAGGTATAATGTAGGTAGGTGCTGATAATTTGTATTAAGTTTGCACCCCAAAACTACTCAACCATTCCGAATCTCGTTAAATATTTTTAAAGTAATAAACTGTATAATTTGCACTAAATACAGGTGCTAAAAAAATAAAAAGCTGAAAAATAATATCGCACTTAATTAAAAATGTAATGAATATATAAAATCCTTACCTATCATGTTATAGGTACAATGATGATGATTTTTCTAGCGAGGTTCAATGTTGTAAATGTTGGCGTAGGTTGTGTACAAAGGTCTGACAGCGAGTTGCGACTAACGAGTAACTATAACGACACACTCAGTCGACCGACAGCAGCCGAATGCCGACGCCGGCGAAGCCGCCCTCCGCGCTGCGGACGCGGAGCAGGCCGGGCCGGATCTAGGTAGCGATCTAAGTCATGAGCGCTAGCGGGAAATATTATATTGCTATTTATTTCACTTTTTGCCTTTTGTTTATGCTCCTGTTGTTATAAGATTTCTCTGAGAGGTATACATGTGGTCAAGTCTTACAAAACCGTACGTTTAGAAAGTATGATTACCTATGTACGGTAAACTATAAGCTCTTTTTAGTTTATTACCTACTACTTATCTATGTCCTCCTAATTCTATATTACAAAGACATTATTTTATTTATTAAGTTCTTTTTTTTTATAATCGTCTGCCTTTTTATATTGTCTTTTAATTCGGTGCCATTTTCTGTATTTTGGGGGTATAATGTTTGTACTCGCTACAAGGTTCTCTCTTGGTACAAAGTGCTCCCGTAAGGCTCGCAACCCAAACCCAACCTAAACTGAGGTCTTCACTTCACGAGCTCAGTTTTTTTAAAGGTTCTTAACCTTTGCTGGATTAGGTGGCACTTGTATACTTATATAGCTACCGTACAGATTCTGTACGGGTAGGAACCTACCTGTTTCTAGGTGCCACCTAATCCTACCTGCACTTACATAGTAAATTAGATAGAGTGTACAAATAGGGTGGTCAATACATAATCACCTTACATTCAAATCTTAAAAGCAGACGTCATGCGGCAGCTGTATACCAGTTTTTAAAATTAAAATCTAATATTTTGGATAATGTAAGGAAATCGTTTTCATACATAAGTCACTGTGAGTACCTCATTTTATTATGTTCGTATGGGTATTCGTAATTGTTACACAAGCATAACGCTATTATACCTACCACGCGATAGACTGTGCGCGTTTGTTGAAGGTTGGTTGGAATGTCCGAAACACCCGCGCACCGCGCGCGGGGCATCGAGCGCGGGTGAAGGGAGGGCAACGCTAGCGTACACGTGGAGAGGCCCACCGCGGTTTCGACGCGCGCGTGTGAACTCTCGACAACACTGCGCGTGCGTAATTCCCTTCTCCCCCCTGTCCTCACCGCCTTCCGCACTCTCCCTCTCGCTGTCTGTCTAGCTAGGACAACAACATAACGCGAACTATGTTAGGTTGGTCTGGTGACCCGAGAATTACTTAACTTACCTAATCGCCAAAAGGAGTCAATAATGATTATGTTGCCATAAACTACGTTTAACAGATCAGTGGTCATATTTATTTAAACAGATTCCTTCTAATTAAATGCATTTGTAACACTTAGTTAAGTGGCCTTTTACATACCTTTTAGGTTTCTTCTTCAGCAGAGTATGAATAGAGCAGAGTACAAACAAGTACGGCGTGTATTTTTAACTCTTTATAGGGTATTAGGGTTCCTCATTATGGTGAAGACAGGATTTTTTTATGGAAATGGGTTTTTATGTGAATCGACTACCTATGTCATTAATGAATTTAGAATAATAAATAAATGATAATATAATTTAAATTAAAGCAGATGTTTTAATTAAATCCTTCTAGCAGGTGCGTGTCCGGAGTAGTCCGGACTACAGCGTCACCTATGTGGATTAGCTCCTTTCCACCTTAAAGAAAGAAGGTTCTCAATCGACCCCCGTACGATTGTTTTCAGTGTCAACAAGAGACTTTAAAATCAGCCAGCAGGGTTAAAAGTAGGAGCTGAAACAAAATTTGATAAAATAAATAGGCCTTTATTTATAGAACACGAATTAATATAAGTAGCCAACAAAAATAAATAAATATTTACATTATTTACCTACTCAAATTTTTATTAAGTACAAAATAGACTTTCTTATAAGATTAATAAAAATATATAGGTAAGGTAAGTAGGTACATGTGCCGTATTTCCGCAGCACAATATCGCAAACGTTGTAGGTACGTAAGTATTAAATAGCGTTGCATATAAAAGCGGTGCAATAAAAGCCACTTTTTGAGTTAAGGACTTGAAAAACTTTTTACCTTAATTATTTTTATAATTCGATTCATTTTTTTATTGCACACGTAACGTGTACGTTAAACCGTTTGGTCTGGCTTATTTACACTACGACAATTAATATCATACACTCATATGTTTACACCCAGTGTGAATGCGAGTTTAGACACCAGTTTATAGTGTCGCAATCGCAATAAATTAAACACTAGCAGACACTCTTGTTCACACATAGACACTTGGTGTATACTTTGAGCGTATGATTTATTTATTTATCTATTTATTATGGCACTCCAACGACTAGTTCACAAAAACATTTACAGTGACTGAATCCTTAAGCTGATTAGCTTAATGATAAATAATAAATAAATAAATATATACTAAATATATTCCATATTTGAAAATATCAAAATGACTAATGATAGGTAATTGTAAAGTAATAATATTTGTATTGTGTTGGATATGGGTCTTCTGGAACCGAATTAAATAAATTTTATTTTATTTTTTAAAGCAGCTTCTCAGGATTTTTCTTGTCACTTCACTTGATTTACTAATATAGTTATAGTCATTACAAACATCATTAAACAAACATAAATACAATTATTTTTAATCATTTTGTTTATAACAGAGCGAAGTCATTTGACAACCGAACTACCTACATTGATATTCTATCGTTAATTCCACCATATTTATAGTGGAATTAACGGTATAATATTACGAGGATATTTTTTAAGCTTTGATTATATTACATTGTTTATAGACAACTAGCTTTTACCACATTTTTTTCACATTTGAGATGCATATCATTCGGTTTTATTCCCGGCTCAGGAAAGCTGTGTATGTACTTATAATAAGTACTAATAAAACCGGCCAAGAGCGTGTCGGGCCACGCTCAGTGTAGGATTCCGTAGTTTTTCGTCCGTCACATAAGTGTTCCCACTTACGAGTTTAAAAAATGGCTATTTGTTACGTAGACATAGGTACTAAGTACGCAGAAATTATTTTGTACAACCTTTTTGTCTTTTTTGTACAAAAACTGTTCTTTCCATCAAGTTCAAAATAATTTTCCTAGAAAGTCCTTATAAAGTAGTACTTTTCAGATTGTTTTCATATTTTTTAAACTTATGGTTCAAAAGTTAGGGGGACACATTGTTTTTTACTTTAGTAGCGATTATTTCCGAAGAATGATTTCAGTAAGCCCCTATTCATTTTTAAATACCTATCCAACAATATATCACTCGTTAGGTAGGGTTGAAATTAAAAAAAAAACATTTCCCACACTACATATTATAGGGGTTTACTAGCTACCATGTATATAATCTAAGTACCCTAATAATACCTAGCTACCCTAATATTTTTTTTCCCAATTTTTGTTTTACCACTTTGTCGGAGTGATTGATAGATAATATACATATTGATACCAAATTTCAGCTTTCTAGTGCCAACGGTCACAGAGATTAAGCGAGGACGGACAGACAGACAGACATTGCGAAATTAAGGGTTCCTAGTTGACTACGGAACTTTAAAAACATGTTGGAATGGATTTTAATTCGATGAAAAAAATTTTCCTATTAGCACATACACTTCCGGACTCCTAAATCGAGCCAGCCAGCTTAATGAGGAATATGAGGATCCATCCAACCATCCAACTTAAAATATATATATATATATCAATGCAATTTTGTAGCTGGCATTTATTAAACATTGGAAAATATTTTTTTATGATAGTTTGTTCTGTGTCTGGGTGTAATTTATCTATAAAATGTATGTATTTATAAAGTATATAAGTATGTACCTATATCAGTTGTCTGGTTACCATAACACAAGCTTTGCTTAGCTTGGGATCAGATGACCGTGTGTGAGTTGTCCTAAGAAATTTATATTTATAATTTATTTATATTTTTTTTATAACTCATTACGCTAGGTGGCTCGATTTACGAGGTCGGGAGTATATCTTTCCATCCCTCTATAATATCATGTCATGACTGTGTCAGACAATGTAAAGGTTGGTCCTTTCGTTTATATTCACAAAGTGAACAGTTTAGGCGCAAGCAAGAGGTTAGTGAGGCGGCGCGCGGGGCGAAGTACCGACACGCGCTGCACGGTCACCGAACGTTCGAAACCGCGGTACTGAGGCCACGACGGCTCGTGCGTCCGATTCAACCTTCCTCAACGCGACCGCAACTGACCCGCGCGCGCCACGAACCGCCCCGCCCGCCCCTGCCCCGCACCCTCTACCGTTGTCGCCTTGCCGCCGCCCGTGGAACCTCGTTCGAAGTTCGAAGCAAGTGCTCGTTTCTTTTGTACGTAGCGTAGGTACCTTGGTGGTAATTAGGAATACTACAAGTCAGTACTTATTTTAGGTTGTTTTGGTTTGGTACCTTTAAAAAAACTTTTTCCAAAAAAATTATAACCGCCTTCAAAAACTAAAAACACAAAAATAACAAAAAAATCCGAAATTTTTGTAAACGACGCAGATATCCGCGAACAAACATAAAAAAAGCATTAAATTATACGGTCGAATTGAGAAACCTCCTCCTTTTTTTGAAGTCGGTTAAAAATAGTAAACTGACTGACTGTTGATAATAACAATATCAACACACCTACCTACCTACCTTAGAATAATAAGTAAATAACGCATAAAAGCCGCATCCCGAACAAAATAAAAGCGATAAAGTAAGGCAACTTCGTCATTGTATGTGTGCGTGAGCCGAATGTAGGTATTTTATTTACGCTACCGTGAAATCAGCCAACTTTGATTTTCAAGCCTTTTTTTTTTTTTTTGGTGAGTGGGAAATCATCCAATGACTGCTCCCGTCCTGGGTGCGACGGGAGGGCGTGTCAGACTCTTACTGACTAAAACCCACTCATTTCTGGCAATACTGATAGCAAGTTCACTTGCTACAGTTGCTACCTACCTTCACTCACTCAGTTGGCTGTCAACGGTCGTCGAAAGAAAGTCGATTCAGGTGGTACCAAATATTGTGCTTCGTGTTTTGTGATTCTAGTAAGCGTGAAAACTTGCCGAGGCGAGTAGTTTTTTAATATGTTTTTGGGTGAATTCATGATAATAACGTGGTGCGCTTTTTGAAATCATAACGAGTCTTTTGAACTCTGCCGCCATAAGGAAAAAAGACGCATCTATTTAACATTTTTGTCGAAATTGAGTTAGGTATATACATATTTGGAATCAGTAAAAAAATGGCATTCACCAGTATTTTTATAATTTGCATAAATTAAACGGAACCCTATAAATCGAACTGTTACTTAAATAAGACGCATTTGCAATATGAATCAAATATTACTAAACAGAGAAGACACTTCTGTCGTACACTAAGTAAAAAAAACGCATCTTAGTAGAAGCGTTTAATTTATCTAAAAAATATATAATTTATCATAAAATGAAAACACAGTTCTGCATGGTCATACGAAGAAAAGACTGTTCTGCGTAGATGTGCCTTTTCAGCTTAGTGTGATGAAAAATGGGCAGGCGCAAGTGGCAGTAGTGCCTTTCCTTTGTAGTATATTGCTAGTTGTGCGGGGTGAAGCGGGGCCTGCGATTGGAGTACTACACTTCAGTTGCGTCCAGGTAGTCAAAGCGACGACAGTACGCGCTCGCAACCTTTCGAGCTCAGACTACGGAAAAATCGCAAGTCAAACTTACTAGAATCATTATTTGTAAATATTTAAGCATACCCAATGATATAATAATTTAAGATTAAATAAAATTTTAACGTATCTGGTGACTTAGGGTGATGCAGAGACAAAACATAGTTGGTGCAAAATACAGAAAAGTTACAGGAAGCTAAAGTAAAATAATATAATACATAAATAAATATATATAAATACATATCTATATATATAAAACAAAGTCGGGTTTAAATGTGAACTGATTGGTAGCCATCCTGATATTCTGAGGAAGCGATTTAAGGAAACCATAACGGTGAGACGTTATGGTTTCTTTCCTTAAATCTTCTTGAAGTTACTGTCGGCACCGCTATACTATTCGATCGCTGCAAGCTGTGAGTGCTACCAATAACGATAGCCTGGCATTTGGCTGGATTAACTGCTTTCCCAAACAGATCAGACCAATCTTTAACCACAGCTAACTTCCGATTAAGCTCCTCTATCGCACCGCATATGTTATGGACACTTGCCTGACTGTAGAGCTGCAAATCATCATCGTAAAGATGATACGCACACTGAAGCTCGGTAGTTATGAGGTCTATATAATAGAGAACAAAAGTGGAGATAAAATACCGCCTTGAGAGATGCCAGCAACAAGATCACACCAGCTGGAAGATGAGTCTCCCATCAGGACAGACTGCGGACGCCCCCAAAGATAGGAAGAAAACCAATCCAGAACCTCGTGAGAGACCATAAGATAGGAGAGGATGGATAAAAGGGCTTCGTGGTTGACGGCATTGAAAGCGTTGGAAAAATCTATCAACACTAAAATAGAAACTTTCGTCTCTTCCATTCCCCGCCTTATGTCATCAATCACTTTAAGGAGAGCAGAAACGGTACTGTGGCCTGGCCTGAATCCAGACTGGAAAAGAATAATGAGGGAATTATGTTAAATGAAGTGGGAGAATTGCTGGTGAACACAGGCCTCAAGTACTTTAGACAGAAAGGGAAGGATGGAAATTGGTCGGAAGATATTGGGAAGGGTGGGATTATTAATTTTAGGAAGTGGTCGGACACAGGCTTTCCGCGAGCTGATCGAGAGTCAATACGATCATGTTGCGACTGATGTCATCACAACCCACGGCCTTGGATTTAAACTTGATTGAGTACAGCGTAACGAAGTAACACAATTCGACCGGGCGGCAGAAGAGAAGCCACCGACTTCCGAAATAGTTATTTTTGTGCTTTTAGTTTTTGAAGTCGGTTATCTTTTTTTGGAAAAAAGTTTTTATATTTTATTTATTTTTTAGTTAGAGTACCAATGTCTGACAACGTTTTAGAGTAACTTTTAAAATAAAAACTACTTATAAATAAATAAATAAAAATAAAATAAAAATCCTTTTATTTCTTGTATTACAAATTTCAGTTTTTTTTTTAAAGTAGGAAAAAGTAAATAAGTTAGTTTCTGTATTTCTAGTTTAACACTATGATTGTTTTTTTTTTTTTTTTTAATTAAGAAACAAGAACCCCTCCTCAGGTGAAGGTGAAGGCCTCCTCTAAAGAATTCCATTTCTCTCTATCCTGGGCTGCTTTCGTCCAGCGGGGCCCAGCAATTTTTATGACTTCGTCTTCCCATCTCGAATGTGGTCTGCCTTTGAGACGTTTGCCATATGGACCCTTCCAATTTGTTACCCTGCTAGTCCACCTGTCGTCTTCTAGCCCCGCTACATGTCCTGCCCACTTCCATTTTATTTTTTTAGCATAAGTTAGAGCGTCTTTGGCTTTAGTAATTTTTCTTATTTTTGTGTGACGAATTTTTTGCATTTTTTTAATGTTAAGCATGCTTCTTTCTAATCCGCGTTGGCAGGTAATGAGTTTGTTTTGGACATTGCTACGCGTCCGTACATTGTTGGCCTAAGAACCGACAGGGAGGTGTTTTAACATTTTGAGTTCTAAATGATATACTTACATATTCGATTGAAACTAAATTAAAAAAAAATGCGGACACTTGAGACTTCTAAAAGCCATCAAAATACTTTCGGATTTTGAGGTTATAATTATGCCATTACAAACATCCATACCAATATTATAAATGGGAAAGTGTGTCTGTCTGTCTGTCTGTCTGTTTGTTTTTCTTTCACGGCAAAACGGAGCGATGAATTGACGTGATTTTTTGAGTGGAGATAGTTAAAGGGATGGAGAGTAACATAGGCTACTTTTTGTCTCTTTCTAACGCGAGCGAAGCCGCGGGCAAAAGCTAGTACATCATAGATTAAAACAACATGTTTTGCTTCACAAAATCTTTATTTAATAACAACATCATGTCACATCCCAGGTATCATAATATGTTCGACCAGTATAATTGCAGTGGCAGAAGTCTTTCCAAGACAATGTTTATTATATTCACATGGTATCAGTCTATCCTCAATGCAATTACTTGATGAGAGCGTGCACGATATGGTGGCAATGTAACGCAGAGCACATTCTTCACCAAAGTGACTTACATTTGGTGATCTACCAATATTCTTGGCTTCCGTCCGACAAAGAAGATCATGTGTATGAACCTGAAAAAAGATTGGAATTACTAAACAGCCACCACTAACCATCGCTACCTTTAGTATTTTATATGTGCTGCAAGAGCCTCTAATATAATATAATTATATCGTTTTAACCAGAAAATACTTTTATTTAAAACAACACAAGATATGACATTATTTTTTACTTTGTTTAATTGTCACCATGGATACGACACTACCTATGGCTAGCCGCACACACACAATAATATTGTCAATACAAGATTGTCAATAATCTAGATTCTATCTATCCAATACCGCAATACAGGCCGCACACACACAATATTATTGACAATACGTACTTTATTGACAATATTATTGTGTGTGTGCGGCTAGCCTATCATCTTTAACATAAACTTCTTCATGGTCCCACACTAAGCTGTAGTGATGCAGGGTGATTTGATAAATAAGTTTAGGAATCGTCAGCATTTCTCGAGACTCGGGAAAAAGAGAGGTTTTACTAACCAATTGAGAAGCAGTCCACTGTTGTCTAAAATAAAATGTTGATCTTTTTTTTAAATAAATGTCTTGCTCATTTCACACAGCACTTTCTGTCGCTTTAATATATTCGTATTAAAACCTTATTCATAGATCAAGCACTGAGAATATTGAGTTTTTTAATTTCGCTATACATACTTATTATAATACTAGGCTGCATGAGCTACGATACCTTAGTCTACTACTAACTTTAAATTAAACAAAAATATCAGACACCGGAGATAGAAACTAAATTGAGTTACTTTTTATAATGTTTTCGAAATAAGCACCTGTCCATTATATTGTAATAGTCGTAATGCACTTTATAAAAAAAAAATTGTAATTACTGTAAAGGTTTCATGCCAGCCAATTCGTAGGCTATTTTGAGCAATCTTCTTTCCATGTTTGACACGCGTAGGTTAGACATGGCAAGAGGCATGACGTCATAACTTTTGTTTTGATACTTACTTACTGGCATGTTGCTTTTAAATAATTTCTCTTAAGGACCAGTACTTGTTCCAAGTATTTTGAGCTCTTCGTTCTACTTCTAGTTCATTCTGTTTTCTGTCGAAGCCAATTTGTTTTCCAAAGTAAATGTATTTTTCTGTATATTTTAGCGTTTCTTTGTCTACTGATATTTTTCTTTTTATGCTATTTGACATAACCATTGTTTTGGAAAGATTTATTTCCAGTCCTACCTGTTTACTGGCTGCATTTAGGGCATCAAGCATGGCTTGGAGTTGTATTTGTATACTAGACTCTGACATCAGAACTAAGCCGTCAGCTTACCATTAATATTGAGTCCTGTTTTTCCCCAATTTAGTCTTTATTATTGACTCTAGAATGGATTTAAAAAGTTTTGGGGACAATGGGTCACCTTGTTTTACTCCCCTCTCAATGGGAAATGTAGGTCCAGTAGTTTCTAGTTTTATTTTGGCTTTGCTGCTTGTGTAAATATTTCTGATTATTTCTATATACTTATAGATACTTATGTTCAACTTCCTGAGCTTGCAAAGCGATCCATATACTAGAGTGTGACACAGTATCGAAAGCTTTTTTGTAGTCAACGTACGCGATGTAGAGCGCTCTTTGCTTCTCCTGATATTTTTTCATTATTAATTCTAGTGTATGGACTCTGATCGACTGTAGAAAAATTCTTCCGAAAGCCCGCTTGTTCTATCGGCTGTTTAGCTTCTATTGTAACGCTTATTCTCTTGTTCATGATGGTAGAAAAGAGTTTGTAGATACACGAGAGTAAGCTTATTGGCCTGTAATTCGAAATATCTTTTGAATCTCCTTTCTTGTAAATTAAGATAATTTCTGACTCCATCCATTACGTTGGTATTTCAGCCGTTTCAAGTATCTGGTTGAATAAATATGTTAAAGAGTAGTAACGTGTAGGCGAGAATCTTATAGCTTCATTAGTAATACCGTCTGGTCCTGGACTTTTGTCTGTCTTTGACCTTTTCATTTCTTGTGAGACTTCATTTTCAGATATCGGTGTTATATTTTCGCACGTGTTTATATTTATAGAGTTATCTAAAATGTTTTTAGTGCGCTCTTTTACTTGAGCACTGTACAGAGCTTTGTAGAAGTCTGTTGCAACCTCTATAATATCCTTGCGGTTATTTATGGTTCTACCTTCTTGGTTTAAGCCCTCTATCCAAGGTTTATTTGTTTGTTATTCTTTCAGGGCTTTTTTTGAGCTTCCCGCCCATTTTAAATGTTTTTCAATCGTCTTCGATCTGTATTCTTTATAGTCCTGTTAAGAGTCCTGTGAGAGTAGAAGTTCTGGATTGGGGATAATGACGTCTGAAATTGTACTATCTTGTGACATCACCCGTAGTTTTAAAGCGTTGTCTCATTCTCATTTTTTATTTAAGTGACAAAATAAAAATACGTAGTTGCCACATATTTTGATAACTAATTGACGGACTAAATATATTTTTTCAGTAAAATTCACTGTTACCTATGTTTATTAAAAGTTTTTATTTGTATAAGTGATTGTTTTTGCATTGATAATTAAATTTTGACATTAGCATTTTTTCCATTGACCCCCTTTTCGACTCTATTCACCCATATCGTGGGTAAATAGAAAAAGCGCAGATATTATAATTAATTAAATAAATTACGAGAAAATCAAGATAGTATTTCATTGAAAACAGTTTATTACACTTTAACTCACAAGACACAATGACTTCTATCTTCGGAATTTGCTTAAAACATACTGAAATTTCGGTTCAAAAGTTGAAATCTTTTCTATTCACCCCATTTTACGGTACTTAATTCAATGATCGTTTGAAAAAAAAAGAAGCAACTTTGGGAATTTAAACTTCATTCTTTAATATTTTTTATGGGATTTATTTTATATGATACCTACTTTATTATAATATTAGCTTCCCCCTTCATTTTGCCGAACAACCGTAGCAGTAGACAAATCTAACACTCTAATTTTTCATTTGAATAATTAGCATATCTGCCATAGTACCTAATTACTACTTTTTCAATATGTAAAACTGTGGCCCACGCGAGTGCATCCGCTAAGGAACTGATCATTAATATCACGCCGCGCCGCTTGAATTAAGACATAATCAAAGATTTCCCTTGTTTGGAGTTTTATAATACAGGCAGCCATACAACTGTAGTGTAAATGAAAAAAATGCTGCAATATATGGCCGAGCAACACCGCCAATATTGCCGGTGTTGCCGGGCCATGCTCAAAAAAATTGCAGCAATTATGTTGCCCGTTTAGGACACAGAACACCAAATCTATACCCTAACGGGAAGAACGACCACTCCATACAAAATTATTGCCTACACGCCTACACGATAGCACACTAGCGCTCCAGTTTATGCCATGAGAAACTCGTGAGGCGCGGGAATTTTGAACGGATAGGTACCTAGTGAACCTACTTAGTTTGGTATACGTATCCCTTGTAATGCATAATCTTTAAATAAACTGCAAAATGAGAATTCGTTATTCGTATTTTGCAGTTTATTTAACGATTATGCATTACCTAGGTATTATACATATTCATATGAAAAACTAGCTGTAGTGGGAATATACAATAAATAAAACAAAGTTTCTATACATGTTTCAATAAATTTATTTACTTTTTCATAGCTTTTTTGGAGACTTCTTCAACAAATTCCTATTCAAAGTATAACACGAAAGCGTCAATAAAGAACAAATAAAGTGAGTTTCTATTTCGTAATCACTGAAAGCGTCCATATCACACAAATAACAGTCTATCTTGCTTGTGAACACAGAAAGCATCAATTTCGCATTGTAGAGTCAAGATCACGTAGTGATTAACGCAATTATTCACAGACAATAATGTAGAACTGGCATTTAAACATGATAATAAAACAAACAACCACAAGAAAACGTAAAAGATTATAACCTGGTTCATTAAAGAAAGGAATCTAAAATGGCGGCGCTTATCATGTTCTCTCGCTCGCACACTAGTGCCCGTCTATACTCACTCGCGCGCGTACCATCAACATAAAAAAATTTGTCTTGATTTGCTTCCACGCAGCCTTAACGCGCTCAGTGCTCCTTTTTACGAATACCTTGTAACAACAGTAAACTATATTACTGTTATTTTTCCGTTGTTACCTGTTTGTTATGGTGGTAAAAGTAGGCAGGTAGGTAGGTTTTTTATTTGTTTCCGATGAAAACAATAAAAATTCTTAATAATATTTACGATTTGAAAAAAAATAGGTAGGTACTTCAACTTTTAATTTTATATGCAGACTGTACTATCTGTCAACGCAAGTACAGGCCGCCATTTAGGATTCCTTTCTTTAATGAACCGGCTTATAGCAACAATCCGCCGCCACTGGAAAAAAATGTGTTGCCATTTTATAAAAAAAAAACTTCATAATAAATAATTGTTAGGTTCTTAGTTTTACCTTTTATTCAGCTTTTAAAACAATTGAAACACTATAAATAGTTTTAGCCACTTATAATCAATATAAATATGGATTATAAGTGGCTAAAACTATTATTTTATAAAATATTAATGAACCTTGAAATTAACAAAACTAATTACACCCTTTGCAACTACCGAAATAATAGCTATCTATTCATTCAGGCATAATGGCAATGGCATCACTGTGATATTGTCATTCCTTTTTTTATAGAGCGCTATCTCGTTTTCGCAAATCGTGCCATTGTAGGCATTGGTCTCTAAGGGTGCTTGTACACGGTGCATGTAGCTGGAGCAAGTAAAGATGCGGGTTACACGCGTGAGTAATATGCGCAAGCTATTTGTTCGAGTTTCTGAGTCACTAGACCCGCACATGTTTTTAAGGGTGCTTGTACACGGTGCATGTAGCTGGAGCAAGTAAAGATGCGGGTTACACGCGCGAGTAATACGCGCAAGCTATTTGTTCGAGTTTCTGAGGCACTGGACCCGCACATGTTTTTAAACGATATGTTTACGATGCATATAACCCGCGCAAGTGCCTCAACATGCGCAAGCTACATGCACCGTGTACAAGCACCCTAAACGATGCATATAACCCGCGCAAGTGCCTCAACATGCGCAAGCTACATGCACCGTGTACAAGCACTCTAAGGAAGCTGACCCCCCCTGGTTAAGGAGCGTCTTTAGCGAAATCACCAAACGAAAATTGCATGTTTTAGTTAACTGATTGCTCCACAGAGGCAGCACTATCGATAGATTGCTATTTGACTTAGCGTATTTTGAATTGACGTTTGAGAAGCAAATATTGCGGAATTATCGCGATCGCTCGGCTTCTGCAAGATACGTAATCCCGTCGCCGCGCCGGACACATTTATTAGAAAATGTGGAAAAGTTCCAGAACGTTCGATGGAGTATATACGTGATGTGATAGAGGTCATTCGAGAAACTTCCGGCAGGGAAACCTATGAAACAGCAATCAGCAATATTTGCGCAGTGATCGCGCGGTCACCGCGCGATTAATCGCTTAACGTCAAAAAAAATCGTATTATGTATGAACCGCACTGGGATTACGTATCTTGCAGAAGCCGAGCGATCGCGATAATTTAGTAATTTAAACGTCAATTCAAAATACGTCATGTCAAATAGTAATCTAGCGATAGTGCTGCCTCTGTGGAGCAATCAGTTAACTAAAATATGATGTCCGTTTCATCCGCTCGGCCAACTCATAGAATTTGATGAATCTTTGCCAGGAATTAGTTACAATTTGTTACTACACACACGTTTTTTCCTGAATTTGTTACAAATAAAACAAAGGCGCTATGACCAAAAATAGTTGGCCGCTAGAACCGCCACTTGCCGAAGTGATGGCCTGTGATTACACAAAATCTACATTACGCAGATAGGCGAATGATACATCAAAAGAAAGATAACAATTTGTTATATTTGTTACAATAATAAAAAACATCAAAACGTAAATATTAAAAAAGTTATCTTATTTTTCGTTTCCGGGTTAAGGGTGGTAGGTATCTGTCAATAAATATTAAATTAATTGAGCCTAATGTGCATGGACAATCAGTAACTAATTTGTTACAGCTGTGGCGACATCTATCGCCGAACATGTGAACTACAACTCACATCCTACATCGCGATATCAAAGTTTCCGACGACATTTGAACGGATACAACAAACCCGACTAGGACCGTCGGGCAGTAGCCCACCAGACACAACACCCGTCTGGTCGGAGGATCCTCCCTTTTCAACGGAGGATGAGGGACTTAACACTCTGTCCCGCATACCTCCAAACAGCCAATAAACAAGAAAAACCCTATAAAATAGGTTTAATTATTTGTTGAGAGTCGATTTTAGTTGGCCGCGCGGACGGCACTATGCCTAAGATACAATGGTGTTTATTTCATTATTAAACGTAAGTACAAGCGGTACTGATCGTTAGGTAATGTAACTTTGATTAAGAAAATTTGATAAAAACAACAGGAAAATTCATATTTTAAGAGATATTTACAAAACACTGTAGTATGAAAATACTAGCTTTTCCCGCGGCTTCGCTCGCGTAGAATTTGGACTGCCACAATTAGTTGCGCGATATTTTTTTAAATACTTGTATTGTTTAATGTAACTTTACATCGTACAACATCCCAAATTTCTAACTTCAAAAGTAGTTTCCATACAATCTTTGAAATCCGTTTGAAAGTCGTAATGGCACAGTAGATAAGGCGCCCGCCTCTCATGTAAGAGGTTGTGGGTTCGAATCCGGGCAAGTACCAATGTGACTTTTTCAACTCATATGTACTTGAGCATTTCTCAAAAAAATTGTACTTTCTGTCTAAATCACTGTCCCATATTTTAAAATATTTTTTCTATATAAAAAATAGATCATTACCAGTTTCTATTAAATTACATACTTAGTAAGTTAATTAAACTAAGTAAAAAACATTGACAAATTATAAATAAATTAATGAATTATTAACTATAAAAATATTTTAGAAATCGTTCTAATCTAGTTGTATGAAAAGTGAAGTGTCCCAATTTCGTACCTTCCCAAACAATCAATTGTATTTGAGACGACTTGTGGAAATTGTACAAATAACTTATGTATTTATTTAGGACTTAATGACCATAATTCATTTATAAATTCATATTTTGTTGTAAAAGAACAAATATATTTAAAAATAATGATTTTATAATATCTCAGTAAAAAGTTCCTTTTAGAAATTCCTCTTTTGTGACCGTATTTTTGAAAATTATAGCGTGAATTTGGTATAAACATGTTTTAGGATAGTGGCAACATTGGCAAGATCGGCATCCATCTTATTTTCGTTTTGACATTTCTTTTAAGTTCCATGCGCGAACATTGAAGTTTGTCAGTTGGTTTACTGGTCCGAAAAAAATTCCAAGCTTTATTACCGAACTAACACAGATAAGCTCTAATATTATCATTATTTCTCATTTAGAACCATTAAAGCTCTCAATCTTGATTTCGTAAGTCAAATCATAAACGAGTACTAGTTTTAGTTGCATCCTTTTTCAATTTTAATAATTTGTTAAGCTTGATTTGTTACCTCCTTTTTTGTTACTTTTGAGTGGTAACGTATGAATGGAAAAGAAAGTAACAAAATAGGAAATTGTTAGGCAGAGTATTGACTATCTGATTTATTGTATATGAGTATTATGTTTCGCTATCTGATTTATTGCATATGAGTATTATGTTTCGCTCTTAATGTTAGTAATTATAAGAATCTTAAAAAAAGTCTCGTGTCTGTGATTTTTTTATCAATAAATTAAGGCAAAATAATTAATTGCGCTACTGTGAAGTCTAGGCTTAAGAAATCCTATTTTGTTACCAGAATTCTATTTTTGTTACTGTCCCATAAAAGCGGGCGCATATTTCTTTTCTTTATTAATACATATAAGATACTAAAATATTCTTGTAATAAAAACTAAAATAAGTAGTTCGTTTCTGCATTGTGTATTTAGACAACATTTTAATTTAAAGTAAAAAAGACTCAATTATGTCAAAGTTAATCAAGAGTTTTGGCCGAATAGTAACGTAAAGGAAACATTACCGCCTTTATTTCAAGACTTCTTTGTTAATTATAGCCAGATTTTTTTAAAACAAGTTACATTTTGTTTTATTAATCCCATTTAATCAAATAAAGCTTCTATAGTAGGTTTCATCGTTAAATTTATCTTAACTAGTGAAGGTAACAAAATAAGAATTTTTTTCTACCTTGGGTTTGTTTTAATAGATTTTGATATTTATTTACGTTTTATATCTCAAAACAAATCATATATTTATAATCTTTAGACCTTTACCCATAAATTAAAATAAAGAAATCAGGTATAATTCAATATTTTCATTTTAGTAAATTTTCTAAGCAATAGTACAATAATTTTGAGAAATGCTCACTTTCTAAAGTTTATCTTGGACATCACTGACATCCCGTGCCTCGGAAAGCACGTAAAGCCGTTGGTCTCGGTTGTCATGCGTAGAACTTCGACAGTCGTTACTGGTTAGCCAGAAACTCTGACCAGTCTAACCAAGAGGTATCGTCGTAACGCCCAGTTACTGGGTTGTGGAGGACAGATAGGCAGTCGCTCCACGTAAAACACCGGTATCCAGCTGAATCCGGTTAGGCTGGCAGCCGGCCCCAAACGGTGAGAGGGTGGAATTATCTGTATTCCTTACTAAGTGCTCATTATTTAAAGCTATAATAGAACTCTGCAAATTTCAAAATGCTAAGACCAGTGGTTTCTTCATCAATCTTTACCTGTATGGTGTGCTTATAATAAGTAGCCCTATGTCCTTCCCCGGGCTTGAGATTATCCTATCCAGCACAAACGGATTACTAAACACTGACTAATAAACAGGTCGGACCAATGTTACTTGCATTTAATTACTACATAATATAATACAATGTAGCTTTCTTTGTCCCTATGTAAAAAAGCTTAAATTTTTAAAACTACGGAAGGGATTTTGATGCGGTTTTGTTAATAGATTTTGTAATAAGTAAAGAATTAATATGTATGTAATTGAAATAGGTTAACATCTGTGTTAAATTATCTGTGTTTTTACTGCAATATACTCCCGTATACTATGTTATTTGTTTTTTTTTTATTCAGTGTAAATATTTAGATTTTGGGATTTAGATACATGTGAGCATGGCAAAAACAGGGCGTGCCTAAATGTATCCCCGCTATCTTCAAAGTTTGCCTTTGCGATTTATTAATAGTTATAGAAAATGCAACTTTAAGTGGGAACTGTAAACATTTGAAATTAAAGGGTAAGTTATTGGGTATTATTGGAATGCGTGGAATAAGAACATTTTCACCCTTAGCTTCTCCAGTTACAATTGGTGCCTTGTTCAATGACTCGCAATCTAGTGCCATTCATAGTCTCGGGGCGTCCAAGTTGCGCATTAACAAAACGGGTATACCGACTTTTAACCCTTCGAACACACGTGATTTGAGACACAATAGAAAGACAATAGCAGCCCGAGAGCCGGCTGTCGGTCGGTCGTTGAAAGGTTAATTTGAGCTTATGTGATGGCACCACGGATAGCACCAAAGAGTTAAGAAACTCCCCAGACTGTACGAGCTACCCTGGGTAGCTCGTACAGTCTTCAGATGACATGACTGTGTCGATGGATGGAGTTGGGTTGTTGCATTGCTGGTTACTTGGCCCAAGATAATTTTATTGATTTTCGCAACTGTTTCATTTCTTGGTGCTAGTATAGTTCTTTCACATAGGCAACTTTCATCGTGGATGTTCTGTTGCCGTTTGGCGCTCCGTTCAAGTCAATCATATCGTGATAACTTTTAAACTATTCTGCCAAATTACTTAGTGTGAAAGACAAAGTTTATCTTCAATATATACTTAATGCGACAAATGTATTTATTTTGATAAGAGTTTAATAATTATATACTAAATGTGCATTGTAAAATAGTACCAAATTTAATTAAATTTATGGTTCACAATTTTGGTCGTACTGGCTTGCACATAAGAGGTAGATATATGCTTTCGCGGACTTTTATTTATATCTATTTAAGACAAACAATCCTGTGGTACATCATCTTTATGTAACTTCATTGGTTTAGGCAGCGCACGCCAAGATAGCTCTCAGATGGAAGATTTTTTTCCGACTTAATTGACACTTATCGTTTTATTATGATCAAAATTACATAAAATCATTATAAATTGTAGCCTATGTGTTACTCTGATAAATAACCTAGATTACTGTAAAGTTTCATCCAAATCGGTCCAGTAGTTTTTTCGTGAAAGAGTAACAAACATACATACATACATACACACACACATACATCCATCCTCACAAACTTTCGCATTTATAATATTAGTAGGATAGTAGGATAGGATAGGAAGTAGGATAAGAGAGCAGAGTGACCATGATTATTGATTACCCAAAAACAAAGACATATTTTTTCTAACGGGTGGATATTTAAATAAAATAAATTTAAATAAGGAACGTGTATTACCTTAAGTATGCTAGATACCAGAAGTTATTATTGATATATTTATCAACCTAATTTTTGTATCAATTGTTGCCTGGAGTACGAGTATGTATGGATGTACTCTGTTTGAACAAAATTGCGGTCTGTTTGCGATCTTTTATATTATTTCGGTTGTTTTTTAAAGTACCTATTTACCTTTTATAATATAATATGTGAAAATATAAGACATCTATGACAGGAAGGCTTGAAATATTTTAAACACTAGCATTAGTTTTTATTGTACCTTTATAATATAATTTTATAATAACCCCGCCGATTGCTAATCGCTCGCTGATTGTTCTATTGCTACGATGACCATAGAGTAGCAATCACTGGAACTAATTAAATATCACCTTTAACAAAAAAAACTTAACTTTGCTCTTAAAAACCATACTAAATACGAAACCACCAAAACGAAAAATGCATATTATAGTAGTGGTTAGTGAAAGACAGTACCCACTTATCATGGTAATGACGTACTTTATAAAATAACACACACTGTAAAAACGAATATACTTAAACATAGTGGAAAACTAATTAAAGATAAAAACTAAAGAAACATTACTGAGCGGGACGGGAGTAACGCGTGCGCCGGTCTAGTTACGAGTGTTACGACTCACCGACTCTAGAGGCGCGCGCGGCGCGGGATTCGCACGAACCGTTGCAACGCTAGCGTGTCATTCCCTGAATCCCTGTATCCCTCCACCGTGTAGTCCGTTAAATAGGCGCCTAGGCGGGAAGACGCCAGCGGCGTTTTAAATTACGCGGGTTTGCGATAATATTTTAGTTAACTAATTGCTCCACAGAGGCAGCACTTTCGCTAGATTGCTATTTGACTTGACGTATTTTGAATTGACGTTTATATTGCTAAATTATCGCGATCGCTCGGCCTGCAAGATACGTAATCCCAGTGCGGATCATCCTCGATCATTCGCGAGGTTACTGGAATCGTCGCTAAGCGGAACTGGGACTGGACTGCTATACAAAGCGATTGCAACCTATATGTGTTGTTGTTGTATTATTGTGTTTGTGAGTTTAAATAAAGTCATTTGTGGTTTTTTCATGTCAAACGGTAAATTTATTTATCTCGAACCTTCATTTCGTAACAGTATTAATAATTGAGATTGTCTATCTGTGGGACCACACCGTACACAGAACATCTATACCCTAAAACGGGACACCATATATCTCTGATGGCAGCATTGTTTCTTTTTAAAAATAAAGGAATGTTTCTTTTAAGCAATAAGGTAGTTTTCTCCAGGCCCAAATAAAATTTTCCATCCTGTATATTATTTGGATTCCACTATTCCACATCGTCAGTTTACATTGTCTCCAGAAAGGCCATGGTGTCCTCGTTTGGTCAACTACTCTTGATTATTACGTCGTACACAGCGCGCATCGCAACATAGATTCCTCCGTTCGTTGTGAGCTCATGAGCGACTCTAAACAAGCGCCTACCTGAGCCAAGCCAAACAACCTGTTTTCAAAGCGTGTAAACGTACCATTACAGCATATGGCTACTTTTGGTAGTTGGGGTCTGTCCATTTGCCAAGAATGTCATTGGATACCGATCATTGATTTCATTTCATGTTCTCTATGGCTTTTTTCCCTTATGCAGTCTGTGGCTTTTTCTTTTTTGTGTTCTGTGCTATGCTCCAAGGCCAAGCGAAGGGATGTTCAAAAAAGTCTGTTGTATCGATATATCGCATCGTAACCATATCGAATGCGTTTGTAAAGATACGCGATATTATCGTATCCTTTTCTATCGATATATCGCATCGTAACCGTATCGCTTGGGTAGATGATTAGGTAGGTTATTTCGTCGGTAAAATATTATTACAACCCTAAATATATCGTAAACATTAAAGAAAGACATATCTTTCTTTGATTTTTGCAATATATTGTAAGTTATGAATGAAAAAGTATTTAAAATATATAAATGGAAGGTCAGTTTATTCTTTTTAAAACATCACAGTTGCCACTTATCAGCACATACACAGCGCAAAACTAATAATTTTGACAATCACTGTGGATTTATTTTGTTACGGCTTTCTGAGTGTGGATCCAGCTAAAGAAAACTGAAGTTCAGTTCGATACGATACGTTAATGCGATAATTTTTCGGAATACGATATATTGAGGCGCATCGTATTACTAAATTATCGTATTAAATAACTATTAGTTAAATCGTATATTCGTATAGTCCTGTATCGATATTTCGATATATCGCATCGTATTGGGCATCCTTCCTTACCTACCGGTAACATTCGATTCGCTGAATTTCGCTGTGTGAATTGAAGAAGATTTCTTTCAGTTTTTCATCAAGGATTAATTTAAAAATCAATCATCCAAAATGGTAAATAAGCATTGTTTTTTAATGTTGGATTTCTTTTGAGTAATTTATGGTTATTATTTTTAAGATGAGATTTTGTTTACATGGTTTACTTTCGAAGTAAAGTTTGATACCGGCACAACCGGCGTAATACCTATTTTGTACAAAATGACGCGCATATCAAATTGTATACATAACAATGGTGTGTTTATTTTTAGACTATCGGGAAGAATAATAAAATGCAACAGCATATTAACTATAGAGTGAGAGTAATACTACAAGACTCAAGAACATTCATTGGGACTTTTAAAGCGTTTGATAAACATATGAATTTAATTTTGGGAGACTGTGAAGAATTCAGAAAAATCAAATCCAAGAACAGCAAGACCGCTGACAGAGAAGAGAAAAGGACATTAGGATTTGTTTTGTTACGCGGCGAAAACATAGTGTCATTAACTATTGAAGGTCCACCTCCACCAGAAGAAGGTTTACCTCGAGTGCCTATCCCGGGTGCCATCGGAGGCCCCGGCGGCGGCCGTGCGGCAGGACGAGGAGCTGGGCCTGCAGGTGCTCCTCCTGGATTGCAAGGACCTGCTAGAGGTGTTGGAGGTCCATCTCAGCAACATATGGCTCCTGGCTCTCGAGGTCAGTTGTCTGCCCCTCCACAAATGCGTGGAGGACCCATGATGGGAGGACCACCTCCAGGCATGATGGGAGCTCCTCCAGGAATGGGCCGCGGTGGGCCTGGTGGCCGTGGACCTCCTGGTATGCGACGCTATTAAATCAGTGCAGTGACAGTGTGATAAGTGAAACAATCACATTATTTAACAACTTTCAGTCCATTGTGTGCATTTGTGATACCGTTTTGCATTACACTTAAGGCAACCCAAGAGTTCAGATTCATCTTACCTGCAGTCTTATACTGAATAGCTAAGGCTAGGCATATGATAACTGAATAACTGATAAGACTGATTTGGTGAAATGTATGTATGTGCCCATATTCAGTCTTGTTCAGTAAGGCCCATGCAAGTATTATAATATTCCATTCTTTAAAACTGAAATTTATTTAGCAAGAATAAATAATGCATGTCGGCTCAAGGCATAGCTCCAAACAATTTTCATATAAGGATATTATGTTTAAAATGTGTCTTTAGTAGTATTGCATAAGGAACTATCGGCATAGGTATTTAAGATCGACTGAGCTACTTTGGAGGTTCTTGGACACTTATTATAGTTTTAAGCAAAAGTGAAGTTCTTTTATTTCAGTAATGTTAATGTTCCCATCTTATTGAGCCCAATATGAGGGTATTTGTTTTGAATTCATTTATTTCTTAAAGAGAACACAAGGTGTATAGAATAGAGAGAGAGAATAGGGTTTTAGTCAGTAAAAGTCTGACACACCCTCTCGCCGCACCAGGACGGGAGCAGTCATTTGATGATTTCCCTCTCACCAAATAAAAAAAAGATGTATAGAATACAAGGGTATAAGGAGTTGTCCTTCAGTTTCCAGCTTACTATGAACAAATGATTTACCCACTGGACATATTAAACTCACAGCACACACTCATGACACTTTATAGGTCTTTTAGAAATAAATAGGCTAAGCAGCTGACACACCCACAGTTCAAATATTTTATTGACCTGTGGACATACAATCTAACATTATGAACTGGCTAAGGCAATAAACATCTTTCTTTCGGCCTCTGTGTTCAGCATGAAGGACACAGAATTAGTAAAAGTTTGTTATAATAATAATTGCTGCTTTTACAAATATTAGTGCTGTGTTAAAAAGAACTGTTGCGTTTCTTAACTTTCCCTGTACCCACACAACATTCATACACTATGAGGTTTTGTTACATTTTTATATTTTTATCCTTTATTAATTGTTGTTTTGCTGTTAAATTGTTTTACTTATGTCAACAGTGTGTAACCATAACTCGAACCCTTGTTAAATAATCTTGCATATTTCTCTGAAAACCAAAAAAATATTCATATTTTTTTGAATATATTCAAAGAAATATAAATGTTTTGTAGCAGTTATTGAAAAAATGTAACAAATATGTGAGCAATACTTGAATATACTTTCAGAGCCACTTGCCACACAGGCAACCAGCCATTCTGACGATAACTGCTCTCAAACATCTTTATCACAGCACTAGGGGTAAATAGCTGTCCTGATGAACACGATTTAAAATCCATTAAATACTTTATCATCAATCTACAGTTTTATATTTGATATTATAAAACTGATGTTTGTTTGGTTCAACATTTATCAAAGGGGACTAATCCATACTAATATTATTAATGCGAAAGTAACTCTGTCTGTCTGTCTCTTCTTCACGCCTAAACCACTGAACCGATTTGAATGAAATTTGGTATAGATATAGTCTGGGACCCGAGAAAGGACATAGGATAGTTTTCATTCCGAAAACTCCCAGGGAACGGGAACTATTCCACGCGGACAAAGTCGCGGGCAAAAGCTAGTAACCTATATAAAACATCACGCATTGACCTACGGGAGCCACAGAAGATCTATACCCTATCAGGGCAATCAGATGTAGTTGAAACGCGCGTTCGGAATTTTCTCTATTAATTTAAATAAAAGTGCTTGTCAGGCGACATTTATAGAATTAGGGTTCCGTAACCATTTCCGTAATAGTCACCTATGGTTGGTGACTAACCTCTCATCTCCTCAAAAACAAAGTTCTATAAGCCGAACTAGTTTTCTCATATGGGCTACCATTATTGACAGCCGGCTTTCTATTGTGTTTCGAATCACGTGTGTTCGAAGGTTTAAAGTAATATTTTAAATTTTTAATTATTTACTATTTTTTACTTCGGTTTTGGTACATCCTCATTGATGTCCACCGCCCTGAGGACGGAGCGGGGGAGAGGGGAGTCTGTCAGACTTACTGACTGAAGTCTACCGCGCTGTTCCTACACTCACCAACAAATGACAGGTCGCTGCCTACTACAGCAGAAAGCACTTACTATCCGTGCGAGCTAACATGGCACCTGGCTCGAACGAATGACATTTAAAGTAATAAGTGCAAAAAAGGAGTTGTTCGATTTTGTGCTAACACTATGACAGATGACAGATTACGCTAACACCAATAAAAAAATAATAAAAAAGGAGACTCATAATAATACTAACAAATTAATTAAAAGTAAAGAACTGCGGCTTCAAAATAATTTTTTTCGATAATTTGTACAAAATACTACGTTTACGTTACGTTACGTTTTCATTTTTGATTTTAACAAAATACTTAGAAACAATGTTGTAAAAAAAAAAATTACGTGCACGCCTGAAAATCTGTTTCTGCACATTTGCCATTTTAGTTAAACTTGTGCCGTATGTATACAGTGATGCTAACGCTACTGCTAAGACGAGAGCGGGGCGCCGCGCGGGGTCGCGGGGAAACGTTTGTTTTCGAGCCAGGTGCCATGTTATCTCGCTCGAGTAGTAGGCTGAGCTCTGCCAGCTTATGCCGCGCAGTGTCCTCCCGACAGTAGACGCAGTAGTGACACCGAGCGTCTGGCTGCCTGGTAATGCCGTAATGCGGCACAGGTATAAGCAGCTTACCGTCTACCGAACGAAACAGCCATGCCACGAGAGCAGTAGAGCACCCACGTCGCCCGAGACGTCAGGGACTCTGCTCACGAGCTATTATTCCTGCCATTTCGCTACTAGTACCTTGTCCAACACAGCTATATCTTCCGCTGCATCGTATAAACGCAACATTGGCAAGAAGATCTTAAGTGAAACCTATAACTTATCAAAACTATCAGTGTGTGTGCGTACGACCAATAGCCTTAGCGTCACACGTACTGACGTACCACAACCACACCACGTCGCAGCGACAAAATGTGGTCAAGCTGTGGTTACGTGTGAAAAGTGTCGCAGCGGCTTTTTGCAGTTGCGTTGTGGTAGCGACAAAATGTCGATGTGGTTGCGTTGTCGCTGTCGTTGCGATGTGGTAACTACGTGGTCATGTGCAGTTATACTCTGGCTTTCGTACAGGAAACACGGCTTGACTGAACGTAGTCATGGAGGAAAGATTGTTGTTGCTATCCTTGTTATGGCTTTTATTAATAAGAAGAAGACGACGAAATCAACGTATTCGTCGAAATAGAATTTATTGGGTACATCCTTTATTGGAAAACAAAAGTCAAAGCCAATTTCATACTGATAACCACGCGGCATCGCAATACTACGCAGAATGAAAGAAGGCCGGGGGAGCGCAGGCGCCAGCTAGGCGCGCGTGGACGTCATGTCATGGCGATGTGGCCGCGCTGACGCCGCGCTGCCGTCGCGATGTGGTTGCGATGTAGTCGTATTACACAGGTGGTCGATAACAACCGCAAAATGTGGTACGTGTGAATTGTAATATTCATTTTCAAGACAAAATTTACGCCCGACCACATCGCGTCGTTGTGGTGTGGTTGTCGCTGTGGTGTGGTTGTGGTACGTGTGAATTGAGCCTTAATTGATCTGAGCAACATCCATTATTAAGTATCTTGACATGCGGCAGGCGTGGCCGGCCCAGTTCCTATTGGGAGATGTCACGTACACACTTTGTTGAAGCTTTCGTTTCATAGGTAGGAGAGTTTTATGGGCCCGGGAAGAAAACTACTTCAATCGTTAAGATAGCTTCACTCAAAGGAAACATTCAATAGAAATAAAACTGCATTGCAAGATTTTTGTCACACAAAACCTTTTTATGACATTAATCGATAGGGTCAAATCTTTCAAACAAACATCTATATTAATATTATAAAGATGAAAACTTTGTTTGTTTGATTGTAATGAATAGGCTCAAAAACAATCGAACGACTCATTGGCTCAATTTTAAAAATTCTTTCACTATTAGAAAGCTACATTGTCCACGAGTAACATAGGCTATATAATATCACGCCATGTCCCACGGGAGCGAAGCAGTAACCAAAAACCTAATGTAACGTGGGTGAAACCGCGAGGAACAGCTAGTGGTAGGTATATAAAATTAGAGGAAAACATGAAATTTTAACTTTTGATATCAAAGGGATTGCCCCTAAGGGAAGGTTCATATCTGACGTACCTAAAATGCGTCGAGCGTATCGATCACGTCTATTTGCATTGAGGTGTAAGTGGCCCTATACCATCACCTCCAGGGTCAAAGCCAACCTCACCTGCACGTGGTACACCCTGCTGATTCACTGACGAGGCTCTGACGGACCAGGTCTCTTCACAAGGAGGAGACCATCGCAGTCATATCACTATTTATTAAGCTGTGGTCATTTTGCATATATTTTTGTTATAAATCTTTCTTCGTTTGAGATATTGTAAAATAAACATGGTCGTGGCAGAATTGTGGTGTGTTTTCTACAAATGCCATTAATAAAGAGTTGAAGTTGTCTATTTGCATTAACGTATCATCGGTTGAGTGTGAACGGTCAAGTGTTTTTCTATGCATTTGTGTCTGTTCGGGCGTTACGCGACCGACAATACGCGATGAATGTTCCTTCAGATATGAACCTTCCCTTTTAATGGTGAGTGATGACCGACGATAATATTTTCGTTTCATTAAAATAATATTCTTCGGATTTATGGTTTTCCTTTAATTTAATTAACAATGACCCTAACGTCTGAGGGCATAAAAATAAGTACAGTTTATTTTAGAATTTTAGCGGGTTCGCTTCCCGAGTGTGGCAATCGAAATTCTGAAAATGATTGAGTGCCATTTTGTTTCTTTTTAAAAATAAAGTAATGATTCCTTGAGTAAAATTATTATTATCTTAAAGTTGTTTTCCTTCAGGGCCCATTGAAACTTTCCACCCTCATCATCATCTCTCTAGCCTTTCCCAACTATGTTGGGGACGGACGGCTTCTAGCCCAACCGGATTCAGCTACGTTTTACGTGAAGCGACTGCGACTGCCTATCAGACTTCTTGACCTCTGAGTTTGTTTCAGATGTTTCTTCTCAGAGTAGTCCAGCAAGGAAACACTGGCTCCATTGTTCGATTAAAATAAGAATAAAATGACGTGTAAAAGTGTAATTTTTTACCTATTTACAAAATAAAAGTAGTTTAATTCGACCTGCACAACCCAGTTTCAGAGCGCACGATACCTCTTGGTTAGACTGGTCAGACTTTCTGGTTTATCCGTAACGACTGTCAAAGTTCTACCAATGACCACCGGGACCAACGGCTTTACGCGATTTCCGAGGCACAGGATGTCTGTGTAACCAAGGTAAACTTTAGAAAGTACATATGAATTGAAATATTGACATTGGTTCTTGCCCCGATTCGAATTTAACCCACAACCTCTTACATAAATCCTTATCCACTGGGCCATCAGGACATTCCACTTCCACCCTGTATACTAATCATAATATTAGGATTTCCATGGTTTTGGAAAGGAGTAAATAAAATAGCTATGTTATATATATATAGGCATCTATTTTATTATTATAATGTACCGAATGTACGTAATGGTTACGAGATAGGTTAGTAAATAAAATACTTTACTTACCTAACGTTTTTTTTTATTATAACTCATAATTAATACATTTATACATACCTACTTATTACAAAGTTAAATAGGTATGTAAGTAATTCATTGACCAGTAAAAACTTCTGTAATTGTTACTCAGAAAGGGTCTAATCCACATACTGGTTTTGAGTATCAATTAATAGTAAATGCCCGTCGCACATGTGAATTAGTTAAGCAGAGCTTGTACTATGGTAACCAGACAACTGATAAACATACTTACTACCTATATAATTTATAAATTATTTATAGATAAATACCTACAGCCAGACAGAACACTAGATCAACAAGACCGCAAATACATATCATATTTTTTTTGAATCTTTTTCACGTAACGTAACTAAGCTACGTCACGTATGACTTTTACCTTTTTATTCACTGTGAAAAGCATACACGAGTAGTCATTAGTGTCAATCGAGTGAGTAAAAGGTTATACAGGGTGAAAAGTTTTAATGGGCCTTGAAGGAAAACTACTTTAAATCGTTAAGATCAATGATATTATAAGTAAAAAGATGTAGATAGGTTACCTAAACGAAATTCTATCTTCAAAAACTGTGACCACCAGAAAGCTAAAATTTGGTACCATTATGTAAGTATATCAATCACGGCGACAGTGGTAAAATAAAAATTGGTTTTTTTTTTTATTATATTTGCCCCCCTATTTGTAAGTGGGAAGCGATTTTTTATACCTATTTCATTCCTAACGTGTGCTAAATATGGTGTGGATAGGTATTTAAAAATGAATAGGAGTTTGCGCAAAAATCATTTATTGATAATGTCAATAATTTCGGAAATAATCGCTCCAAAAGTAAAAAACAATATGTCCCCCACCCTAACTTTTGAACCATAAGTTTAAAAAATCTGTAAAGTAGAACTTTATAAGAACTTTCCAGGAAAATTATTTTGAACTTGATGGAAAGAACAGTTTTTGTACAAAAAAGACAAAAAGGTTGTACAAAATAATTTCGGCGTTCTTAGTATGTCAACGTAACAACTACTTAGCCTCTTTTTAAACTCATAAGTGGGAATACTTATTGTGACGGACAGGAAACTACGGAGCCCTACACTGAGCGTGGTGCGACACGCTCTTGGCCGATTTTTACTTATAATATCATTAATTAAGATAAATAATTTTACTCAAAAGAAACATTCCTTCATTTTTGAAAAAAAAAATCAAAATGGCATTTAAGGATTTTCGAAATTTCGTTTACCACACTCGGGAATCGAACCGGCAACAATTCGAAAAAGTAACAGTCTGTATTTTTATGCCATCAAACGTTCGAGTCATTTATTAGGATTAAATCTCTCTAACAAACATCATCATCTCCCTAGCCTTTTCCCAACCGTATTGGGGTCGGCTGCCAGCCTAACCGGATTTAGCTGGATACCGGTGTTTTACGTGGAGCGACTGCCTATCTGACTTCCACAACCCAGTAACTGGGCGACCCGATACCTCTTGGTTGGACTGGTCAGAGTTTCTGGCTAACCAGTAACGACTGTCAAAGTTCTACGAATGACAATCGGGACCAACGGCTTTACGTGCTTTCCGAGGCACGGGATGTCAGTGATGTCTAAAATAAACTTTAGAAAGTACATATGAATTGAAAAAGTCACATTGGTACTTGCCCGGATTCGAACCCACAACCTCTTACACACACGAGGCGGGCCTTATCCACTGAGCCATCACGACACTACCAAATCTCTCTAACAAACATGGTCCAATATATTAAAAAAAAAAACATAAATCTGAAGAATATTATTCCAATTAAACGAAAATTATCGAAGCCAAATTCGCCCTTTGATTCATCATCATCAGCCGATAGACGTCTACTGCCAGACAAAGGCCTCCCCCAAAAATTTCCATATGCATCGGTCCTGCGCCACCCGCATCCAAAGGGACCCGGCGATCTTGATGAGATCATCGGTCCATCTTGCGGGAGGCCTGCCAACGCTGCGTTTACCGGTACGCGGCCGCCACTCAAAAACCTTTCTGCCCCAACGGCCGTCAGTTCTACGAGCTATGTGCCCCGCCCACTGCCACTTAAGTTTGGCAATTCGACGAGCTAGCTATGTCGGTGGTTTTGGTTATCTTTTTTAGACTTTTTGAAACTCCAAGCATTAGGTTTATTAGAAAGATTTGATCCTTTTGAGTGACCCTATCGATTGATGTCATAAAAGCACAGAATGTGTTTTAAGTTAGTTCGACTCCCGGGTGTGACACATTTAAAAAAGTCTTTAAATGCAGTTTTGTTTTCTTTTAAACATAAAGAAAACAAATCGCCATAATCTATCTTAACAATTTAAAGTAGTTTTCATCCAGGGCCCGTAAAAACTTTCCACCCTGTATATACGTGGCACGAAGTTATAAAGAAAAATCTGCCTCGACTCTACTCCTTGGGAACCACAGCAGCGTGGTAGCCAAACTCTACGGTTCGAGCTACACTAGGTACAAGTTCCTATGTGCACTGGACAAATTGTAATTTGTGTTGTCGTGCAAATATTTATTGCTTTCAGTACTTAGGTGGTGAATACTATGAGGACGTCCGAAGTGAATTAATGACAATAACCGCAAGATGGATGGCATCGCTTGCCGTCAACGCCACAACGACAGCCACCGCTAGTGTCGCCCTTGCCGCCCGGCCCCCAGCGTCGTCCGCGTGTCACCCAACATATCTCTGTTTTGCACGCTGAGCACTTCACCCAATCACAGCCCCATTTTTTTGTTATTATGGCGCTGCATTCTGGGCATTCGAGAGCTTCTCCCTTGCTAATTAAGGAATTGAGTAGTGTGCGTGTGCCATCGTCAGCTTCGTTTGAATTGGTGACCTGGTTCCCAGCTTGCTTAAGTTTAGTGCGATGCTGTTCACAAGTGTCTCCGTTATGAATTGCCTTAAAAGAAAAATAATAACTATATAAATGGCCGCAGAATTCTTAGTTCTTGCGTAATAACCTCTTATTATCAGTCGTTTGGAATAGTAAATAGCAAACAAAGTTGTTGACGAAAAATAATCCGGCAATCCGGCCAGTAATTTACAAGGCACGAGCCTAGTTACTGATCTACTCTCCGCACATAAACCGAAATTGTTTGTTTGTATAGGTAAGGTGCAATGAATTATGTAATTATGTAATAAAATTAACATTATTTACCTGGCATGGCACACAATTGATAGATTTGCACACAGGACACGGAAAACGTTGGACACCTGGTTCGCACAATGCCCAACCTTTACAATCACGAGTGCGACAATGAAAAGCATTTCGAGTCCCGCTTTCTGCCGCAGCTAGGCCTCGTGCTAACCAGCGCTCGTAGTCCTGAGCAGGCACAAGGGCTCGGATTTCTCGTTCCTGTAGCATACCCCGACAATCCATAGCAGGGCAGGCGACATTTGGTTCTTCGCAATGACACACCAATTCAGACAAACATTGTTTGCAGAAAATGTGTACGCATTCGCGTAACACTACTCCTTGACCGGGCAGGTACTCGTCCATGCAAACTCCACACTCAAAGTTTTCTGAATTAAGAACTAGCGCTTGTTGCTCCAGCTGCACGAGCTCAGTGTAAACGTCGCCTGTTTTTTCTAGTTTTTCATTGGTGCTTACGTTGGTTGTGGGTACGTTCTGCTGAGTGCTGGCTTCCAATTTAGTTTCTGAAATTAAAAAAATAATCATTGTTACGGATTTATTTACTAAATGGTAGGTATACTCATGGTAGGGTAGAGGTTCAATAATTACCTTAATTACTTATTGCATTTTTGATTTGAACTGCTACATGTTTATATTTAGGCGCGGCAGTGTAAAGTAAAAATATAGGTAATAATGAACAAAAATACTACCTTTTGTTACCGACCTCGCCTCGTGAATGTTAGTTAGCGCGGAAGCGGTTAAATGGGTTAAATTTAAAAAATAGCCTAAAATCTTCTTTTCTGGGTGTTCAAGCTTACTCCATACAACATTTCAGAATAACTCCAATCGAAATCGACATTTACTTGAAGACCGTAAAATTAATAGGCAGTTCTCATTGCTGCGGAACATTATTTGGCATAAGGAGTTTAAAATTAATTTAAAACAAACATTAAATTCAACTATGTAACATGTAAAATATCATATGTTTACCAACCTGATTCTACTACACATAAATAAAATGGTGCACTGAAGTCCGGACCGGCGAGCGATATAATGGCTGTGGCGTCGTTAGCACAAAGCGCACGACCAACAATCCAGCGTTGAAGATTGGTTGCAAGCCCGAGTGAGGTCTCGGCTTCTCGGCGAAGGTCTCGTATGCATGCTTGCCGGTTTATACGCAGGTGTACAGGGCCCCTCGTCGCTTCTCGGTCCTCTACTAATACTGATATTCTATAATAACATAATTGTATATCTTAAATATGCAGTGACTTAAAATGAAGAGGGCAGACCCAATTGGCCGATTGAAGAGAAATATAGTTTTTTTCGTGGTGGACATAGAATCTATAATGCCATGCTAAGTACCGCACAAAACATCTTTATCAAAGTCATCACAGGTCCTTCAAAAATAATTAAGTTTGCTGTCTTAGGAGTTACAGGCAGCCCACTGTGCAGAGCCTGCATGAAGGAAGACGAACAATGCATGTGCTTCTCAGCTATAAACTGCATGATATGCCTTTGTCACAGTTGGACATCTTACCCCCTTCTGAACTGACGGAGACTTAGTTAACAATGTTTACAGAGTACAGAAGGATTAATAAAACAGTTTAAAAATTGCAATTTTTCTAATAAATTCAAGCTAATATTCAGAAAAAACAATCATTTTCATTTACAGTGAATGTTATGTTTTCTTACACGTCACGTGAAGTCGTTATTCCTCATAATCTGTTATTACGCAATTTATAGTTGGCCTTTGTATGTAGATCATTTTATCAAGTAAGTAATAAGTACTTACAGTATTTTTCTATAGTAGTTTCCTAAGCTCTGGAGTTTGTTGGGTAATTTTCTTAGTTCGTAATTGACAAAATTACAGTAATAAATAGCATTTCACTTACGTAACCATTTTGTCATCATTCTTGTTGGGGGTTCCTTTCGTTGCATCCTTTTCATTACGCTGTATGTTTTCATCCGTTTTCTTTTTATCATAAGTAATAGTGGATGTTTCTATTTTAGTTGGAGTTGGAGTCGCCCGCTTTGGTACGACAACGGGATTTGGGGTAAGTTTTTTGACAGAGATTTTTGGTGGCCCCTTTTCTTTAGCCGAGTTTGTCGTCGAGCCTTGAGGCTCATTATGTGCTGCTGAATCTTTATTGGCAGTTGGTATACGAATATTTGTTTTACCACTGCATCCCTTTAAATCTTCATCGTTTATTTTTGGTGTCGTTGGTTGAGATAGTATTTGAGACGAAAATGAGAGAACTGAACACGACAAACGTAATTGTGCTAGTTTAGCTGCTGCTTGTGCTGCTGCACGCTCGTCTCCTAGAGCTATTGATTTTTCAAGTTGACTAATTAGATCTCTACGTCTAGAATGTTGATCTTGTGTATCCTTAATGTTCATAAAATTTTGTGTCTTTGATAACGGCGAGGGAAGTTTTGATAACATTTCTCGAGGTTTTTTTGTCTCTTCGACTTTACTGGCTTCTGTTATTATTGATGGTTTGTCTTTTTGTAGCAAATTTTCGCTTCTGTTAGAAAATTTATCTACATTGGTTTTAAGCTTGTTTTCAATATTTGCAGTAGGTGCACTTGTTTGAGATGTAGAAGCAACAGCAAATACAGCAGAAACCGGAGTTGAAGCACCTGTGCTTTGTGAGATTGGATTTCCTTTATCGGAACTTACATTATGGGGACTTGATATTTCACTTTGTATTTCTTTTTGCACAACGTTTGTTACCTGCGGTTTATCTAAGACAACACTTTTGGGTACATACATTGGATTCAATAGCGATGATATTTTTAAAGGCATATTCAAAGCTTTCATATTATGTTGAATTTGTGCCTGTGGCGAATTTTGAGGTTCTCTCACTTTACCACGAACATCTACTACTCCAGCCTGCGTGGCATCTTCAGAAGTACGCTTTACTGCGAGGTTTAAATTATTGTTAACATTTTTCTCATACGCATTTGTAACTTGTGGTAATAACGCAGTTTGTGCTGAGGCTGGACTCGACGTTTTTGATGATTCTGATACAGATTTTAAATTGATTTTTGACGTAGATGGCTGAGAAATTGAATTCGTTTTAATTTCACCCTGCGTTACCGCTCCAACTCTCAGGGTAGGGGTTTCCGTAGAAAAAGAGTTCTTTCCTTCCAAGAGCATCAGTCTTTGATCCGCTGAAGTTTTTACTACTGATTTGTTAATCAAATCATGTTTCGGTCGTTTTGGAAGAGAATCTTTCATTTCTTTTAACATTTCTTTAAGTTTTTGTTTGTCTTCAGCCTCATAATTTCTGTTTGGTAACAAGTCATCTCCCGTTTGGGTATAAGTATTAGAAGCTTTAGATAGTCCTTTGTGCTCTTTATTTGTTTCAGAAGATTGCTCTTTATGTTTGGATACGCAATAGATGCAAGTAACTGTTGATGAGTTGTATTTTCGTAAACAACGAATACAAAACCAAGACTCTGTTTGGTTAGAAGTATGAGCACCATGCTTTTGAAATGTAGTGTTGTTATTTTGTTCCGTGGCCTTTAATTTTTCAATAAATTCAGCGGCCTGTTTATCTAATTCACTAATACTTGGAAGTAGCTTCACAGCAGAAGTATCTTTAAACGAATTTCTTTTTTTACCGTCAAATATTTGTTTAAGAAAACTTTTTTCTGGTTTGGTTTTAATATCTTTAGTGCTCGCATCTTTTTTACTACATTTTTCTGTTCTACAACCCATGGTTACATCGTTATTTCTTGTTTTGGATTTATCCAAATAAGCGTTAGAACTCATTTGAGCAACACTTTGGTTTACTTCACCGTTATTAATTAAAATGTCTTTGTTTTTTTCAGATTGCTTTAAAGGTGGTTGTGGTGCAGGTCGTTTTCTTGTATAGCGGTGAGGTGCAGGTGCAGATGGTCCTGAAGCAGATCCAGGAGGCAAAGGCGCGCGGCGCTTACCAGGAACGTGTGCTGACCGACGTTGATAGCACTCGCTCGTAGCTCTGCGGTCGCGGTCCCATCTACCGTTAGGATCAGCGTTTATTCTTCTTGCTGGTGGTAAACTAAAAGCGTCGTAGCCGTCACTTTTGAATAAACCGTACTTGCGGTGGAGCGTGATATCTCGGTCGTAGTGACGTCGAAGATTTCTATCATATACTCTTTTCTTGTAGGAGTCTGTGGGAGGGTTGGATGGTAACACTACAAGTGGTCCTCTCGCAGGTTGATAACGTGCTGGCGTCAGAAACGCGAAGCTCGCAACCGTTCTATCAGAGCCGGCGCTGGAAAGGCTTTCGCTGGAAGCGGAGCGGTCGTCGCGACGGAGCCACGAAAATAAAGTCCATAAGCCCGTAGACAGCGGACGAGGGCGGCCCTCTACCTCTACGTCGTCGTTCATCACCCCTGGAATGGAATGTATACGGAAATAAATATTCAATTTATTTTTATTGGAGAGCCGTATGTCATAAAAAAGGACCAACTCTAAAGTATAGAATAAATGCTTTGTACGTCTGTCTACTTTGTCCGGGTTTTTCATTTTAGGAGCATTATAAATAACTCTGCCGCATTTTTTCAAAATCACCAAGTGAATCGGTTGCTTAGACTATTGAGGAAGAGCAACAAAATGAAAAACTATTATGTATCTACTAAATACATAAAAAACAAAAAAAATGTTCAAATTATTCAAACGACTAAAAATCTGTTGTTCAAAGATGGATGATTGTTTTGGTAAAAGTGTATTGTACACAGAAAAATATAAAACTCAACCTCAACACCCCTAAAGTCCTTAATAATCAAAACTTACCATATAAACAAAAGCACAATTATTTTGAGTTGATATTTCAGGGCTACATAGCTAGATGCGTAGGTACTAAGATTATCTACAGCAGTTTGGTGACTATAGTCTGTCTACATGACGACACTGCTAGATCCCTAGATAGGTTAACTATGCTTCAACACCAATTAAGTAGATACAGTGGGTACTTACGTAGTGATGAATCAGGTCGGGTTAACAAGTTTCGTCTAATATAGCAAACTAGAGCATATTAACCTCATTTCAGCATTTTCACTGGTTTATTTTTTCCCAACATAATATTCATTCATACGTAGAACATAATATGGCAGAAAATTGTAAAATATAATTTCAAGTACATACGTCGAGCCTGTAAACGCCAATAAAGCAGATTTGTGGACGAAACGAATAAACACAGATAGCAGCACTCAGTTTGTGATTGTGAACAAAGCGAGGTCGCGCTCGGACACTGACGATTAGCTGCGACTGCGCCGCACTCCGCCCGCCCAGCTATATTTAGAGGAACTTCGCGACTTCGTTTTTGCTATTTTCATTTCATTCTTACACTGAAGGAGCGACCTCACTTTTTTAAAAGTAACTTCCGGCATTATATGATTATAATAAGAACCATTATTCACCTAATACATTGAGGAGGCTTGATAGGAAGTAACTTCCGGCATTATATGATTATAATAAGAGCCATTATTCACCTAATACATTGAGGAGGCTTGATAGGTTAAATCAATAAAGGTACATCGACATCGGTTAGCTATTTGTACCGACTTACAGAGCATGCAGGTTCGTAATGATGTCCTACCCACGCACAGTGTTAACAATGTCTGGGGTCAGGGCCGCCCTTACCCGGGACCGCAATGGGTGCGTGGAACCCAGGCTCAGGGTCTTTGGGGCGCTAAATGACATTAATTAAGAAGCCAGGTGCACGAGGTGAAGGAGTTGCAATCGCCCCTTTGTGCCTATTGGCCTAGTTCTGTTCTGTCTCCTGCTTGTTTGGAGGGAAGTGGAAAACATATTTTTTCTTACTCCTCCGATGTACTTTTCTGATTAATTTCGTTGCGGGATCCAAGACAGTTGAATCGTTTCTCCGGGACTCGTCGAGCTTCATTGCTCGGCGCTTTTCTGGCGGACTCCACTGTTGATTCTGGCTTTCAGGAGTTGCAGTGGTTGGGAATAGTGTGGTGGGATTGTCCCAAAAAAAAAAAAAAAAAAAAAGCCAGGTGCACAAACCGGATCGCTTCATAAACAAAATGTATACAAAACGTTTAATCTTAACAAAATACACAAACACCCGCCATACATTTTGTTGGTGTCAAAACATTATGTACGTAACTACGTATGTAATCAAAGTTTTAATTAAAAATTAAGAAATTGTGAATGAGAATGTACTTTCAGAAGCAAAAATCAGAGCAGCAAAAAATATTCCTAATAAAAAAAGTAAACCTGAATTTAGTCATCTCCTTCGTTTATTAAGTAGGTTAAAATATACTTACACCCGATTTGCATTGTGCAAGCCAATTTGGATCTTATTGCAACCATCATTATATTTTTATAACTATGTACACATGCATGCAAAAAAGAGAGCTTAAAAAAGAAAATGTACTAAATAATATTGTGTACTTAGTACCTATCTATTAAATAATAAAACGGCCAAGTGTGCGTCAGGCCACGCATAGAATAGCTTCTCATCTACTAATTGTTATGATTTTATTTTTAATATTTCGTTCTTTATTTTTAACGACTTAAAAAAAATAGGTTCTCAGTTTGACCTGTATGTATGTTTTCCCGCCATTATCGCAAAATTACCGCGATTTTCTGCGTTTGGCTGAACCGATTTTGATGCGGTTTTCAGCAGAAAAGTGTTTGTTACATTCTGGGGAAGGTTTTAGTATATACTTAACACTAATAGATCCCGTGACGTTGCCCGCATAGATCCCGTTTTGCTTTCTTGGATTGAAGATTTTCAAAGTTGATTGTATGTTTGACTACGATTATCTCACGTTTAACTATACCGATTTTGATGTGGCTTTCAGAAAAGTGTTTGTTACATTCTGGGGAAGATTTTAGTATATACCACTAATGGATATCCCGTGACGTCGCTCTCATGGATCCGTTTTCATTTTATAAGATAACTAGCTGTTCCTCGGTTTCGCCCGCGTTACGTTAGGTTTTTGGTTACTGTCTCGCTCCCGTGGGACATAGCGTGATATGTGCCTTTGTTACTCAGGGATAATGTAGCTTTCGAATGGTGAAAGAATTTTTAAAATTGGTCCAGTAGTTGAGCCTACTCATTACAATCAAACAAACAAAGTTTTCCTCTTTATAATATTAGTATGTAATACACAGTCAATACACAGACATTAGGACTCTAACAAAAAAGTAAAAAAAATAAAAAGCATTTTTCAAAAAAATGATAACCGCCTTCAAAAACTTATAGAACAAAAATAACTATTTCGGAAGTCGGTGGCAACACAAATCGACCGGCAGAAGAGAAACCACCGCCTTCCGAAATACTAATGTCAAAAGCGTTTTCCCCTAAGCCTTAAGGGCCTACCACACTCGCAAGCTTCAAAGTCTCAAAACCAGACCAGATCAAATGTCTTTCTCAAATGTGCATAGGTATGCACATTTGAGAAAGACATTTGATCTGGCCCTCAGGCCAATTTTTTAGTAGGCGAGATGTACCATAACCCGGTTTGGGACCCTTAAAATGTAACACAAACAATAAGTTTCATTTATTATTGTTGCAAAAGGGTGACGCTGGATAATCTTCGCACCCCGGCGCCCAATATAGTTAAGAGGGTCCTGTCTGGAACTTTATGAAGTCAAATAATATACCGAATATTGTAAAATAATATAATTATTGTTGCTACAATTATTAACTTATTTTTTTTTCGTCTTTGTTACAGATGTTAATAACTAAGGATCTTTCTCCTACTAAATAAAACTGGTCTTCAACAGTTGTCTATCTTATTTATTGACTAATTTCTTCAGGTGCCGCTTTCGCTTTCGCGGAATGTTTTTCGACAGAGCTGTGGATAACTAACAAAGCTGCGGCCACCCGTGCAGTTAGCTCCGCTTGATTTAACTCATGAGCCCACTCGACGCGTCCCCACTGCCTTAGCTATAACAAAAATAAGAATATGAAACGTGGGGGGCATTTATTTTTTATGAAACTATCCTTTTTCCGTACATTTGCAATTATTTTAAGAATTTGGAGGCACTTATCAGCTTTTCTAACCACTAGTACATAAATATACTTTGCACACTCATGGCGAGATAAATAGATGTACTAAGCACTGGCTTTGGCTTAGCACTATACCTGTCACTGTTACATAACTGCCAAACATCAAGTGCACGATAGAGACGGAAACATGGCTAAGTCAGAGTCAGCTTTGTAACGTCTATTTATCTCGCCATCACTGTAGATCAGCCTTTCCCAAAGTGGGCGATAACGCCCCCTTGTGGGCGCTGCAGGTCTCAAGGGGGGCGGTAAGAGACCCAGAAAGAAAATGGGGGCGTTGTGTAGAGGCCGGGGGGGGGGGGGGTGATTTGTAATTTTATTTTGCTAGGAGGCTGAATATAGAAAAATCTAAATATCTAAATGATAAGTATCATTCTTATTGGCAGGTGGAACCCGTAAGAGTTAACTTGAGACCTAAGCGCCGTTGTATGTTACCTACTGCGCTCAGGTTTCAAGTTGCGGGTTATAGTAAGTTTCGTTTACAATTTTCCATTAATATACATATCATTTAATTTGCAGTTATAGTGGTTTTTAAATTGGTGAAAAAATGGGGGCGCTAAAAAAATGTTTATTCTCAAGTGGGCAGTAGACAAAATAAGTTTGGGAACCACTGCTGTAGATCATACCAAATCTAGTCAAGAGATTTACAACAACTAAGGAGACAGTTTTTTTTTGTATGGGGAATACGTCCACCACAAATGGTGGCGTTTATTAATGAAATGCACGTTCGTTTAGTCCTTATTATCTCTAGATTACTGTGGCAATATTAGCAAAACTCTACGTAATCGGAATACTGTAAAATACGACAGTCAAAAGTCAAAACTTGACTGGTATAATGACCTAAAATCTGACAAGAGCTGTTTAATGAGTGAATAGGTCTCCTAGGTATTTTATGTTAGAATAGTGTACTGTTCAATATAAATTAAAACCATGTTAATACTACGAGACAGGTTTTCATGTCATTTACACGATTATTTTTTTTACTGTTGTAGCCAATGATTATAAGTAAACTTGTCGCACATTTCGCTGAAATCATGCTGTAAAATAATTGAACACATGAAACATATGAAACAAGTGATCACCTTATTATAATTAACACACCAAAAATTATATAGAAATCTAACTGGAATAATAAAATAATGTGCATCTGGATTGAGAGCCCAAATTTTAAATCTTCTCAAAAGAAAATAAGATTTACAGGGCATTTAGTTAAAATTTAGTAAAACTTAGGGCAATATGCCATGAATTTCTTAAACGTGAAATAAAGCTTTTATGATGAAATAACTAGGCCTCTCAATCCAGACGCCTGCATAAAGTGGCATAGCCTGAATCTCAGAAAGTACTGCCTCTGGGCTCATAATTTTTATTTAAGGATTTAGTTAAGAATTTCTTACAACTTTTAGGAAATTCCCAAATATGTAGAATACTATATTACAGAGTTATAGCGGTATATCTAGGGCCCTCAGTTCATAAATATTTGTACTGAGGAATCATCAAACTAATGGATTTATTCAAAGAAATACTTAAATGCGACCGTTGTATATTTTACTTAAACGCGTCTGTAAATTAGTAAAAAAGAAATAATGACAAAAAAGTTAATAGTTACACTGTAAATGGAAATTGAATTTTCCTAAAACGTCTGAACTGAGGGCCCAATATTTTTGGCAGTATTGACTAGGATAAGCCTTCTACACTATCTCACATAAGGGTAAGTATTTTAACTAATTCTTAATTAAAATCTAGCAAAGCGTCCATTACTCTAAATTTCGTACTTTCAGAGATAATGAAATAATATTATTTTATAGGAGAAAATTCTGTAGGGTAGATATAGTTTTGTTACTTTTTGAGACTAATCAGCATGTGCCCTCACACAAGCTGTTTCTTAAACGAATAGTTGTTGCTTGAACTGTCGGAAGCGATTACAGGAGATATGTTACCAGGGCCATAAGATATAATTAAGGTTTTCTTGAACACCGATTGATGTATCCATGTGAAATTTAAATGAATTGAAGAACAAACTACTTTCTACAAGATTTGAAATTTTAATGATTTTAATATTTTTGATTTTTCAATTTTGTTTTAAATTTTGTTTTGGCCGATTCTTATTTTGAAGAATAAAGATTCTGGTAGGGCTATCGCCTTTTTTCGTATTGTTATTACGATCATGTGTTATTTAGTTAATTATTTGTGTTGTTTACCTACGTAAATTTACTTTGGATCATAAGCATCACATACTAGTTATAAATTACGTGTCGTTTTAGTTTAGGTACAAAATAGGTAAGTTTAACATCGTTAAAATTTGTTTGTTGATTACGGTTTCTCTGATGGTACCTACAGATAGTCCATACTACATAACATATTACATGCTACTGGCCTATTGCTTTGTTTCATTTTAGGTATATTATAAAGCCTATTGAAGCTAATATTGTTAATCAATTACTAATATTTTTGTTAATTCAATTACCTACGTCTAATATTTCATTGGTTATTGATACGTTTTTTATTTTATTGTTTCACGATATAAAGGTGCTGGCACAGAACTAGTCGTATATAATTATAATTCTCTATCTGCGCATTACAAGATACTACAAGAACATGACGAACACTTGTTTATACTTACATGGAACATTATGGTCACCCTACAGAATTTTCTCCTATAAAAAAAATATTATTCAATTTTCTCTAAAAGTATGAAATTTAGATTAATGGACGCTTTGCTAGATTTTAATTAAGAATTAGTTAAAATACTCACCCTTATGTGTGATAGTGTAGAAGGCTTATCCTAGTCAATACGGCCAAAAATATTGGGCCCTCAGTTCAGACGTTTTAGGAAAATTCAATTTCCATTTACAGTTTAACTATTAACTTTTTTGTCATTATTTCTTTTTGACTAATTTACAGACGCGTTTAAGTAAAATATATAACGGTCACATTTAAGTATTTCTTTGAATAAATCCATTAGTTTGATGATTCCTCAGTACAAATATTTATGAACTGAGGGCCCTAGATATACCGCTATAACTCTGTAATATAGTATTCTACATATTTGGGAATTTCTTAAAAGTTGTAAGAAATTCTTAACTAAAGCCTTAAATAAAAATTATGAGCCCAGAGGTAGTACTTTCTGAGATTCAGGCTATGCCACTTTATGCAGGCGTCTGGATTGAGAGCCCTAGTTATTTCATCATAACAGCTTTATTTCACGTTTAAGAAATTCATGGCATATTGCCCCAAGTTTTACTTAATTTTAACTAAAAGCCTTGTAAATCTTATTTTATTTTGAGAAGATTTAAAATTTGGGCTCTCAATCCAGATGCACATATAAAATAATAGTAAAAAACTGTTACGGCAAAAATGTGTTAATTATAATAAGGTGATCACTTGTTTCATGTGTAAAATGATTAATAAACGTTACCGTTTAATAGTGGGCCCAAAAAAAATATCTCCTTTCTTTTTTAAACATAAAGTTATTGAGCTTGGGTGAACACGCACAAAAAATAACTCACTCCATGCCATAATAAAAGATTAAGGAATTGAGTGAGTTGTTTCTTGTGTATGTAATTAATTATAATAAGGTGATCACTTGTTTCATGTGTAAAATGATTAATAAACGTTACCGTTTAATAGTGGGCCCAAAAAAAATATCTCCTTTCTTTTTTAAACATAAAGTTATTGAGCTTGGGTGAACACGCACAAAAAATAACTCACTCCATGCCATAATAAAAGATTAAGGAATTGAGTGAGTTATTTCTTGTGTATGTAATTAATTATAATAAGGTGATCACTTGTTTCATGTGTAAAATGATTAATAAACGTTACCGTTTAATAGTGGGCCCAAAAAAATATCTCCTTTCTTTTTTAAACATAAAGTTATTGAGCTTGGGTGAACACGCACAAAAAATAACTCACTCCATGCCATAATAAAAGATTAAGGAATTGAGTGAGTTATTTCTTGTGTGTGTAATACTACTCTAGTCTCTACAGTAGATTTGGGTACCTGAAATATACCTAGGGAAAAAAGGAACAAGATTTCTCCTTAGATAAAGTAGGAGAGGCGCTACTACTTTCCAACAGCTCGCCACAAACTAATTTCAATTTTTTAATAAATTAAACATTTACCAACCTGGTATTCTTCCTCAAGGCGTGCCAATAATACAGCTTGCTTAGGATCGAGACGTCTCTCCACGCAGGCTATCATTAACAGAGGCGATTTCAGCGCCGCCACGCCGAACGACATTGCTGTAAAATAATAAAAAAAAACAATAATTACAGGCACTGAATGCTTGATTTCGGCAAAATGTAAAGCCTAGTTTTTTATACTAGTGTTCTAATGGATCGGGACCCACGACGTAATTTTACTATCGATATGACGTTTCGTATGGTATTTTGTAATAGTATCTACTTACTGTTTTGCACTTAACAGCTTATTATTGACTGATATGGCACAAGGATTTACTCTATAGGAGCAAAAACCAATGCGCCAACATCTCATTGCGGGCCGGCAACACTTGATTGTCGAATGTACTGATTTTTGCCAGTTTATTGCATTTACATTGAACTGTTACCGACTGGTATCGCCCATCCGACCAGAAGAGTAGTCGAAGCTTTTCGTTGATAATTAATAACAACCAGGGGTTGCGGAATAGTTATAATAGAGTTACTGTGACCCCGAAACATAAAGGGCAACCGAAGGAACATTAGATGATAACAACTCGTAACGAACATTTGGTTATTGCACTCAAGCAAGGGCATGATGTACATTGAATGTGGGCAGGTGGGCTTCTATAAGTTGTTAAATTTAATTGCAGCCGCATAGTGCGTAAAGTCTCTTAAACGCATTAGTTTTATTTGGGATTAGTTTTGTCCAAAATTTTTTAAGATAAGTATGACATTCACATTAATAGTACATACCGTTCAGCGCAGGGAAGTCAAAGGATAAAAAGTATCTCGCTAACACTGCTCTGGTATCTGCAGTTATCGGTGGTGGCTCTAGACCCTTAGCTATCTCTTGAATCACATTAAATCTCTTTTGAAACCAATCCAATATAGGGCCCCATTCTTTTTCTTGAAGGATTCGTAACTCTTCCACATCCTAAATAAATAAAGAACAAAAGTTACAATTACATTACAAAATATAAAGACAGTTCTAGATTGGAGTCCCGTACGGTTTACCGAATTACCCTAGAACGGCTAGAACGATATAACTGTCCACAGAAAGCATGGTTTATTCAGCGACGAACAGTAATACGAGAAAACTAAGTCGATACCATTATTTAGCGACAGCACGTTTTGCCGAATAACGCTACACAGAATGAATGGTTAGCCGATACTAAGATTTGCCGATGTCATGGTTCGCCGGAACACGCTTGAACTAAAATAATAAATAATCCTTTATCGATAGCAATTTGCACTGGCCTTTTGGTCTAGTGGTCAGTGACCCTGACTGCTAAGCCAGAGGTCGTGGGTCCGATTTCAGCCCAGGACAATCTTTGTGTGATGAGTATAATTGTTTGTTCTGTGTCTTGGTGTTATTTATCTATAACTAGCTGTCCCCCGCGGTTTCAACCGCGTTATATCAGATTTTTGGTTACTAAAAAAAGAAGATATAAAAAGTATTCTATGTCCATCCCCTGGTCCTAAGCTGCCTCCCCACCAATTTTCAGCCAAATCGGATCTGCCGTTCTTGTGTTACAAAATGTGTAACTAACACGACTTTCTTTTATATATACAGGGCGTCCCACGGCTATGCCAGAACATTTTACTGAAAGAAGACATTATTTGAATTTAAAAAACAATTTAAACTGCATTCATAGATATTTTAATAATTAAATGGTTGGGCCGGAAATCGAACTTGTTCCACAAGAAAAAATAATCACCCTGTGGTTTTATCATACTGATCGAAAGGTTTCATCGTAAGGATTATTTTTTGCTTAATAACATAGTGTCAAAGGAAGACAGTGAAATAACATTTTGTTCTGAAAAGTTAAAAGCTTACATTACCGTAAGGACATACAATTGACAATCATAACTACTTATTACTAACTAATCTATCCACTTTAGTAGTACGATCATTTAAATAAATAAATATCTACCACAACAAGACCAAAAAATCGTCAGGGAACGAAATAATCAAAAGTCATCACTTTGTATTCAAGAAGAAGGCACTAATTTTGAGCATTTGAAAAATTGACTAATTCTAAATTAAAAATGTTAAAATTCATGGCCTTTTTTATTTTTGACCCTATATTATTTAGCAAAAACTAATCCTTGTGATGAAGCCTTTCGATCAGTAGGATAAAACTACAGGCTGATTAATTTTCTCGAGTAACAGGTTCGATTCCCGGTTCAAATATGTATTTATTTAAATATCTATGAGTAGAGTTTAAAATGTCATTAAAATTCAAAAATTGTCTTCTTTCAGTAAAATGTTCTATCTACAATATTTAAGGTACTTCCCCTCCATGTGGCATAGCCATGGGACACCCTGTATATGTATAGATAGATATGTATTTATTTAAAATTAATATTAGTATGTATACCCTATCAGTTGTCTGATTACCATAACACAAGCTCTGCTTAGCTTGATCAGATGGCCGTGTGTAAGATGTCCCAGGATATTTACTTATTCATTATTCATTCTATGTAGCGTTATTCGGCGAGCACATGACGTAACATATGACGGGCCTGTTAGTCTAGTGGTCAGTGGCCCTGACTGCTAAGCCGGAGGTCGTGGGTTCGATACCCATCCAGGACAAACTTTGTGTGATGAGCATGATTGTTTGTTCTGTGTCTGGGTCGAATTTATCTATAATAGTCGTCTGGTTACCATAGTACAAGCTCTGCTTAGTTTGGGATCAGATGACCATGTGTGAGTTGTCCCAGGATATTTATTTATATATTTATTATATGGCCATGTTATTTTTAACTCATTTATTTAATTTATAAGCAATAATTAGTGCAAAATCTTTATTTTATTTTGGAGTGTACCATAAATTTTGATTTAGTTGGCATTATTTCCCATTCGGATGGCCTCACTATTCAAGACTAGGCACAATTCAATGGTTTTCTTTAGAGTGTTAATATTTAAGTAAAATTAACTGATAAACCAAATGATTGGCTTTGGCCAGTTTATTAGTGTGATTTGATATACATATCTTTTGGATATTTTGTTTCTATTTCTACTAATCCTTGTTCCTTGGAATGTACTGTCAGCAAAATAGCTAAAAATGTACAGCTATGAGGTATAATTTAAGTCAGTCATTTATTTTTCTAAGTTTTCTTGAAGGCTTAGATGTAATCAAAAGAAATTTAAATAATTAAGGTCTAATTGTGTTACAAGTTATTATTTTTCTAACATCAATAAACATATTTTAGTAGACTATTTTTTGATATTCTAAATTATACCTAATTTTTTAAGTATGCAGGGCCATGTATACAGGGTGTCCCAGAACTCTACGTCAAGCCGAAACGGGGTGACAGGATTGATAATAACCATCACGAGAAAAATCTGAAAAAAAATCTATCCCTTGCAGTTGGAAAATTATGGGCATTTTATGAAAAACCTAGAAAATTGATCAAACTGTACCATTTTTCGGTTATTGTGGTTATTTTTTTTTATTTTGCTCATTTGAACTTTACATTAGAACGTAGCCGACCTGCGTGAACTCATTTCTCAAGCAACTGAGGAGATCAACTCTCGAAGATATGCCCGACTAATAAGTAGATCTTTTTTAAGAAGATGTGGGGTTTTTATTGAGGCTGATGGTAAACAATTTGAACATTTATTGCAATAAAAATGTTATTTCTCTATTTTATTTTTTTCAACAAACCTAAATTAAAGTAGATCAAGATTTTTGATTATTTTGCTAACTTTTTTTTTATATTGGTTGAAGTAGCGTCACTATCTGTATCTGTATGCGTCCTACCTAGAGCTTGTGCGAATCAAAAACATTTTAACTGAGATAGGAAAAATCGGGTAACTTGAGGTTTTAATTTTTTGACTCTTTTTTGTTGTATGGAACTAACAAGTATTGTACCATTTTAGAATTCTGATTAAATACGTCAACTTTTGATGCCACTTGCCAAGGCACTCTAGTACATTTTTTTTAAGGAACCTGTCAAAGTTTACGAATCTTGTAAATTTTAAATTCGTAGTTTAACAAAATAGTCTTAATTCTCGGAAACTTGAGGCAATTGTGTCATTATTTTTTATTGGGATTCTAGAAACGTTATTTAGGATTACGTTTCCAAAGTTTAAATGAACAAAAATAAAAAAGAATAACCACAATAACCGAAAAATGGTACAGTTTGATCAAATTTCTAGGTTTTTCTTAACATGCCCATAATTTTCAAACTGCATAGGATATATTTTTTTTCAGATTTTTCTCGTGATGGTTATGATCAATCCTGTCACCCCGTTTCGGCTTGACGTTGACTTCTGGGACACCCTGTATAGGCATTGCATTCATGTTAAAAAATCAACCCTGTATGAATTTGGTGTACATAGCATTTACTTACCTCTGAATAAAAGAGAAGAGTATCTGTAGCAAAGAACTCTAGGAAATAAATGGCAATATCGTGCTTAGTCAATTTCCCAGGGTTGTCCAGAGCAGTGTTGCATAATGCAGTCTAAAAAAACAATATTAGAATTACTTTTGATTGATTGATTGTCTAGTCAGTTGGTACTAAGGGGCCTATCTATATGAATAATGATACACAAATTTCATGATTTATGGACCCTCTCTTCATTTGTTTCATCTTCATATTTAAAAACCAGCCAAGAGCATGTCAGGCCACGCTCAGCGTAGGGTTCCATAATTTCCCGTCTGTCACAAAAGATATGTTCAGGATAATAAAATATGTAAACGAAGAAGAAAAAAATGCTTGCATATAATCTTATACTACAAACTTAGTCCAGAAATTATTTTGTACAACCTTTTTCCCTTTTTTGTACAAAAACAGTTCTTTCCATCAAGTTCAAAATAATTTTCCAAGTCCTTATAAAGTTCTACTTTTCAGATTATTTTCATATTTCTAAACTTATGGTTCAAAAGTTAGAGGACACATTGTTTTTTAATAGCCCCCTATTCTTTTCTAGATACCTTACCAACAATATGTTACACAAGGGTTGAAATTAAAATAAAAATCACTTCCCACTTTACATATAGGGGGGCTACCCTAATAAAACATTTTTTTCCAATTCTTATTTTACCACTTTTTCGGTGTGATTAATATACATACGGACGGACGGACAGACAGACATGGCGAAACTATAAGGGTTTCTAGTTGAATAATACTAAAAAGGGCAAAAAGAAGACATAATAAACAATGGTTTTAAAGTCTGTAAAGTATGTAACTCTAAAAAGTAAGCTTAATGAAAACTAACCACAAGCAAACCCCGGACTCTAACTATACAGATATAAAATATTATCTATATGTATTAATAAAAACCATTATTGCAAAGGACAATTGATTTTTATTTCTAAAGACAGAAAATGTCCTAGCTCAAACAGCCCTGAAATTGTTTACACAATCTAAGTGGTTTTTTTTTTAATACTAACCAGGTGCATATTTGGTTGTGTTATTACTTCAGTTTGGGCATCCCACTCGGCAGCTATAGCACGGGCAAGGGGCTCGCTCTCTACTGCTAATACACGACCATTGGGTGTTTTTAGACGACGATGGTCCAGAGTGACCTCCCATTTTTTGTCACTTTGAACAATTCCCGTACCACGATAAAATCTTTTGCGTGTAGCTGCAAAGTCGAGAGTTTATCATATTATCTGAAAATTATAGAACCTAGTGTTTTAAACACTCAAATACTAAAATATATTTTGACGGTATTACGGCTTACCATAATTTTGGTACCTGAAGCACCGGGTACAGGTAGTCCTTATTATTCCTGTAACAACGGGTGATAAAAGTAACATTTTTTTAATACTTTTAGTTATAAATAAAATAACCGCGTTTCGTATTTGTATCACGAATTCACGTCACGTTCATCAAAATAATTCTTTGACATTAGTTTTTTTTTTATATAATTACTTTTAAATACTTGGCTTGGTTATGAAGACCTTTAAGTCAAGTCTTTATTTTGAAATTGACAAAATGACAAAAATATAAATAATGACAATAGTTTATCACTTTCAACCCTTGTCGATGCTTTCAGTTTCAATATTATTGGCGTTTTTTTTACTTTATGGACAGTGACACTTTATTTCTATTTTGGATAATATGGGATAATTATTTATTATTGTTTATTAATTTTAGAAAGTCGATCCGAAATATCATTGAAATGTTCGATTTTTTCTTCGACAAAAGAGGTAAAACTGTTGTTTTCGAGTTACAAAGCTGTTGCTTTCATTCAGATTATAACCACAATATACAAAGCATTGGCAACATTTAATCTGAAATATTCTGAATGTAACGAGAATCCTTCGAGAATCAAATATCGTTGGCAACACTCAACAGCAAGTATCATTCCGCCATTACGTTTCGCCATTGACGATTGTTGAAGTATTGTTGTGTACACAAGTAAATGATACCTAATCTTAGTTTTGTTCTTTGACTAACAACTTCATTGATAGTTCGGTGGTGATAAGGAATTTGTGACTTCTGATTTACTGTTATTTGTGACCATGTCTTCTATGGATATTGATCTGTAATTGTGTAATTACTTTGGTGCTTCTTGCTATACATTTTTGTGGGACAACAAGTGAAGTGACGCGATCTCCTTGTAATAGGGCATAACAGAGCTATAAATAATTTGCTGCCGTTCAGCAATTTGGTAAATCTATTTTCCTTCTTATTTGTGATGTTCCCGCATTCCATCAGCGCGGAAGAAGAACTGAAGACGAAACTGATTCCGAGTGTAAACTTGCTACACTCAAAGAGAAAAGGAATATTCATACACCCCTCGGCTATGTACAGAAATAGTGTTCCGAGCAGCACTATTATACAGGCTCCGCTTTCTACAATAAGTTTTTGTGGGTAAACTGAGAGAGGTATAACATCAGAGAAAATGAAACTTCTAGAGAGTGGCCGCTTAGAGGCACTGAGCAGAGCTCTCTCGATCTTGAATGGAGATAGTGCTGTACAGGGTCGTGTGGAAAGCTACAGCTGCAAAATGGCTGGGGCTGAGAAGTCTTTCTATAAGCGATTCACAGCTATCGGAGAAACTACACTGGAAGCGTTGTCACCACCAGAGAGTGTTATGTACAGGTAAATCAATTAGTTTTCCTGCTTTGCTAGTTTTGTGAACATGCTTTAAATTTATTCTTTTTACATTTTCAGTCGAAGCTTATCTGGTGATGAAGACGGCTTGCTATGTGATACCATATCTCGTAAAACTTTGTTTTACTTGATTGCTACATTGAATGCTGCATTTCCAGATTATGATTTTTCAATGGCTAAGGTAAGTAAAGTTTGATTTAAGTATAATAGTACTCATTTAGTTCCATGGAGTTATTCCTGGTCTTAATCTTTTATTAACTGTAAATATTATGTTCAAAATCATTTCTTGTATTGAATTTAATTATTTCTCAGTGTAAGTGACAGTGCACTTCAAATTTAGGGTTCAGTAGTTTTAATTGTCAATATATGAAAGCTGCTTAGATGTAACAGTCTTCATCCACCATTTAGTTTTATGAGAGGGGTTGGAGAGCTTTATTATATTTCAGACTGCCAGATTACTCTATCTTTTAAATAAAGTGTTATTTTTATTGTCATGGTAATTGTATTGTATCATAGGCCAGGTCTAGAAAAAATCCAAAACAAACATTACAAGATATCATATATTGAAATTGCATGATTCTTCAGAACACGGTGTATTGGCGCCTAGTATGTTGTCAGTCGCTTGAATCGTTTCGCGGCGAATGCTCCCTTTCTGGATCTGGCCATATACTATACAGGGTGTCCCAAAACTCAACGTCAAGCCGAAACGGGGTGACAGGATTGATCATAACCATCACGAGAAAAATCTGAAAAAAAATCTATCCCATGCAGTTTGAAAATTATGGGCATTTTAAGAAAAACCTAGAAATTTGATCAACCTGTACCATTTTTCGGTTATTGTGGTTATTATTTTTTATTTTTGTTCATTTGAACTTTAGAAACGTAATCCTAAATAACATTTCTAGAATCCCAATAAAAAATAATGACACAATTGCCTTAAGTTCCCGAGAATTGAGACTATTTGTTAAACTACGAATTTAAAATTTTCAAGATTCGTCGACTTTGACAGGCCCTCCTATAAAAAAAAATGTACTAGAGTGCCTTGGCAAGTAGCATTAAAAGTTGGCGCATTTAATCAGAATTCTAAAATGGTACAATACTTGTTAGTTCCATACAATAGAAAAGAGTAAAAAAATTAAAACCTCAAGTAACCCGATTTTTACTATCAGATTTTACTCAGTTAAAATGTTTTTAATTCGCACAAGCTCTAGGTAGGTTCTTAATTTTAAGGCAAAATGATGAGAGAGATGGATAATGGGTATGTTTGCCATGAGTGAGCGAGACAGATAGTGACGCCACGCATTGAGACGGAGATGCGTCGTTTAAACGAGTGCGAATGAAACAGATAGATGCTATGGCATCTATCTGTTTCATTCGCACTAGTTTCAGCCAAGCAAATGGCTACGCTACCAGTCCGACACCAACCAGTTAGTACGTTTCGCTCATTCGTCTACTGCGCACGTTCGTATTCGCTTGTGTTGATTTAATACTGACAACTTTGGCTTCTCTTTTTGGACTTGAATCTTTGTGAATTGGACTTGTTGATAACATACCGGCAACTTTGACTTCTCTCTGGACTTTTGTGTTGGCATCCTTTTTATCTACCATGCCTACGCGCTACACTTCACAAGAATATGCGAACATGCACCTCATTTATGGGGAATGCAGATGCAACGCAAGTGCTGCCGCTAGACTTTATCGTGAAAGATATCCAAATTTAGAGCGCTACCCGGATCACCGCGTGTTTGTTAATGTGCACCGTTCACTCACAGAGGGCGGCCATTTCCCGAATCAAATACAGGCTGGAGGTAGACCTGTGTTTCCTTTCCAGGAAGAAGTATTGCAAGAGGTCGCACGTGACCGAAGTATTTCCGTACGTGGAATTGAAGAAAGAACGGGAATACCGAAAAGCACTGCTCATCGTATTTTACAAAGAGCCGAAATGCATCCGTTTCACGTACAACGAGTTCAAAGTCTTCTACCTCGAGATTATCAGGAAAGGATTTCTTTTTGTAGAACAATGCTACAGAGGCATAATGAGAATCCCCAATTCATCCAAAAAATTCTCTGGTCAGATGAATCGACATTTAAAAAAGATGGTTACATGAACTTGCACAATTATCACGAGTGGCATGTGGAGAATCCACATTTAATGCGAGAAGATAGATCCCAGTATCGTTTTAAAGTAAACCTGTGGACCGGAATTTTAAACGGTAAATTTATTGGGCCTATTGAACTGCCTGAGAACTTGAATGGAACTAATTACCTACATTTTTTAAGAGAAGATTTACCAACCCTGTTAGAGGACGTACCACTAGCAGATCTTCGCGACATGTGGTTTCAACAAGATGGCTGCCCAGCGCATTTCGCAGTGCAAGTAAGAGATTTCCTTGACCAGGAATATCCGGGAAGGTGGATTGGACGTTCGGGCACTATCTCGTGGCCCGCCCGTTCACCAGATTTAAATCCTCTGGATTTTTTCTATTGGGGAGTTCTCAAAGAAAAAGTTTACTCAAAGCCCATTGAGAACGTAGCCGACCTGCGTGAACGCATTTCTCAAGCAGCTGAGGCGATCAACTCTCGAAGATATGCCCGACTAATAAGTAGATCTTTTTTAAGAAGATGTAGGGCTTGTATTGAGGCTGATGGTAAACAATTTGAACATTTATTGTAATAAAAAACGTTATTTCTCTATCATCTGACTTTTATTCCAACAAACCTAATTATTTTACTAATTTTACTAACTTTTTTTCACTTTGGTAAAAGTGGCGTCACTATCTGTCTCGCTCACTCATGGCGAACATACCCATTATCCATCTCTCTCATCATTTTGTCTTGAAATTAAGAACCTACCTAGAGCTTGTGTGAATTAAAAACATTTTAACTGAGTAAAATGAGATAGCAAAAATCGGGTTACTTGAGGTTTTAATTTTTTTACTCTTTTCTATTGTATGGAACTAACAAGTATTGTACCATTTTAGAATTCTGATTAAATGCGCCAACTTTTAATGCCACTTGCCAAGGCACTCTAGTACATTTTTTTTATAGGAGGGCCTGTCAAAGTCGACGAATCTTGAAAATTTTAAAATCGTAGTTTAACAAATAGTCTCAATTCTCGGAAACTTGAGGCAATTGTGTCATTATTTTTTATTGGGATTCTAGAAATGTTATTTAGGATTACGTTTCCAAAGTTCAAATGAACAAAAATAAAAAAGAATAACCACAATAACCGAAAAATGGTACAGTTTGATCAAATTTCTAGGTTTTTCTTAAAATGCCCATAATTTTTAAACTGCATGGGATAGATTTTTTTTCAGATTTTTCTCGTAATGGTTATGATCAATCCTGTCACCCCGTTTCGGCTTGACGTTGAGTTTTGGGACACCCTGTATAGCTCTCATTATAATTCCTTATAAATCCTTAAGCCTATGACTTTTTCACTTACGCAGAGCAGCGAATTCAGTGCCGAGCCATCACTCAGCTGGGTACAAAGCGCAGTGGACGCGGCTTTGTCGGCAGTGGGCGGCGTGCGCTGGCGCCAGTTGCGGCCCACGTTGTGGACTGCCGTCGAGGAGGAGGTGGTGTTGCCCGAGTGTCGCATATATAGCTACAACCCAGATCTCGCCAGTGACCCTTTTGGAGAACCAGGCTGTCTGTGGGCATTTAATTACTTCTTTTATAACAGAAAGTTGAAACGGATTGTCTTCTTCACATGTAGAGCAATGAGGTACCTTAAGTGTTTGTAATAAAGAAAGCATTATTGTCATTAATATAAAACTGTCAAGCAACACTAAAATTTATACCATTTTGTTTTCTAGCCCTGTGTGTGCGGTCGACTCGGGCGTCGATTTTGCTATGGATGAGGATGATGAATACAACTAAATGAAGGAAATAACACTATACGTCGTAATCGTAAGACATAAGGTTTTAAAGTTTTGTCTAGCACAGAAAGTTTTAACCAATTAAAATGTCTATAGTTAAATTTTACTTGTTTAAACTTTACTTAACCTGTCAAACCCAAAAAGGGATAAAGTTTGTTTTATACCTTTGTTTGGTACATATGTTTATAAGGAAACCTCAAAAATATCCCAGCACCTATATAATGTCATACCTACATAACTATAAGTGTACATCAAATCAATGCAAAATTAAGAATCACACTGTATGTACTTATTATAATTGGAATACTGAAAGTATCTCAAACAGAACTCCACTTTCATTTTCTGCAGGTTAAGCCTACCACATACATACAATTTTTTGTTGAGAAACTATTTTGTCGTGTTTTATAAGTATGTTGCTATGATAGGTTGGTTTATGCCACTAAACCCCAAAATTCATTCCACTTGCAAGACTTTGTAAAAAAAGATTATAAATCTTGTAATTTTTTTCGACTCACCCCCAAGAATAAGACGTAGCGTCACTACTAAAAATAAACGGTCCCTGGCTTTACCCTCCCACAGTTATAAACTATCATACCCTATTTTATTTACCCTGGTAGGGATTGAATTGGGCCAACGTAACCGGTGGCGCGGCGCGGCGGCAGGCGGTACCGCCAGTTTGTTACTATTTGTTACTTATGAATTCCTGGTAATTGCTGGCGATATCGGTCGATGCTACGTGGCATCTGCGTTTGTTACCATTAGTTTAGTAGTTACCATTGACATTTGACGACTGACCTAGTGGTTCACGGCCAACGTGACTCGTTTATAACATAAGAAGCGATCGTCTTTATCCGACCGTGGCGCAGGGCGTACTAACAAAGTAAGTTTCAGAACATGTAGGCTAGGGATAGGAACCATCAATTCAATTGCTGCCATTTCAAAAATATTTAAAAAAATATAAATGTTTTTATTAACAATTGCTGTACTTGTTTTAAAGATGATTAGTCAGTAAAACAAGAAATATTTTGATTTATGTTTATTTTTTTTATCTTGGCATGTGTCCCGTCCCTCGTGTCGGATTTAGTCGTCATGGGCGTTGCACATCGTAACAATTTTCTAAAAATGATGTTAGTAATACATCTAAATTGGGACATTATTTCTAGGACTTCTGATTTAGGGACTAAAGTGTACTAAACTGTAAATAATTACTTAGTTAATTATTTACCAAATATAAACATATTTTTGATAGAATATAGCGCAATTAATTAAAAAAGCTGATTAAACGAGCAGCGATGTTTTGGTTGTAAATATACGACTCAGGCGAAATGGGCCCAAAAATTTTTGTCGGATTAATCCGACGTAGGCGGTTAAAAGGTTAACTTAACTTTAAAACCTAAAATTGGTTTAGGATCGCATTTAAAGTGGAATGAGTGTATGGGCCGTAGAAATTTAAAAACAATGGCTATGAGGTTTAGTGTCATAAGCCGATAGAAGACCCTTATATATATGTTTACAAATGAATAAATGATTATTGATTATACTGTCAACAAAAGCTGTCTCAATCCAATCCTGATTTTTATTACAGTTGTACAACTATTGGTCACAATTAAACTAAACAATTTATTAAAAGAAAAGGTGTATGTTTGAGCTATTCTTGCCTCTCAACTGTACGTGTGGCCGTAGTACGGCAAGGTCGAACGCGGTTTACTAAACTGCATTAATTAACGCATAAAATTAAGTTGATTAGAAACTTAGCTAGCATTAAAATGGTTTGTTGACTATGGTGGTACCATTAGATAGTACCATTGATGCAGGTAAAAAATGACGAAGTATCGGCAATGGTACAATACCACGGTAAACACACCATTAAAATGCGCTATACTGCTATTATTTTAAACATGAGGTCCGCCGAAATTCTCTTCGAATTTTGGTAACTAAATATTGGTAATTTGGCAACTTTCTGTTTATATGTCTTATTTTTTAAATTAATCTTAATAATAGAAATACTTGTAATTTGAAGTTAATTTACACAGTTTTATTGAAACTCATAGAGTAGATATATATATACAGGATGTCCCACGGCTATGCCACATGGAGGGAAAGCACCTTAAATCTTGTAGTTAGAACATTTTACTGAAAGAAGACATTATTTGAATTTTAAATACAATTTAAATTGCATCATAGATTTTTAAATAATTAAATGATTGGGCCGGGAATCGAACTTGTTCCTCGAGAAAAAATTATCACTCTGTAGTTTTATCATACCGATCGAAAGGTTTCATCATTAGGATTATTTTTTGCTAAATAACATAGTGTCACAAATAAAAGGAAGACCGTGAATTTTAACATTTGGTGTAAAATTTTGTTCTGAATAGTTAAAAGCTTACATTGCCGTAAAGACATACAATTGACAATCAATCATAACTACTTATTACTTATTAATCTACCCACTTGAGTAGTACGCATCATTTAAATAAATAAATATCCACCACAACAAGACCAAAAAACTGTCAGGAACGAAATAATAAAAAGTTGTCACTTTGTATTCAAGAAGACTCGGGACAACGGGACTAGTTTTAAACATTTGAAAAATTGACTAATTTTGTGTTAAAAATGTTAAAATTCATGGTCTTTCTTTTATTTTTGACACTATGTTATTTAGCAAAAAATAATCCTTGTGATGAAGCCTTTCGATCTGTAGGATAAAACTACAGAAAGATTAATTTTCTCGAGTAACAGGTTCGATTCCCGGTTCAACTATGTAATTATTTAAATATCTATGAATGCAGTTTAAAATGTTTTCAAAATTCTAATAATGTCTTCTTTCAGTGAAATGCTCTATCTACAATATTTAAGGTACTTTCCCTCCATGTGGCATTGCCGTGGGACACCCTGTATATATATATATATATATATATATATGTATGTATTTTACTTAAATTTACAAAATAAAAAATTTGGTGGAACGACCGCCTGTAGATGTCGGTTTTGAAATACACGGTTATTAAAATGTGTACTTTAATGTTTTTTTTATTACCTATGAGAAATTTGGCTATCGCTGTGTAACTTCCGTTTTCAATTAATTACATATGAGCAAAAGAAACATTTTCATAATGTAGCTAATTAGGTTTAGGTTTACAGAAACTTTATTCTCAATAAAAACAATTACATGTCACTTACTTGAGAACAATCATCATCATCTCCCTAGCCTTTTCCCAACTATGTTGGGGTCGGCTTCCAGCCTAACCGGATTCAGCTGGATACCAGTGTTTTACGTGGAGCGACTGCCTATCTGACCCCCACAACCCAGTAACTGGGCGACACGATACTTACCATTTGGTTAGACTGGTCAGAGTTGGCTTCTGACTACCTGTAACCAACTGTTACGTAGTAACTATTTATTAATCTGTGCTGTAACTACTGTCAAAGTTCTACGAATGACAACCGGGACCAACGGCTACGTGTTTTCTGAGGCACGGAATGTCAGTGATGTCCAAGACAAACTTTAGAAAGTACACAATCAATTGAAAAAGTCACATTGGTACTTGCCCGGATTCGAACCCGCACCCTCATACACGAGAGGCGGACGCCTTATCCACTGGGCCATCACGACACTCGCTCACTTACTTGAGAACAATAACGACATAAATACATAAATTTAGGTTCGACAACATCCGTGAACAGATTATTATAATTATAAAAATTAAAACTATAAAAACCTGTCCCATCCAAAGCATTAATTTTTCAAATAATATTTGATTAACATTCTATCTCACTTGACTAGTAACCCTTGTACTACACCCATCGACTAGTATACTAATTCTTTCTGTTGCTATGTAATTAAACAGATATTTTAACACTATTCCGCAGTTCCGCTATTACAATAGGCAGCTGCAGGAGAATGGCAGGCAGACTGTCAGGCGTACAATAATGGTTCCTGCCCGAATGGTTAAAACGGGACCCTATTATTAAGACTTCGCTGTCTGTCCATCTGTCTGTCTGCCATCAGGCTGTATCTCAAGAGCCGAGATAGCTAGACAGTTGAAACTTTCATAAATGATGTAATTCTGTTACCGCTATAACAACAAATAATATAATTAAAAAAATATATATGGTTGTTGTATGAGAGCCCCCCAGCTCTCATACAACTTACACTACACCGCCACTACCGACTTACACTTTGCCGTTATTTTTTTGTGAATTTTCCTTCGGACGGAACACTAAAAAGGTGTTTTTTTTTTAATAGGAAAAATGCTTAAAATTATAATGTACCTACTGAAAACCGACATTTAGGACTCGAAATGAATCTGATAATTAATTAATACTTATTTATGTTTATTTTACTCAGTTATAAAAACATTTTGAATAAGTTTTAAAATTATGTAGGTGAACTACCTGTAGCTAATGACCTTAATAGTGTTTAATAAATAGGTACTTACTTTCTAATTATTTTGTTTTAATAACAACATTTACTGTTCCACACAAAGATATTATACGCTGTATAGTTAGCGTCACGTAAACTTGCCCCTCTGAAGTTGGCTTTTGCGGCGACCGCGCAGGTACATTCACGCTCAGATTAGTAAACAGAAGGCAGATAGACAGCGCGAAACATTACGAGTGCGGCGAATGTCGAGACATGTGTGCGTGACTGCCACGTGACTGCGCTGTAAGAACACGTCGTCTCTGTGTGCGTTCCGGTTGCCAGGATGATGAAAAATTACCCGTAATATTTCATTCTTTTCTGTCTATATTATTTAAAATCAATTTATGAAATTACTAAAAGTATGTAGGTACGCGCGTATAAGAACTGCTACGCCTAATTAGGTGAATCTACTTTGTTGTGTTTGTAATTGTCAGGACAATGTTGGTATGACAACATTGATTAAAAAAAAATGCACCCTGGAAGCGGGCAGATAGTACAAAAAGTTTGTTTGTTTGAAACTTGAACGCGCTAATTTATTCTCTTATTCACAAACTACTAAATTTTAAATGCATCTGTCTCTTTCCATTTCTTAAAGAAAAGGACAGAATATAAAATATTAGTTAAGTCGTCTTTTTCTGTTCACTGTTTTTTACTATATTAACTTTATGTTGGCGAATCGACTGGTACTGTACATAATTTTAGTTAGAGACAAAACATTCACTAGTTTTATTAACGAAGACTTTTGACACATACAAGATAAGTACACACATATGATACCTACAAACTACAAACATACCAACCAAAAAGAAAAAAAAACACTCGAAATAAATATTCTTGTAGATCGTTATTCCTGTGTCCAATACATATTTCCTAACTTAGGGGTAAATTTTTTCACAATAAAATAGCAACACCGACAGATTTCTGTTGAGGTTTTGTGTTCCAAATAAAATAACATCCAAAAAGGCAAAAATAACTATATTGATCTATAAAAACGTACTCCATCTTCTTTCTTTTGATTTAGGGAACAATTTTTGCAATGTTTAAAAACAAAAGACGGCATCATTCTCGAAAATATGAATATTTTCTGTGACATGTTTACGGCGCGACGCTTCGTGCCGTACTGACTCGAGATTGTATTCGCTTTTGGTTTTGTATTTGCTTTGTTGACCTCACTCGCGGTGTTCCGCGCTATCTATCTGCCTTGTGTTTACTAATCTGAGCATTCACGTAAAAAAGTGTTACCTTCGTAGAATTTTTTTATACAGAATCGAATTAAGTTGTAAAAATTTTAGAATACGCCCAAAAGTCGTCGACCCATGCATGTCTTGAGTGTTAGCTTAACTGCGTACGTAAAATAATAGTTTTATTTTTGTCTACGAAAGTAGTTACACGATTATCAGCCACGTAAGTAAATACTGAAACCCATTACGTTAAATAACACCCACTTCTAGTTTTATTATTATGTCATTAGAAACAATAGCGTTAATATTTAATTATAGTAGCAGTTATTAGTAAAATAAAATAATAAAACACAATAACAAATTTTAACAGTTTTGGCAACAACAGTACTTTCGCATTGAGCAAGCAGAACAGAAGTAAGCATTGAACGTATGCGAGTGACAGAGACGCCATTACAGGCGCCATCTTTGGCGAGACCGCGCATGCGCAGTCCACGTTTGGTTGTAAAATCGACTACTGCGCAGCCAATTGCGACGAACTTCAGAGGGGCAAGATTACGTGACGCGAACTATACTTCAATGTGGAAAGCAGGAAAAATCGTCTGTTAATGTTTGTTAACCCTTTGACTGCCGCAAGCGCATATACCCGGTGTATTTTTGGTTTGCACAACCCGTTAAGAGATGATTATACTCATGAAAACAAACAAAAGTGAATCAAGTTGAAGAATGGACAAGAAACTCTATATTAAACCACTTGACCGTTATTAGAAGCTTAGGTCTCTGCACACAGCCGGCGTGGCGTGGCGGGGCGCGGCGCGGCGGGGCGGCGACGCTGCGCTAACGCGGCGGCATCGTCGGTCACCGTTTTACCGTTCGAAAATTTTATTTTAATTTCATTTATTTTTCTACCTTACAATTTTAAGTGTTTTCTTTTAAGTGTTTTTCTTCGTTATCTAGTTAAAATGGTTTCTATAATGGATAACAACCACAATGTTCACCCTAATGAGCCGGGAATAGCTAGTACGTCTGGTATTAAGACTGTTAAACATCCTAATGTTAATCATCGCCGGTCAAGCAGTACTAGTAGTTCAAGCTCATCGGATTCATCTTGTTCTTCACAATCTTCGCGAGATTCGAAAAAAAAAAAAAGAAAACTAGACGTAATCGGTCTAAAAAGCATAGAAACGATCGCCGTCTTTTAGAAAAATTATCTAAAGAAGTGGGTGAACTCAGAAAAAATTTCGTTAATTTCGATAACAGGAATTTAGAAAATATTGACGAGGATTTATATATTTCGGATGTCAGTCGTGATCTTTACGATGACTATTGTGTGGACGCCTCGCAGGCGTCGCCATCGGCCTGTAATTTAACGAATAGTGTTGTTCCAAATTTGAATTTTGAGTTCGAGACTAAACTTAAAGATCCCGCGGTACCAATAGCACCTCAAGCTTATTTAAAAATGTTAGATGTAGTGCAACGTTTTGATAGCAATACGTGGTCGGATGTACGTTACGCTGACACACAAAAATTGTATAATTATTCACCGGGATTTACAGAATTAGAAACAAACGAAGAGGTTAACACGTTCATTGCCAAGCCAAAATGCTGAACTTACTTATATGGCCAAATTAAAAAAAATCGTTTATGTGGTTTGTATTGTGCCAGTAATGCTTTTATATTAGAAATCTACCATTATATAATATATAAGTTCATAAATATATGTATATATTTGTCCAGCGCCTGGCCAGCAGTCTTCATTCTGCTTCAGGCTTCAACTCTTTTTTAAGTACCTATAGATGTTTCATCTAATGAAGGTGTTTACCAAAGTAATCGATGACCTAATGTAGCTACAAACAGGGTTGAAATTAAATAAAACCTCTTATTAGTAGCTTGAACTGCTGGTTCATATATTTGATCTGTTCCGATGACAATTAATACATAAAAAAATACAGTCTTATGTAAGTCGTTGTAACGAAACCATAGCTTGCACTAAATCGCGACTACGCCATCTAGTTATAAAATGTGAACTAAAATTAATTAATATGAGCATTATGGTTTCGTTACTTTTGTGATGGGTTTTGGTCATCAACATACCGCCCACCAAGGACATTTAGTGACGGAATGTCCTTCTTAAATTATCGCTAAGACTATAATTTGCACTTTTTGTGTTAGATATAACATTTCATAAATATAATAATCAATCTTTGAACTATTACAATATATCGTAAATCTAATTAAATTAAACAACAAAAATAATCAACTCATTTAGCTATTATAATACTTCATAAATCTAAGAAAAATAACAACAAAAATAAGCAATTCCTATGACCTTATGACACTTTAATACACGAGAAAAATAAACAATATCAATAAACAGTCTTCAAAACTCAAACTCTAAAATAATTGGCCTAAAACGCTCTATATACTTAACATATATTATGCTCTAGAAATAAAAATAAACAATTCATTGCACTATTGGTAAAATATATAACTTGGAAGTTGGTCTTTTAATTGTAGAAGAATAAGTCCGCAATGTGACTACATGGGTGTCGTTGTCATCACCGGGGCCATTTCTTTATACGCAAGTGTAGAGTTTTTGGCCTGTTGAACTCAAATAACTTATTCTCTAAAAAAGATGGACCGGAAAACCATAGGTCATTACGAACAAATGAACTAGGTAGCAATCCCCTGGAGGCGCAGTCGGCAGGATTATGCTTGGTAGACACATGAAACCACTGAGTTGAACTTATAGTGCCCAATATTTCAGAGGTACGGTTCGCTACAAATGTTTTCCACCTGCTGGGGTGACTACTAAGCCACGATAGCACTACGGTGGAATCCGTCCATGTAAAGATCTTCATCTCTGGAATATTTAAGACCTCAGCTGTTTCTACCAACAACTTTGACAAGAGTACTGCACCGCATAGTTCCAATCGAGGAATACTGATCTGTTTGATGGGAGCTACTCTTGTTTTAGCGACCAACAAAGACACCTTAATGTTACCTGCTGAGTCTATTGTTCTCAAATAAACAACAGCTGAGTACGCTGCTTTCGAGACATCACTAAAACCATGTAGTTCGAGTTCATCATTTGAACTTGTACTAAGCCAGCGAGGTACCTGGATCTTGGTAAGTAAGGTTAATTCTCCACGGTAAGTACTCCATTCAGTTTTTAATTCTGTAGTTACCTCCTCGTCCCAACCAAGACCTGCAAGCCATAACTTTTGTATGAACACCTTTGCTACAACCACACTCGGTGCTAACCATCCTAATGGGTCGAATAATCGAGCTATGTCTGATATTATAGATCTTTTTGTTACAGGTGCGGATATTAGCGGCGGAAGGTTAACGGAGTATTGGAAGCAGTCTTCGCGGCGGTTCCAGGTAAGTCCTAGAATTTTTATTGTATTATCTAGCTTAAGTTCTATGTCCTTCTCTTCTATTTTGGTATCCTTATCTATTTTATCCTTTTTGTCCTTATTATTTCTATCTTCTTCTTTTACTATTATGTCCTGTTTGTCCTCATTTATAATCCTTTTTTGACCTCTTTGCAGAATTTCTTCAGTACTGGACAGTAAACGTTTTTTGTTTAATAACTGCTGATTATTGCTATTCCACTTTTGTAATGCAAAGCCTCCTTTTGCTAATAATTCTATCATTTGTTTACAGATTTCTGTGCCCTCTTCAATGGTGTCGCATCCAGTCATTAAATCATCCACATAAAAACAATTTAAAACTTTAGCAGCTGCAAGAGGATACTTGTCTCCTTCATCGTATGCGATTTGATGGAGTGTTCGAACTGCTTGATACGGTGCAGAGGCTGTCCCAAATGTTACTGTTACCAATTCATAATCTTCTATTGGTTTCGTGGGATCATCTCGCCAGAGTATTCGCTGGTAGACAGCATCATCATCGGCTACTCTAACTTGCCGGTACATTTTAACAATGTCCGCCACAATACTAATAGCGTGTACTCTCCATCGCAGAATTGTATGCCCCAAATCCGCTTGTAGTGTCGGCCCAACCATCAGAGTGTCGTTGAGCGATACTCCTTTTTTATTTTTTTCAGATGCGTTGAACACAACACGTACTTTCGTAGTGACCTTATCTTCTCTGATAACCGCGTGGTGTGGTAAGTAAACCGCTTCATTCTTTTTATTATCGTCTTGTTTTACAGCTCTTAAATGTCCTAAGTTTAAATACTCATTAATTACATCTGTATACTTTTGTTTCAAATCTGTGTTCTTATGTAATCTTTTTTCTAACGATTCAAGTCTTATTTCAGCTATGTCACGAGAACCTCCGGCTTGACATGCAGGATTATCATCACGGAACGGTAAGCGTACTATATATCTGCCTGTATCATCTCGTTTAGTAGTTTTAATATATAATTCTTCGCATTTTTGTTCTTCTGGACTTAAGATTCTCTTTGTACTAATTTGCTCTTCTATCTCCCAGAATTTTTTCAGAAGATGATCTTCGTTGAACTTTGCGCAATGTACGCTTATATTATGTAAGTTTGAACTCTCCTTGCTTGAACCGACTACACCAGTAAGGACCCACCCTAGAGTGGTGTTCTGTGCCATAATATTACATGATGGACTCTTCACTATACCTTCCTTCATGATGCAGCAGTAAACATCTGCTCCCAGTAAAACATCTATTTTATTGGGTGTACTAAAATAAGGATCAGCTAAACATATATTGTTAATATTAATCCAATCAATTGAACTAGTGTTCACACTTCTCTCAGGTAAGTATGAGGTGATCTTACTCAAAACGTAGGCGTTTATTTTGAGTTTGAATTGAAGATCAATCTTTGACCCAATTGTGAGATTGACCATGTACTTCGCAATGGTTGACCTATCGTCACCTAATCCAGTGACGAGACCTCTAACAGGAATTTTCTTTAGTCTAAGAAGTTGGACTGCGGCTTCTGTGATAAAACAGGCCTGTGAACCTTGGTCTAATAGTGCACGAACAGTTTGAAACTCGCCCGTCTTCGACTCTGCTTTTATTAACGCTGTGGCTAATAACACCTGGTTAGGTTTGGGGATTTTGCTAGTAGACAAACATGACACTACCTGATTGTCACTAGTTGAAGCACTAACGTTATCAATCGTGGACTTTGCTGCCGCATCTTGGCCATCATTCTCAGCATTTGGTTCCCTATTAGGGTGTAGCAGTGAATGGTGGCGTTTTTTGCATACACGACAGAACGTTTGTTTTTTGCAGTCGTATACTGTATGGTTGCCGCCTAAACAATTAAAACAGATTCTATTTTTTGCTACAAACTCACGCCTGCTGTCTGTGGACTGTTTTGCAAATTGTTTGCAGAAGCAGAGCTTGTGAGGTTCTGAACAGTATTCGCAACGTATATTGGATGACGTCGTGGCTAACATCGCTTTAGAACCATGAACGTGTGAACCATGATTGACCTGGTGAGCCACAACCTTCCTGGGCTCGATACATTCAAGCGCGCGAAAACGACTTTCAATAAAAGTTTTAATCTGCTCAAAGGTGGGCAATTCGTTGCTGGAGTCGTTTGAAATACTTAACTCCCACTGCTTACGAGTCTCGTTATCTAATTTGAACGTTACGATATGAATAATGATAACGTCCCATGTACTCACATCAATGTTAAGATTTTTTAAAGCACTTAAACAGTCGCTTGTCGTATCTAACAATTCTTTCAATGAACTAGCTGATTCAACATTTAATCGTTTTTGGCCAAACAATCTTTTCATAATACAATTGGTTAGGTACTTCTTATTAGCATACCGCTTTTCTAATTGCGACCAACATTGACTGTAGTTAGCGTCTGTAATTGGTGTGTACCTAATCAACTGCTCAGCTTCACCCGTGAGGTGGCTTTTAAGATAGTGCAGTTTTTGAACATTATCTAACGACGGATTATTATGCACTAAGGAAATAAACAAATCGTGAAAAGTTGTCCATTCACTATAGTTTCCAGAAAAAGACGGAATTGTAATTTTTGGTAACTTCACAAAAGAATTAGATAATTTTGAACTACCAGTACTATTGTTAGAACCACTATTTTGCGTTTGTGATTCACTGACGTTAATCTTATTGAGTGTCAATTTCATTAGACATTTGCAGTTAATATAAGTATCTTCAGTTAAATCATAAATTTCCGTAACCTTTTGACCTATAATATCTTCCAATTTATATTGGCCATAAAGTTGAGTCTTAGTATTTTTAAATGAAGACCAATCATTTTCAAGTAATTCAAGTCTTGTTTGAATATATTCGACAGTAAGTCTGTCTTTTGGACTCTTTTTAAAATTGGTTAACGCTTTTTGAATCACGGTCTGAAGGTCTTTTAATATATTAATTTTGCCTTCCATTTTAGATGACAAACAACAACAAGAGTAAATTAACGAGTCTATAAGACAAAAATAAAATGTATTAAAATAAAACTCTCTCGGAAAATTTTACAAGTGTTTGAGAAACAAATTAACTTTGGTAGAAATCGGGCATGGATTTCCCGTTCCCCCGTTTTTTATAAAACTATTCTAAGTCCTAATAATGCAACATTTAACTAAATGCTAAATCTTAAAGTTAAAATGTTCCTTGAAATAAAGCTGAAAATTGCTTGGCACAAAATATTACTTCTAAAATGTTAAAGTTAAAATCTTCCTTGCACTAAAGTTCAGATTTGCTTGACCATTAACTTTTTTTTTTTAATTAATTAAATTGTACTCACAATTGCACTTCACTCACACATACACGTAGGTTGAACTGGTAGGTACTAGTGGCGCCTCCTGTGGCGTCACTTTGAACTTGAATTCCTGGCTGCTATCACCGGCCTCGTCCACCTTGCTGAACGAACCTGTCTCTTCAGCTCGAGGATATTCTTGAACTACGGGTAGCGCCTTCTGTGGCGTCCCGTTGAACTATACCCAGTACTTAGCCGCAGCAATCCACTGCGAGTACTTGGGGTGCGGTCCACAGCTGGCACCGCCAAACACCAAAAAGTCAGACCGTTCCGGGTCTGATATCCGGCTCGAAGGACCAAAATGTTTACCGAAGTAATCGATGACCTAATGTAGCTACAAACAGGGTTGAAATTAAATAAAACCTCTTATTAGTAGCTTGAACTGCTGGTTCATATATTTGATCTGTTCCGATGACAATTAATACATAAAAAAATACAGTCTTATGTAAGTCGTTGTAACGAAACCATAGCTTGCACTAAATCGCGACTACGCCATCTAGTTATAAAATGTGAACTAAAATTAATTAATATGAGCATTATGGTTTCGTTACTTTTGTGATGGGTTTTGGTCATCAACAGAAGGTGAGTTCGTTTTATAGCATGAGCGCTCTATTGTGGGCACACGTAGTCATTGCTTATGGTTCGTGAACTAACGACGCAACTACATAATAAAAATTGTTTTACGCCGAAAGGAAAACTACTTAAAAAAAACTCTATATTTGTCTTTCTTTCAGAAAATATAATAAACAATCAAAACATAATAAACTTTTATCCAACTATACAACAGAGAAGTGAGATTTAAAAATAAAAAGATACCATAGGTATCGTCCATGATATAATAAAACGTCGCTATGTACAGGCGCGCTTGTCGGGCGCGGGCGGCTTGTCGGGCGCGGGCTCGGGCTCGGGCGCGGCGTCTCGCAGCTTGGCGCGCGGCCGCCACGCGTCCAGCAGCGCCTCCACGCGCTCCTCCGTGGGCCCCCAGCGCGCGTGGCCGGCCGCGTTCTGCAGCCACACCACCACCGTGCCGCCGCCCCATCTGAAGTACACCTCGTTCCTGTGACATGTCATGTGTTACGTGCGATGTTTGCGACGTGTCCTGACCTCTCTCGCCTCGAGAATCGCAGATTCAAGTTTGACTTTATTTTGTTAAGAATTTTCATAGGTTGGTATTATTAATGCTTATGTTTTTAATGCAATTCGTATTTTTCAAAGAATACGAAGAGGTTTATTGTTAATTCGTAATTTTTAACAGTAAGAACTATTTGATTTGAATATTTTTTTCATTTTTGATCATTTTAATTAGCTTGTACATTGGCGTAGTTCCATATGTTTTATTTTCTTTAAATAAAAGCATTAAAATCGTGTGACATAATTTATAGAAGGCTCCTTCCTTGTTTTTAAAAACCTTTACCAATAAAACAAGAAGGGCTATTGTAATGATGAGGTTATGTAATAAACAGTCTAATTACGATCATACGAATATCAAATTAAAAAATATAAGGACTCACTTGGTAAGAACATGTTGAAATCCGTGGCGGTACTCGTGTTCAAAAGCTGGAATTACAACCTAAAACAAATCAAATATTTTTTGGTTAAAAACTATTTTTGTCATTCAAATGTGCAGTGGCGGAATTACGTATCATTTTAGATGAGGTATGACGGTAAGAGCTGACTAAGAGATATCCTGAACGTGTGGACAGCAGCTGCAAGCTTGACTAGCACACATTTATTATTTGACTCATACATACACCTAGAACGTTAACTCTTACTAACGCTTACTAATAATCACTGTATAAAGTTATGTCATGAATAATGAATGAGTAACCATACATTTTTTGACATTTAAACCTGTCATAACTTTAAGCAGCGATTATTAGTAAGACGCTTAATATATAAAGTGACTGGTAATGAGTCTAGCAAAGCCGAAATCGCCAAAAAAAATATATCAGCTGTTCAGTACATTAGGCAAACAAATGTACTGAACAGCTGTTTTTTTTTTCGCGAGTTCAGGTTTGTTCCCATAGTAAAAGTTGTTGGTTATCATGAGTACAATCACGTGTTTAAGTATCGTACACTAATTACCAGTCACCCTATATATTAAGTTGATGCGACAGAGAGGCTTTTCTTCAAACTGCATATACTAGACACCATTTTGAAGCCCTGTACCAGAAATCAGTTATATAAATAGGAGCAGTAGTTTAGTCGCAAATGATTTTATAAGTTTTTGTCCCGTTTGAACACGATGTATCTTTCCTAACAGTTGATTATGTCTATACGCAAAGGTCATGCACCTTAAAACGATAAATCTGAGTATATCCTACGAGGCGTTGTTGCCGCTCTGATGCAAGGCACAAGTAGGTACAACCCTCAGATTAGTAAACAAAAGGCAGATAGATAGCGCGGAATACCGCGAGTGAGGTCAACAAAGCAAATACAAAACTAAAAGCGAATACAATCTCGAGTCAGTACGGCACGATGCGTCGCGCCGTAAACATGTCACAGAAAATATTCATATTTTCGAGAATGATGCCGTCTTTTGTTTTTAAACATTGCAAAAATTGTTCCCTAAATCAAAAGAAAGAAGATGGAGTACCTTTTTATAGATTAATATGGTTATTTTTGCCTTTTTGCATGTTATTTTATTTGGAACACAAAACCTCAACAGAAATCTGTCGGTGTTGCTATTTTATTGTCAAAAAATTTACCCCTAAGTTGGGAAATATGTATTGGACACAGGATTATCGATCTAAAAGAATATTTATTTCGAGTGTTTTTTTCTTTTTGGTTGGTATGTTTGTATCATGTGTGTGTACTTATCTTGTATGTGTCAAAAGTCTTCGTTAATAAAACTAGTGAATGTTTTGTCTCTAACTAAAATTATGTACACCAGTTGATTCGCCAACATAAAGTAAATATAGTAAAAAACAGTGAACAGAAAAAGATGACTTAACTTATATTTTATATCTGTCCTTTTCTTTAAGAAATGGAAAGAGACAGATGCATTTAACTTAAATTTAGTAGTTTGTGAATAAGAGAATAAATTAGCGCGTTCAAGTTTCAAACAAACAAACGTTTTAGCTTTACAAAATTGTTATACACCTAAGCACTTTATTATTTATATCCCTAAGTTGTTCCAAGTTCTGTCTAAGTTGTTCCAAGTTCTGTAAAAGTTGTGTTTTATTTTTTTGTACTATCTGCCCGCTTCCAGCTTAGCCAGGGTGCATTTTTTTAAATCAATGTTGTCATACCAACATTGTCCTGACAATTACAAACACAACAAAGTAGATTCACCTAATTAGGCGTAGCATTTCTTATGCTACGCGCGTACCTACATACTTTTAGTAAATTCATAAATTGATTTTAATTAATATAGATAGATAAGAATGAAATATTACGGGTAATTTTTCATCATCCTGGCAACCGGAACGCACACAGAGACGACGTGTTCTTACAGCGCAGTCACGTGGCAGTCACGCACACATGTTTCGACATTCGCCGCACTCGTAATGTTCCGGGCTGTCTCTGCCTACTGTTTTATAATCTGAGGTACAACCAAATATTTTCGCTACAAAAAGGCATGCAAACAAGGGAGCAACAAATACACACAATCATAACAAAATATCGCGCGTTTTTTTAAATTTGATAAATTATAGTGCTAAAAACAGTGAAGATGAATAAAAAATACAAGAACTTAGAAGATTTTAAATTCTCTAAATCACCATGCAGATACGGATTTCGACATTCAAAAGGCAAAAGTGAGCTCGCTAATACTTTTTAACAGTATCAAAATACCAATATTATTAAGAGGTAAAATTTGTAAGTTTGTATGTAGGGGGTAATCTCTGGAACTTATGATTCAATTCTAAAAATTTTTTCACTGGCAGAAAGCTACATTATTCCTGAGTGCTATAGGCTATATAATATAACGCTATGTCCCACGGGAGCGAGGCAGTAACCAAAAACCTAACGTAACGCGGGTAAAACCGCGAGGAACAGCTAGTCATTTATAAAATTCTAGTGTCACAATGTTAGTTACCTTACTACTCCGAAACGGCTTTACCGATTTTTACCAAATTTCATATACATATTCAGAAGATCTGAAAATCGGCTAGGTACAGCCAGCATCAGAGAAAAGGTCCCCCCCTTGGTAATGACATCAAACCATTTAAGTTTTTTGCAGTAGAACGTAGATGTCATGTTGGTCTAGGGGTTAAGACTGCGGCTGAGCAATGCGATGGTTGCGAGTTCAAATCCGCGGAAGTCTAGTTTGTTTTTTTTTTCATTTTTTTTTAGGATATCATTTACGTGATAAGGTTGTTTTCGTTAACTATTATTTATGAAATCAAATTTTAAAGTATGTAGGGGGTTTATAAGAAAAGCTAGTCATGTTGCATAAACAATTTATTTATTTATTTATTTTAATTACAAACGGTTATACAACTGATTACAGTAACTAAACAAAATAACACAATAAATAACAAAATTATAATAAAATTAAAATTGTCAACGACATTTACATCAATCACTCTCACCTCACAATACTTCTACACATACATATGTAGGACTTCATGGAATCCACTTCTTGGTTGAATATACAGTTTTTTATCTGTGCTAAATTGGGGTTATTTACTTAGAATATTACTTAACTAAACACAAAATAGATACTCTGGGTGAGGTTTAGAACGTTTAACATTAGAAAACTGTTCGTTTATAGATATTTCTAAAACAGTATTATGATGACGTGTAGGTTAAGTTGACATTTTTAAATAGTGTGTTTTGTTATTTTTGTTTAAATTATAAATAAAAGCCTGATTAAAAATCAAATGCAGTCATTTTTCCTATGATTTACAGAGAAAGAACTAACATGCTAAACTATGACAGTATAGCAATATACATCTTTCTCTTTTATCAAATTTTTGATAACCCTTTTAACACAACATTAGAAAAATATGTGAGGTCAGGTGGTGCATCGTTAACACATTACAAGACTAACTAGATTCGTAAACAAGAGTATCTGGATCGATAATAATAACGGTTGTTTATTTTTGATTAACTAATAGATAATGATCCCACAAATATTCAGTAACACAATAACACTTCCGAGTAAATTGTTTATTAATAACAAAGAGAATGGCCGTCATTGTCTATCACTTCCTGAAGTCGACTTTTCATGCCCAAAACCATATTGAAGCACTTGAACGCGTAGTTTTAAAGGGTGCCACCATCGATCACTAATCACTAGTAAACTTCCACAATATTACGGTGTCCCTCCGATTCATTAGTGTAAGCAATTGGGCGAGGGTCTTGGCGATCACATTTTACATCACCCGTCGCTTGATACCTTTGTATCCATCGACGAACTGTTTTTCTCTGTAATGAAAATGATAATATTAGAAAAAAATTAAAAAAACAACTTGTAAGTAATTATGCATCATGATTGCAGCAATAAATATAATGTGTAAAATGTAAATCTTACCGTTATGCCCATATCTCGTGCTATTTTCTTATGCTTTGTTCCTGTTCCCACTTTTAGCCTTCAAAATAGTTGTTAATCGATCCATTCTACCAGTTAAAAGAATCAACTTTGCAAAAACTTAATAAATTGAAAAATAATTATTAAGTTGGGCGAAGATATAACAACACACAAGCAGATCGGCTCGAAAACGAAACGATTTGAAAAGTTTATACCCTCAATAACAGTTTTGTGTATGGCAAAAAAGTATTCTAATTTCAACCATATCTTGCAGTTCATACGGCAGTTAAGTTTCTGAAGTTAAATTACGGTAGTGCAACAATTAGAATCGAGCACATTCTATTCAACCAAACAAAAAATGTATGCTAATTTGAACCTTATCTTTTAGATATTTGAATTATCTTTTAGGTGATTGAATTGATTTTATTTAATCGTAAAACAAAACGGTAAGGTAGATATAACCGGACGGAAGTTGAAATTTAAACCTTATTATCTAGACGATTAGAGCGTTATCAACCTTGTTCGGTAAATGAAATAATTATATTAGAAATTTCGTTATATTTGCTAACTGTGCCAATAGCCTAGTGGTATAAGGCACGGTCCAGATAATCGGCTGGCACCTAGTGATGCGGGTTCGTATCCTCAACAGCTTTTTGTAAGTTATTCATTGTAAGCCGAAAAAATACCAAAAAAATATTAAAAAGGTGCAAATACTATTTGAGTGGGATCGGTGGCAGGCAGAGATGGGTGAGGCGGCGTGGCGGGGGAGGGAGCCGCTCGGGTTCTGAGTCACGTAAAGCGACCGCCCGAGTGGCGGCGCGCGCGCCGTCGCTCGGGCGATAATTCTTTAAGTCTTGGGGGGTTCCTTTTCTCTGACGCTGACTGTACTATCGATTTTTCATACCCCTAAGTGGTAAGGATTGTTAACAGTCCTTACCACTTAGGGGTATGAAAAATCGATAGTACCTAGCCGATTTTAACATTTTAAACGTGGGTGAAACCGCGGGAGGCAGCTAGTTTAATATAAGTAAGTAGGTACAAATAGGAACTACCATGGTGTGCAAGTTTACATGGGTACTTGAAATGAAATAGAAATTAAATAATAATATATTTTATTTCACAAATACTGTAATAATTTAAATAATAGTAAAAAACTTTTAGCGGCGACTACGAAAAAATGTTTTTAATTGAGTACATTTCAAGAAGCCACGAGAGGTTATTAATTTTAGAAGATTTTTGTTATTGTTTTTAGAGCCATTTTAACGGCAGTTCCGTTGCATTTCATACATAGTTGAATTTATGTAACAGCCAAAACGACGTAAGTCAACCAGTTTTTGAAAAATAAATTTTATTAAAATGAAACCGTTTTTTGTTTGACCAAAAAGTTATACGATTTTGTAGCAGATAAGTAAAGCTTTATTATTAGTAAAAATCAGATTTCTAACTACTATAGATTTTGCCTTAAAAGAGCTATAAGATAACGGTATGTAAATTTGAGTTGTTTTTCGGCTCTCCTGAGAAGTTGTCATTTTGCCCTTACACTACTCTAGTTCTTAACTAGAGATGTAAAGTGACCGTCAGGTTATATGTGACCGATTAATCTGACCGAGCATATTGGACATTTATCCAATGTGACCGGTCACTTATGGTCATTTATTGTCAGGAACGTCAGAAACGTTTTTTTGTGTATAAATATACTTTATTCTATAAAACTACGGCAGTTTTAAAATCATCGAAGCTAACCATGTAATTCATCGATCTTTAACACAGTAAAACAAAATCTGTACTTAAATATACTGAACTGTAGAGAGGTCAGTTCTGTACATTGAAATATATATCCAAAATTAATATTGGAGGATAATTGGTGATAGATACCGATTCCAAAAATGCAATCAGATTTTTTTTGTTTGTTTGTCTGTCTGTCTGAATAAGCACGCATGGATTAAAAACTACTAAAAGGAAAATTATAATAAAACTTGGTACGATTATAATCCATACTCCTGGGCAGGTTATAGGCTATATAACATAACGCTAAGACACCTAGTAGCCGAGCAGTAATGAAAAGTTTAACAAAAACGGGGAGAAAATATTCCTTTTGAGAGATTCCGTTGTGTGCGCTGCGTAAATGGTTGAAATTACGCAAAAATTATGTACTAGAATATTGTTCCTCTTAAAAAGTTAAAAAAAAAGTCCGCAACAGCATATTATTATGTCTATCACTATGACCATTTTATGGCAATGAAATTAGATCTAAAATAATGCATGATTTGCGGGGGTGTTTTGATGAATATGGTATTAATCCTTATAAATATAAATACGTTATCCAATACAAGTTTTTTATTTTGTAAAAAATTGCCGCTTATGATATTATGTCGATATCTTATTTCAATAAAATATCTTTAGAGATATCACAGAGTTTTAAAATTACTCCGCAGCAATATAATGATGGTACGCACGGGCAGTAACGGAAAGTAAAAAGGCTAGCCAATGGCTTTGCAAGATATTCATTGCATATACATGAGAATAACACATAACATTGTGCTACATAACATTGCACCATGAGCCACGGGAGCCGATCAGTAACCAAAAACCTAACATACTGCGGTATGCGAGGATCAACGGGGCACCAGTGTGAGCGCCCAACCTGGCCTTGGCCCCGGCCCGGCTACTGAGGGCATCCCAGAGGGTCATGGCGATTCCGATGGTGCGGGGATACCGCACGATCTCCTGCGAGGTGGCGAGCCTTCTTGTCGGACGGCATACCGCCGTGGGATGAGGCAACAATCCTTGAACACACGTACCAGTGGCGCATGGAAGTGCAATGCCGGGGCGAAGTTCCGCTGCTGCGGCTAATCGCAGTGGGAGGACTCAGCTCCGGCTGGATCTCATGGCGGAATGGAGACTGCGACTGTTGCAACCCAGTGCTGGGCACGCCTCTTCGAGGAATGGCTGGAGAAGCGTCACGGTACTCTCACGTTTAGCCGGAACCAGGTCCTCACCGGACACGGACATTTTGGGAGGTTCCTGTGTCGGAATCAGGCGGAAACGACGCCTGGGTGTCACTACTGCAACGGCCGCCTGGAGGTCACGGTGGAGTATACGGTGGAGGTGTGCCCCGCATTGGCGGGCAACCGCCGGCGCCGTGTCCTTGCAGAGGCGATCGCTGGTTCAGGCCATGCTCCGGGGCGAGACTGAATAGGAAGCCGTGACTCCTTCTCCGAAGCAGTCATGCTGGCGAAGGAGGCGGCGGCGCGCGTGTGGCAGCGTCATGCCTCACGCCACGGACAGAGACACAGGCGTAGGCGTCGAGAATCGTAAGACGACTACCAGACATGAAACTTGGAGGGTTTATAAATAGCCACTAAGAAAGGTTTTTTTAAATTCAACCCTTAAAGGTTTAAAATTGTGGATAGAAGTTCGACATCCACGCAGGCGAAGCCGCGGGCGATAGCTCCCTAATAAAATAGTTTTGAAATCAAATAGTTTTAGAATAGTTGTATGGCTAAATTGAAAAGAATAACACGTCATATTTTGAATCTGTGAAAAAAAAGTGAATCAGTCAGTTTCAGCGTTTGTTTTGAATTTCCATAAAGTGCAGCCTGTATTTATAACACTAACCGGCTTATTACAAAACAAGGTTTTTCTGTAAACCAGGTTTAAACTATTGAGCCAGGTTTTGTAATTTGAATCTTATTCTGATACAGTCAAGATTCGAAATACAAAACCTAGCTCAATGGTTTAAACCTGGTTTAGAGAAAAACCTTGTTTTGTAATGAGGCGGTAAATGTTGGTTTAGAAAGTCAGTAGGTATTATTTCACATTCATAAAGTTTTGAATTAGCCTGACATTCAATATTTTACGAAACTAATAGTTACACCAAGTAAAGAATACTAATTTAGTATATCTGACCAATCTGACAATAAATGTCCCATGTGACCGGTCATTTATTAATAAATGACGGTCACTTATCGTATGTGACCGTCAGTTTACAACCCTATTCTTAACCCACGATATGTGGTGTCATTTAATGCCTCTATGTCACATCAACTTTGTATATGAATTACTTGTCAGGTTGCTTGTCCGCGATGGACTTCTAAACTACTTGATCGATTTGCACACCGCATGCGGTGATCCAACTTGAAAGATAGTCCATAATTTTATTTCGTTAACAACGCGTGGCCGAATCAGCTAGTAATGTATAATAAGTAGGAAACAGAAGTAAATGTAAAAGTACGGTACCTGTTTTCTTTTGAAGTGGCTAGCCTGTAGTTTGTGTAATGCGTGTGTCTGTCTGTCGGGCCACTCGGGCAGGATGACGACGAAGCTGAGCGGCTCGGCGGAGTCCTGCAGCAGTCGCTCCATGTGCCGCAGCGTCGCTTCCAGCAGTTCCTCGCAGTACGGCGGGTGCGCCACCATCGACCCGGATACTGGACGCAGTTCTAAAAATGGTCTAAACAAATACTTTTTGATTAACGCCACGCAGCGTATGATTTTAGAAATATGAGAAAAACTGACTTAGTACATATTAACTCGGATTAGTAGGCTAAAGCGAGTTGGACTCACACACCAAGGGTTCCATACAAACATGAATGTACGTTGGTACAGAAACCATGTTACAGTAAGTCATTTTTTTACGGTTTTCAGATTTGATTCCCTTGTGAGTGTCAAAATATACGATTTTTGTGACATACACGGCCGAAACTTTTTTCCTGAACTTAGAAGTTTGATTTTTTTTATAGCTTCAAAGGGACCACAGACCTGAGTATTCAGTTTTAACTTCAATTCGATACCTTCACGCGATCTCGAGATAAAGGGTCTTGATAGTTAAGCAGACAGACGTAGACAACAAAGTGATCCTTGGTCTCGTTTTTTTAACTAAGGGTTCCGTTTTCTCCTCTTGAGTCCGTACCTCAACCCTAAAAAACAGAAAAGTGGCGAGGCCGTTTCTGAGGCCAAGCTACATGATCAGAGTGATCACGTAAGTGGTCAAGTGAGGTAAAATATTCAGGTAGATGGTCAATTATTTTATACAAGAAGTGTGTCAAGTCTTATACTTCAATGCAAAAATATCAGTTCCATCCAAAACATTAATATGTATAATGGATAAGGCGCCCGCCTCTCGTGTAAGGGGTTGCGGATCCGAATTCGGGCAAGTACCAATGTGACACTGATATCCAGCTGAATCCGGTTAGACTGGAAGCCGACCTCAACATAGTTGGGAAAGTGGAAAGGGTCAGAGTAAAAATAAAATGTAATAAGTACCGACATGCTTTTCAGCACTATTGCAAACAAAATATACAATGTGTCCGGGCATGGACTAGCGATATTATAAACACTTAAATATAAGCTATATTAAAGTACAATTACACTCTAAGCGTGGGTCCAAATCACTTCCCTGCTACGGGGCAGCCATTTTGTTTTTTTTGTTGAACTATTCCATATGAAAATACAAATAAAATCATATCTCTCTAAGTTTTTGTGATACTGAGATAAAAATAGGCTTATTTGAAAGGCAACCATATTATCTACCGTTAACATTACAAAACAATGTGTTCCCAATTCCATAACTTTTGAAAAAAAATGTGAAAGACGAAAAAATAAATAAAAAATTATGCAATTCAAACAATAATGGTTAATTACTACAAAAACACCCCCGACAACTTTTATTGTTTTTTTGCTAGATCGACAGATTTTGAGATAAGCTACAATACAAAACAAAATTTACAACTGTATGTCAATTACTTTAAGAATTATTGTTGTTTGAACATAGCGTATGCGCAATTAGAAAAGGCCTTTGTTAAACGCTACAGTAACATTTATGGCGTTTATTGTTTTCCATCTGGGAACAGGCCAGAAATACTGTTCGTTACTACCATAGTGAGCGAGATGGAACATAATTAGTCAACTACCTGGAACAAAATCACAGTTTTAGGGACAAATTATTAGTTGGGTTAGTTGTCCCGCGCCCTGCGTTGTGATCGCTACTTTTACTTACCGTACTGTTTACGTGCTGTGTTAAAGTTCATCTTTAAGTGTGATAAAAATGGCTAACCGTCAATATTCAACGCAACATATTGCTGACATACACTTCGTGTATGGCTTTTGCAGTGGAAGTGCAAATCCGGCTGTACGAGAATATCGACGAAGGTACCCTAATAGGCCTACACCGAGTCGCCAAACTTTTATCGACGTATGTTATGTTGCGTTGAATATTGACGGTTAGCCATTTTTATCACACTTAAAGATGAACTTTAACAAAGCACGTAAACAGTACGGTAAGTAAAAGTAGCGATCACAACGCAGGGCGAGGGACAACTAACCCAACTAATAATTTGTCCCTAAAACTGTGATTTTGTTCCAGGTAGTTGACTAATTATGTTCCATCTCGCTCACTATAGTAGTAACGAACAGTATTTCTGGGCTGTTCCCAGATGGAAAACAATAAACGCCATAAATGTTACTGTAGCGTTTAACAAAGGCCTTTTCTAATTGCGCATACGCTATGTTCAAACAACAATAATTCTTAAAGTAATTGACATACAGTTGTAAATTTTGTTTTGTATTGTAGCTTATCTCAAAATCTGTCGATCTAGCAAAAAAACAATAAAAGTTGTCGGGGGTGTTTTTGTAGTAATTAACCATTATTGTTTGAATTGCATAATTTTTTATTTATTTTTTCGACTTTCACATTTTTTTTCAAAAGTTATGGAATTGGGAACAAATTGATTTGTAATGTTAACGGTAGATAATATGGTTGCCTTTCAAATAAGCCTATTTTTATCTCAGTATCACAAAAACTTAGAGAGATATGATTTTTTTTGTATTTTCATATGGAATAGTTCAACAAAAAAAACAAAATGGCTGCCCCGTAGCAGGGAAGTGATTTGGACCCACGCTTAGAGTGTAATTGTTCTTTAATTTAGCTTATATTTAAGTGTTTATAATATCGCTAGTCCATGCCCGGACACACTGTATACAAACTTTATCGCTAAGCAGGAAAAAAAAAACATCAAATATCTATCTATCTATCTACCAAATTCACACATACCCTCGAGATCCGAAGTAGGAGTCAGTATCAGCGAAAGCTGAACAATACTGTCTGAAGTAGCAGTCGAGCGGACTGGCGAAGCACTCGAAGGTGACGCCGAAGCAGCGGTGCAGGCACTCCAGCACCGGCACGGGCAGCGACATCTGCGTGAGCTGCGCCTCGCCGCCCGCGCCCACCCACGCCGCGTAGCGCCGCAGCAGGCACCACACGCGCGACAAGAACTGCTCGAACTTCTTGTCGTCGAAGCAGCTGTAGCGGTACAGACACTCCTGCGGAACGGTCAATCAATCAATCATGATAAGTGTGTTCGCCCGAGCGATACAAAATCGAATGAATGAAATACACCATTCGATTTTGTTTCATGCAAGCCAAGATTCAAAGTTTGAATTACTTATTCTTCATTAAAATAAGGATCTAGGGTTTAGCCCCGAAGAGCACGGAGTTAACCCTTATCCACAGAATAAGATTTTCAAAAGTCGCGCCAGTACCGTTGATTTTTTTTAAAAACTTAGCTCTGCTTTAGCCTATTTTTTTTACAAACGAGTACTGAGGGTATATCTCTTTCACATTCCCGGTATTGACAGAGAGATGGGAAATTAGTCGAGGCGGAGCCAACGCTTTTAACACCAATAATAACATTTATGCTGATTATGTGGACCAATAGAAACGCAGACAAAATTTTGGGTACTCGTTTGTTAAAAGAAACAGACTATAGTCTCGACGCAAGAAAGCAATCTTGTAGTATCTCGAAAAGTGGAACTTTACACCAGAGCGTCCAGAGCCAAAAAACTATTTAAAAAATTCATAACTCGTAAACTAGCTGAAACCGAGAGGTCATTTTTGGAACACATATTTCTTATAATGAAATTTATTAAATGACACTAAAGATAGTATTCTAAAGTTGGTATAACCTGAGTTTTAGCGAGTTACAGCAATTGGTATTTCAATTTGAATCATCAATATTGCTGTATCTTAATAGTTGTTATGTAAGGCACAACAAAATAGCTTTAAAGTTTTAGACAACGATTATGATGTATGTAATATGAAGTAAATTCGTGAGTTCTCGTATTTCGTTGTACTTCACATTCTTTTTAGAAGTAGGTCTTGCATTTTGTGTTAAATACAAATAAAACAAATTATTATGTTTAATTAAATGCTGTATGTTTATTTAAACAATGTTATTTTGGAATTAATGTTTGCCCTAGTAATAATTATAGCAAATTTAAATAAAAAAGTAATCAGTCCCAAAATTAAAAACCAATGAAGTTTACTGAGGGCGACATTTTCAACTAAATAAAATACCCTAAGCGATATTTTGGACGAAATATTATCTAACCATTTCAACCATTGAATTTATTAAGTTTACAAATAATTAATTAGACGTATTTCATCGTCAGATCACGACCAAATTTCTATAAAATCTATTTTGGAGTATAATTTTAAAACAAAAAGAAATTGAAATCGGGCCACAATTCGAAATCGGTGAATAAACATAAAAAATACATACCTACAGCCGAACATAATAAGTATAAATAGATATTAAAGTAAATAAAATGGCTAAATAACATTACTTACGTAGGATTCACTTTAGTTGTACACGTAAAACACGCCCGAATATCGTAGACGACGAACTCGTGTTCTTGCTTGTGCGCTCGCACATCGACCGCAATACAATCGGGAAACGTCGTATCCAGGGGAAGACACGGGACGGGGTAGGTTTCTTTAGCGTAATTTAAATTGTACTCAAATTTCAACTCTGTTATAAATGATTTATGGATAATATTTATCATAAATGTGTAGAATGAAACGTAGTAAGTCTAAAGCATATTTAAAACCTGATCGATAGAATTGTAGTATCTCTAGCTGGAATAAAATATTGAGGCGGCGAAATTGCTGTATCTCAATAAATTATGATTTGGGACGTACACATAATGCTGTAAATGTTTCGTAGTATATAAACAAGGACAGTGTATCTTGACATCGGAAAAAAATACTTATTACTATTTTGTTGTATCTATTTGTTGTTGCAAAATAGTTGATTTTATGGTACATACAGCATCTTAAAGTATGTTTTCTTAAAAAAGATAAGAAAAAGTCCACGTCGTATCATAAAAAAAACCTCCTAGGAAAACATGGATCAGACTGTCCGACGAAGTATTTTTTTCTGAATTTAAAAATGCAATAAAAAGAAAATCCCATTATTCGAGATACGACAAAATCGCTTTCCAGCGTCGGTCTATTTCTTTTTCCAAAGTATCTCTGCCCAACCAAACGGACAGTTAATCAGTTTTGTGGTTACTAAAATGATTTTCAATGATTATTTTATGGCTTTTGACTGTTAATATTCAGAGTGTTATATTATAATGTTTTATTTAAGCACAAGCAGGATCTGCCTGGAGCTGGTTTCGACTTTCTTCTTTACAGTATTTTTTTAATCAGTTTTACTCTAGATCTGCGTGATGGAAAAAAACCGACGGACTCGCGCTTGGAGGGTCCATGTACCATTATCGGTCAAAAAAACTACGCTTTTTGTATGGGAGCACCACTTATTTTTTTATTTTATTCTGTTTTAGTAGGTATTTGCTATACGGAAACAGAAATACATCATCTGTTAAAATTTCTAGCTATACGTAGGATGGAAAAAATTTATGGGCCCTGAAAGAAAACTACTCTAAATCGTTAAAATAGATTATTTAACTTAAAAGAAACATTCTACAAACAAACTACTTTAACCTTTCAACGACCAAGTGACAGCCGGCTGTCGGGCTGCTATTGTCTTTCTATTGTGTCTCGAATCACGTATGTTTGAAGGTTTAAAACGTACTGTAGTTTTCTTTCAGGGCCCATTAAAACTTTCCACCCCGTATATTGCACCCTTGATAAGAAAAGGAGCTATAATAGCAAACAAAATTATTTAAGACCTTACCAGCTTCTGTAGATAAACGGCATTCAGGACCTGTGTTTCTCCAAGATACCGCAATAGCGTCTGATCGCGGTCCAGGAAATGTTCCACGAGCGGAGGTCGCGGCGCGGGCACCGCAAACTGCACCGGGTAACACCACACCTTCCGTAGGGCTGCCTGCTGCAAAGGTGCTTGAAGTTCCTATGGGCATGACAAATAACTTTACAATAAATCTATAAATTTAAACTGTTTAAATCTTCAAAATAGTATTCAGTTTTTGTTTTTTAACGCATTTATAAGGTTAATGAGTTATTACTAAGACTTTTTCAATTTGGAGTTTTTTACGTTTATCTTTGAAACGCCTGAAGGAAAAACGTCGTACATAAAATAAACATAACGCCAATCCGCCTTGAGTAAGCGTCTAGTCTTGATCAATGCTAGAGCCCTGGCTACCTGTGACTTTAAAAAAGGTAGTTCAATTGCGAATCGGACTCACGCAACGAGGGTCCCGTAAAATTCATGGCGGAATGGAGACAACGACTGTCGCAACCTAGTGCTGGGCACGCCGTTATAGCGGCGGTAAGACCCCTCTTTGAGGAGTGGCTGGAGAGGCGACATGGCACTCTCACGTTTCGCTTGACACAGGTCCTCACCGGACATGGTCAGTTCGGGAGGTTCCTGTGTCGGATTCGGGCGGAAGCGACGCCTGGGTGTCACCACTGCAGTAACGGTCGCCTGGAGGACACGGTCGAGCACACAGTTGAGGTGTGCCGCGCATGGGCGGAGCATCGACGTGTCCTCGTAGAGGCGATCGGCGGCGGTGACCTCTCGCGCCCGGCGCTGGTTCAGGCCATGCTTCGGGGCGAGACGGAATGGGATGCCGTCGCCTCCTTCTGCGAAGCAGTTATGCTGGTGAAGGAAGCGGCGGCGCGCGAGAGGCAACGACGAGCCTCTCGCCCCGGACTAAGACCCAGGCGGAGACGTCGAGAGTCGCTAGACGACTACCGGCCACCGTAGGCGCGGTTCTGCGGATGGCGAGCGATGGGTAGCTCGCCGCCCGGCTAGGACCAGGACCGCGTAGATGGCGCGTTTTGTTCCACGCGCGCCTCAAAGAGAAGGAGTCAGCACAGGAAGGGGCCCAACAGGGCCAACGCCTGCCGGGGTTGCGGAATGTTTATAATAGTTACCGTGACCCTGGAACATAAAGGGCAATCGAAGGAACATGAGTGGGTTTTAGTCAGTAAGAGTCTTACACGCCCTCCCACCGCACCCAGGACGGGAGCAGTCATTGGATGATTTCCCACTCACCAAAAAAAAAAAAAAAGGGTCCCGTAAAATGTGCACCTACATTCAGTAACAATTTTTTTTGTTAAATAACTTCAATTTTTAAGTTTTCGGAGTTTTTCCTTTACATGTGCTACATCAGCTACATGACATTGCTTCTTGCCAAATTTCATGATTCTAGGTCAATGGGAAGTACCCTATAGGTTTTGATTCCCTTGCAAATTTCTAAATATGCAATATAAATTGAACATAAACAGCCGTATCATTTTATTGCATTGATTTAGAAAATTGATTTTTTCACTGTTATGAGAGATAGCGATGTTAATTTCAGCTTGATATTTCGACGCGTTTCTGTGAAAAAGAGTCTTGACAGGCGGACGGACGGACGGACGAACAACAAAGTGATCCTATAAGGGTTCCGGTCTGCGGACGGCGAGCGATGGGTAGCTCGCCGCCCGGCTAGGACCGGGCCAACGCCTGCCGGGGTTGCGGAATGTTTATATTAGTTATCGTGACCCCGGAACATAAAGGGCAACCGAAGGAACACGAGTGGGTTTTAGTCAGTAAAAGTCTGACACGCCCTCCCGCCGCGCCCAGGACGGGAGAAGTCATTTGATGATTTTCCACTCCCAAAAAAATCCTATAAGGATTCCGTTTTTACCTTTGGAGGTACGGAACCCTTAAAATAATCAATTCCAACCATAAATTTTAATTCTTTCAACAAACTGACAGTAAAGCACAAATAAATTGAATATTCTTCAATTAATTTCCTTAATAAAAGTGAAAAATTTACTATATTTACCTGTATTCCGTTTTCTTTTAGCAGACCACTATGTTTTTCCCTTATTTTCCGAGCATATTCAGCTGACAAGTGGTAGATTTTGAGGCAAATTCCTTCAACAGATGCCTTTACAGTCTCAGCCAAATGTGGTTGACACTGTCTCTGAAATGAATCAAATAAGATTTTCGTACACATATTTTTTAAATCACTTCATATTGAATTGCTATTAATTAATACTATTAATATGACATGACAAAAAAAAATTGAAATAGGGATTTAAGCAAGTCGAAGAGGCTTAACCAAATCAAAATTTGTAGGTTTTTTTTATTTATTATTGCAACCATATTTTTAAGAAAACCACTTCTAGAGCCTTCTGCCTATTTTAAATATGTTGAAAAACAAGTTTACCAGTTTTAAATGACAGAGCTTAACTTCAAATTCTACACCACCAGTGGTGTACATAGAGGTCAAGATATTTCTTTGATGCTGCCCTGAGGGGGCAAAGGGGTCGGTCGGTCAGACTCTGACAAAAACCGCCCCGGGTGTTCCTTCTTCCACCTACGCCGACCGAGGACCGCGCGAACATACGCGACTTCCGCAGCCCTCGCCTTTGCAGGCTTCCTCAAGTCAGAGGAAGTGAAGTGTTTGACTCCCCCCGCGACGTGAATGAGGGGCGCACGGAAATAGTACGCGCCGCAACCTGGGGCCAGTTGAATGGGGGCGATCAACATAAAGTGTCAACATTAGGACAGGCTAGAAAGCCTTCAAAAAATTGTGGAATGTCAGCAAGTCTTTTAGACGGTTCTCTAACAGTTATTAATTTTAATAATATAATTATCATATCTGTTTACAGACTGATAAGCTCAGGACTCAATTACCAAAACCACTTTCTTGGCTTGTAAGAAAAGCACACTACTGACACTCGTTATTCGTTTTCGTCAATTTGGCATGTTTTACCTTAAACCAATTTTTTTATTTGTCACACTATAAATAAAAAGCTTTTTTAAAAAAAGATAACCGACTTCAAAAACTAAAAGCTCAAAAATAACTATTTCGGAAGTCGGTGGCAACACAAATCGACCGGCAGAAGAGAAGCCACCGACTTCCGAAATAGTTATTTTTGAGCTTTTAGTTTTTGAAGTCGGTTATCTTTTTTTAAAAAAGCTTTTTATTTTTTACTTTTTAGTTAGAGTCTCAGTGTCTGACTACGTTTTAGGGTAGCTCTCAAAATAAATATTATAAAAATCTACAATCCAAGAAAGCAAAACGCTATCTATGAGGGCAACGTCACGGGATATCTATTAGTGTTATATACTAAAACCTTCCCCAGAATGTAACAAACACTTTGCTGAAAACCGCATCAAAATCGGTTCAGCCAAACGCGAGATAATCGCGGACAAACATACATACATACATACAGGTCGAACAGAGAACCTACTTTTTTTTTGAAGTCGGTTAATAAAATTGGTTTCCTTCATTATTATTTCCTAATATTACTTTTTACATCTGGAATTTATTGTTAACTAGCTGTCCCTCGAGGTGTCACCCGCGTTATATCAGATTTTTGGTTACTAAAAAAAAGAAGATAAAAAGTAGGTATTCTATGTCCGTCCCGTCCTAAGCTAAGTCCCCACCAATTTTCAGCCAAATCGGTTCTGCCGTTCTTAAGTCATAAAATGTGTAACTAACACGACGTTCTTTATATATATGTAGAATCGGGAATGCAACACCGTGATTAAAAGTCCGACTTCACTTTCTTTACTTTTAATATAGAAAAACAAACTTAAAATGTTATAAAACAACTGGTAACTAATTTTAAAATAAAATATCGTCTTAGCGTCTTTTACAATTCTACTCTTTCTTACTTCAACCGCCATTCGTCTTCCGTCCCTTTCCCTCTCACCTTCTCTTTCACTCCATGACAAACGTTCCTTTTCACTCTTACATCAATCCTACATATATAGACTAGCTGTTCCTCGCGGTTTCACCCGCGTAACGTTAGGTTTTTCGTTACTGCCTCGCTCCCGTGGGGCATAGCGTAATATTTTATAGCCTATGTTACTCAGGGATAATGTAGCTTTCAAATGGCGAAAGAATTTTTGAAATCGGTCCAGTAGTTTTTGAGCCTATTCATTACAATCAAACAAAGTTTTCCTCTTTATAATATTAGAATGGACAGAATTGACCTCTCTACAGTTTTATTATAAGTATAGATATTAATACGGATGTGACTTTAGAATTAGTAATATTATAGATGCACATCAAAGAGACGTTTACATTATTTTCATGTGACATTTTACGTGAGGCAATTTGTGTTTTTGGCGACGCGACGATACGATACTAACGTCACTCAATTGTTTTGGCTTCCCGAAACCTCTCGACTAGCACTTTAACTTTATGGTATGGTGTAAAGTTCAAATTGACTTTTAATTATTAGGAATCTTTTGGATGGGAAAAAGAAAAGGGCTGTTTTTAGGGCTTTCCCGGCAATTATTCGATTTTTTCCGTAAAAACCATCCTCGAACGTCAACGAACATTTAAAAAAGGAATTGGCCTAATTGGTCCACCAGGCGTTGTTGAGATATGCGCTCAGCAACACATTCAGCGATTCATTATTAACCGACTTAAAAAAAAAAGGAAGAGGTTTCTAAATATTCTAATTTCTAATTATTCGACCGTATATAAATGCTTTTTTATGTTTGTTTGCGGATAACTTCGTCGTTTATGAACCGATTTTGATGATTCTTTTTTTGTTTGATAAGTCATGATTCAGAGGTGGTCCCATATACATTTTATGGCGATTGGTTCAGTACTTATCGAAAAATTCATCAAAACAAAAAAAAAATCGACAAAACATTGACAACATGTGCGTTACTTCAAGTTTCTATTTTCGTTTTAGGTATATTACTTTGAAAGATACTGTAATACACAGTCAGACATTGGGTCTCGACACTAAACAGTACTTAACAAAAATCTTTTTCCAAAAAAATAATAACCGCCTTTAAAAACTAAAATTTCGGAAGTCGGTGTCTTTTCTTCTGCCAATTAATTTGTGTTGCCACTGCCACAGACTTCCGCAATTTAAGTTATATTTGTGTTTTTAGTTTTTTGGCGGTTATTATTTTTTTGGAAAAAGTTTTTTTTATATTTAAGAAGATGTACCAAAAAACCTTAACCATTCAAATAGTTTATACCTTACGTGGTTTATACTAAGTAAATTATTTAGAGATTCAGAGGATATATTTTCTTCTAAATGTAGAGAGGTTTATTTAAAATATTTTTTTATTGTTTTTGTTATTTTTTTTATCCCAACAATAAAGTACATCAGTACCGACTTTATTTTTAAAAAGTAGCCTATACAAGGTGTATTTTTGGTATTGCTCAACCCGTTAGGAGATGATTCTACCCATGAAAACAAACAACTTTTGTTATGGAACCAACTCTGAAATCGCGAAAAAAATATCAGCTGTTTCTAAGAAAAGTTCAATGCCCTCGGACAAAAATGTATGAACCAGCTGATATTTTTTTCGCGATTTCAGAGTTGGTTCCATAATGAAAGTTGTTTGTTTTTATGAGTAGAATCATCTCCTAGCGGGTTGAGCAAGACCAAAAATACACCTTGTATAATAAAACCTATAGCTGTCTCCCGCGGATCTGCCGCGTGGCTGCGTTGATGTCGATTACCACTACAAAAAGTCTAAGTTTGATCCCATGTGTGACCCAAAAGTAAATTCAGCATTTTAGCCGACAAACAGGCAGATTTTCGCATTTACTTTATTAGCTTACTATTAATTTGCCATAACTTTCGAACCAAACGTCCAATTTTAATGAATTGAAGACTAAATATTATCTACATAAACAGTACTTTGAGACAAAATGGTTTGTTTTGAAAAGGAGAATTGACATATTGTGTAAAATAAATGCGTTTAAATGAAGTCCTAAAAGGAATTCAAGATTTTTAAATAAATAAATGGTGTGGTTGTGCTTACTCGAAATAGATAGGTATAGTGTGTCGCAGACTTTTTTGTAAATATTTTTAGTATTTTTTAGTCTTTAATTAATTAGAACATTTATGTACGCCAAATAAGGAACATTTTTTGGTGAATTTTTACACCTGGGGTCCGAAAAACCAATTATCTTACAAATCCGAAAAAAATATCAGCTGTTTCATATATTATGGTCGGGAGGGCATTGAACTTTTTTGTTAGAAACAGCTGATATTTTTTTCGCGATTACAGAGTTGGTTCCATAATAAAAGTTGTTTGTTTTTATGAGTAGAATCATCTCCTAGCGAGTTATTCAAATCAAAACCAAAAATACACCTAGTATATTATTCCTATAATAATTATGTAATTTTGAGTCATTTTACACTTTTTTTATTTGTGTAAAATGAAATGTTTCTATTACTAATAATAATAAACAACAATAATAAAAATTAATTTCACCAGTACAAAACAGTAAGTTTTATGAAAAGGTAAACAAGAGTAATCTAGTTAAACATAAAATTATTAGGGTTAGGGACATTGCTTCCCAAAATAGAGCGGTGAGGCTCTGTGTTATGGGATAAGCAGCGCTCTCCCCACCATATAGTGACTATTACTGATCAAAAACTTTTATTGGATAAGCCCAAGTTGGAGTAAATGTACAATAAAAAATTGCTAAATATACTTTTTCCATAGAATTTGTATAAGAACTCATACTGAATCATACAGGGTACTAAAAAGTCAAAAAATCTCAAATAATAACTTTCATATATATTTCGTGGAAAATCGTTGCAAATCCTAAAAAAATATATTTTTCAAAAGTTATTTAATCGGTGTCTAATATAATTTTTGATAAATAAAAACGGTAATTTATTGAATTACTTCTTACAAGTTTTTTGCTGTTTCTGATTTTTTTGTAAGTACTTCACTGATATTGGTCTGGAATTATTTTTATTGTATCTCAGGCTTATTTTTATTTTTAAATATAATTTTACTCATGCTTTACCCATAATGAATTAATAATACTTTAAAATTATAATAACTGTAACAGAAATTATCAGAAACTAACTAACATAATTTGAAATAATTTAATATCCTTAATCATATTTGAATCCAATATAATTAATGTTCTTCCTACATCCATACCCAGATCCGAAATTTCATATTATCCATAACATCACTGTAAATGATGATACAGTAAATGACTAAAATCATTTTCTTAAAAATCACTTGGCAAAGATGTGTATGAAATAAACAAAAAAAAAAAATCAGAATTTTAGGAAATCATAACAAAAGATCATAGTTTCCAGTAAACATAAGACATTTTTAAGAGGACAATAAACTATCTTCTTGAATATGACTAAATTTCCTCGGTAATGCTTGTTTCAATAATTAACTCTAAATCCCCTTGTCTGTGGAGCGCGCTCAATGAGCTCGATTTTCAAAATGGCGCATCTGTGGAGCGAGCTCATTGAGCTCGATGCAAATGGCGTCTTTACATGCGCACTATTTTAATCATAATACTTCGTTTAAAATATATATTTTGACTGCTCTAACTTATACAAAGTTTAGAAAAAAAAACAAGGATGACATAAATTCACGCGTCAAGTGTTTTGAACGTCCGTACGTTGCCGCACCGAAGTTTCAAATAACACTTCTCGGAATTGACAAGTGGGTAGTCCTTATCGCGGCGACCTTGTAAAGCTTGTGGAATAAAGAATATGTATGGCATTGTGTGTTCTTGTGTAAATTAAAGTAAATTATGGTATTTTTATGTAAATTAACTAACAGTTTTATGAAATAAACGTACGTTTTATTAGTTATAACGACTTTTGTACAGTCGGAAAAGTCGAAATTTTCCCGCTTTTCCCGGTTTCAAATTACAATATTTATAATATAATCTTAATTAAACCAATGTTTTGATGTTAAGGTTGTTTTATAAAGATTCCAATAAGAATAGCTTTCTTATTAGCCGCCATACAAGTTATTATTCCAATTAAATAAAAAAAATTACATCCCGTTTTTTTGGCATTTTTTTGCAAATGGCGTCACAGATCCGCCATTTTGAAAAAAATGGCCGCCACGTACAGGAAATAGTACAGACCACACCGACTAAGCTGTACTTTGCATTTTTGTGAGTGACTTAAAGCTGCTTCTCCAGTGTTCACCTACATTTACAGGTGCACAGTGGAGTTACGTCAGAATAAAAAATTACATGAAGTCACTACACTATCTATACTCTCACAAGCAAAGTTCATCATAAACCACACAGACTGTACTTTTTAACCGACTTCAAAAAAGGAGGAGGTTCTCAATTCATCTGTATGTTTTCTGTGGCTTCTGTTCTGCCAGTCAATTTGTGTTGCCACCGACTTCCGAAATTTTAGTTATTTTTGGGTTTTTAGTTTTTGAAGGTGGTTATTATTTTTTTGAAAAACGTTTTTTATTTATTACTTTTTAGTGTGGACTCCCAATGTTTGACAGTGTATTAAAGTATCTATCAAAGTAATTTATTTTCAAAATAAAACTACTTACAATCTTATAAAACGAAAATAGAAACTTGAAGAAAAAGCACACATCATCTATGAATATTTCGTCAATTTTTTTTTTGTTCTTTGTGAATTTTTCGAGAAACACTGAACCGATCGCCACAAAATTTATATGGGACCACCCCTGAATCATGACCTATCAAACAAAAAAAGAACCATCAAAATCCGTTTACAATTGACGGAGATATCGCATAACAAACATACAAAAAAAAAACCACACACTGTACTTTTATGGAAAAATAATCACTTACACTTATATCTAAAGCTAAAGTAGAATAATCACTTACTCTTAAGTGTGCCAGTCTGTCTTGGAAATCATCGTAAGTAGCCCCAACAGTTCTTCTCAACCATTGAAATGTATCTTCAGCATTCCATTTCACCACTTTACGGCTTTCTGGAGAAGCATTTCTTGATTCAATCATTTTCTTTGCAGCCTCTGCATACCGTGATAACTGTTTCCTTGCATCACCCGTAAATTTTGGATGAGTAAGTTTAATTGGAATGTCATTCATAATTTCTTCATACATTGAATGGGATATCTCTGGAAAACAATGACTAGGAAGCAGTGGGTCTGAACCTCCCTGATCATTCACTTTCCTCTCCATCAACCACCTATTAAAAGAGTCTTTAGGAGCATCAATGCTTTCTCTTGTGTGGCAAAGCTCTTGATAGCACTGTCTTAATTTATTAGCCAAAGTAAATCTAAATCCCTCTATTTCAGGATGAGGATGTGGACAAATAGTTGGAGGCCTCTCATATATTACAACATTAGTTGGCACTTCTATGTCCCATGGTCCGGCCAGAACAAATTTCTTTGGTGGTGGTCCGTTATCCTCAGATGGACGACGTTTGTTAGTGCCGGGAGTCATATTACCAGCATTCGAAGGTCCAGTGTGACATATACCCAAAGGGTCAGTTATAGGGTCAAAATCTCTTTTCAAAGCTGGTAATTCCCACATAGATTCACCTGAAAGCTTATTCCAAAAATATGGTCTGTTTTCTCTTTTGGACCAGTACTTTCGCCAGCCTTGTTGTAATAGATCTGGATGTAAGTCAGCAGCTAGGTGTGGGGCCAGGGGTACTGGTGCACCTGGCGTTTGGGGTGTCTCACCACTTCCACTCGGCGACGACTGCAGTTCTGGCGAAGAGTCACTCTGAGTTGCATTGTTCTCCCAAGTCGAGGTTCCAGCAACAACTTTGTCACGAACATCATTCATGTTGATTGTTTATAGTAAAATTGTGTACGGAGTTAAAACCGCGGAAATTATGATCCTTACAAAACTCGATTATAATAAGTATTTCACAATTTATTAAAAACTAATTATAGGCCAATAAGGTTCCAATACGTAAGATTTTTTTTATTTGGATACACTGATTTGGTACCACCAAATAATAAACACAGAAAAACGCTCTTGACTCAAACGGCGGACATAATAACACATATTTAAAAATCCCATAAATAAAATAATTCAAAATAAACAAAAATCTTATTATCAAAACTACGAAAACTCCGCGACGTATGAATAAAAATCGTAGCGTAACTCCCCAATTGCTCCCCAAGCGCCGCCATCACAAAATGACAACCGTGAACTGAAGCACAGATCACCTAAACTCTACGACTATAAAACAGATTACACAGAAATGTAGAATGAAATTCTAAACGAATTTAGCGCTAGTGCTTATGTGCTAGAGTTTTACTCTATGGTTTTACTATTCTCTGCGTAATTCACCGTCGACGTCACGTAGAAAACGCCGAAAACGAGATAATTATGGTGGGTGTTCAAGGTAGCCCGCGAAATTCAAATGTATATTTGACCTGCTCATGTCCATTTCACAGAACAGTACCGTCCTGTGCGTTCAAACAGTAACAGTACTGTACTGTCCACTGTTCTGCCTTCGTGTGAAATGGGCATCAGCTAGACTATCAAGAGTATGCATAGACAAGGCCTTGTCAATGAGAGTATGTGTCACGAATGTCACATCACATGGCATTGACTGTCATTGTCATTTCATTTGTCACCGTTTGCCGTAAGCCGTTTGTCACTCACCCACTGTGTCAGTCATTGTCTATATGTCTATAATTCTCATTATTTCTCATAATTCTATTCTATTTTAGATCGGAAATCGGAGTTCGGTCGGTCTATTCAATTCTAGATACCTAGTAAATAGACTTTTAGATCGATAAGATATCACCATTTTAACCAATAATATGTCGCTAAACTGTGACTATCTTTATTATAATACATCTACATAATTTTCGTCCCATGATCACGAAAATAATGTCGCAGAGTAAAATCAAAATTCAGTGTCCATTATTTAAAGAAATTCCAGAGTATGATTATAGTACCTGGAGTATTCATGATGCGACTTTTCAACAGTGCAATTTGGACTTCGCAGACTTTTTTAGTAATTTCATGTTGAAAAATTTACCATGCCTGATTAAAAACGTAACCGACAGCTGGAAATGTGCCAAGCAGTGGGTTATAGGTGAGAAAATCAATTACGACAGTATAATTGAAGAATATGGTGATTTAATTGCTCCTGTTGCTGATTGTAAAAACATACAGTTTAATTCTCAGTGCAAATCCGATATGAAAGTACGTGAGTACATAGAATATTTACAGAATATATCAGATTGCAGAATATTATACTTAAAAGACTGGCATTTAAGAAGATGTAAACCAGATGATAAATTTTATGAGGTCCCACAGTATTTTATGTTAGACTGGCTAAATGAATTTGCATTAGATAATCAAGAGGATGATTTTATGTTTGTTTACATTGGTCCTAAAGAATCCTGGTAAGAATAAAAAATAAAACTATGTTTATTTTTACATGAAAATTAGACACAACCTTCAATAGTCAGTCTGTCATCAGGCTGTACTTTATGAATTTAACTTTTTAAAAACTAATAGGTATGGCAACAACATAAAAAAGTGGCATTCTGTTTAGTCAGTCTGATAGACAGGCCAAAAATACAGGACACTTATTTTTTGCTTCCTCAAATTAATTAAAAAATGAGAAATTAAAGGAGCTACATAGTTCGGGATCTAATACAATTTTTATGCATATGAGATAGCAGACTTGCAGCTTAACCCGTCAAGCGTCGAAGTTTGCACACGGGTGCAAAGTTTAATTGTTTAAACTATTGTTATATTTTTGAATCGGTCAACGAGTTAATATCTCGATGCATTTCTGGGAAAAAGGGTCTTGACAGACGGACGAACAGACGGACGGACGGTTGTGAACTAACTACAAATTTACGGTTTTCGGAGCTTTTCCTTTACTTGTGATACATGATCTTGCTTCTTGCCAAATTTCATGTTTCTCGGTCAATAGGAAGTACCCTTTTGGGTTTTGAGTTTTGATTCCCTTGCAAATGTCTAAATATGCAATATAAACCGCCGTATCTTTTTATTGCGTTGATTTAGAATCTTGATTTTTTCACTGCTTTGAGAAATAGCAGACCTGAGTGTGTGATATAAATTTCAGCTTAATATCTCGACGCGTTTTTAAGGAAAAGGGTCTTGACAGACCGACGAACAGACGGACGGATGGTTGTGAACTAACTACAAATTTACGTTTTTCCGAGTTTTTCCTTTACTGGCGCTACATGACCTACATGACAACTTTTGCTGAACAGTGACATCAGGGGGCTTTAGATGTCACTGTTCAGCAAAAGTTGTATCAGATTGTGACGTCACCAGAAACTACAAACCCACTGTATTGTTGTCATTTTTCGTTTATGAGAAAAAAGAAAAAATGTGTGTCTAAAATTTATTGATAGCCTATGTGACGGACTTATTACTTACTTTTTTTTGTTGTCTCACCTATTAGAGACACAATAGAAAGACATTAAGTGAGTGAACATTGGTGTCTGCTTGGAAATTGGTCAATCACCTGAAACAATTGCAATTTTCTTTGCTGACTAATTTCTTTTGCCCTATACAACATGTTTTTTTTTTGCTCAATAGTGGCAATATTTATTGCATAATATTCACTTATTATAGAATCTTATGTATAGGTACTGCCCCCTTACCATGACGTTTAAAGTAAAATTGTTTTATTCCTGTTCAGGAGTGTGCAAGTGACAGCGTTAGACACGTTGTCTAGCACCGTCTCTTTCCCACTGAAAATAATATCAAAGTAATACTGCTATAAGGGCTTGTGGTTGCCCCAGAAACCTTCATGCGCGAGACCAACTTTCACTTGGAGAGACTTTTTTAAAATAATAAACCTTGTAAAAATATGTCGTGCTTTTTAGGGTTCCGTACCTCAAAAGGTAAAAACGGAACCCTTATAGGATCACTTTGTTGTCCGTCTGTCCGTCCGTCCGTCCGTCTGTCAAGACCCTTTTTCTCAGAAACGCGTTGAGATATCAAGCTGAAATTTATATCACATACTCAGGTCTGCTATCTCTCAAATCATTGAAAAAATCAAGATTCCAAATCAACGCAATAAAAAGATACGGCTGTTTATATTGCATATTTAGACATTTGCAACGAAATCAAAACCTACAGGGTACTTCCCATTGACCAAGAATCATGAAATTTGGCAAGAAGCAAGGTCATGTAGCACAAGTAAAGGAAAAACTTCGAAAACCGTAAATTTGTAGTTAGTTCACATCCGTCCGTCCGTCCGTTCGTCTGTCTGTCAAGACCCTTTTTCTCGGAAACGCGTCGAGATATCAAGCTGAAAATAATATCACACTCTCAGGTCTGATATTTCTCAAAGCAGTGAAAAAATCAAGTTTCTAAATCAACGCAATAAAAAAATACGGCGGTTTATATTGTATATTTAGACATTTGCAAGGGAATCAAAACTCAAAACCTATAGGGTACTTCCCACTGACCGAGAATCATGAAATTTGGCAAGAAGCAAGATCATGTAGCACAAGTTAAGGAAAAACTACGAAAACCGTAAATTTGAAGTTACTTCACATCCGTCCGTCCGTTTGTTCGTCCGTCTGTCAAGACCCTTTTTCCCAGAAACGCGTCGAGATATTAAGCTGAAATTAATATCACACACTCAGGTTTGCTATCTCTCAAAGCAGTGAAAAAATCAAGTTTCTAAATCCACGCAATAAAAAGATACGGCGGTTTATATTGCATACTTAGACATTTGCAAGGGAATCAAAACTCAAAACCTATAGGGTACTTCCTATTGACCAAGAATCATGAAATTTGTCAAGAAGCAAGGTCATGTAGCGCCAGTAAAGGAAAAACTCGGAAAAACGTAAATTTGTAGTTAGTTCACAACCATCCGTCCGTCTGTTCGTCGGTCTGTCAAGACCCTTTTCCTTAAAAACGCGTCGAGATATTAAGCTGAAATTTATATCACACACTCAGGTCTGCTATTTCTCAAAGCAGTGAAAAAATCAAGATTCTAAATCAACGCAATAAAAAGATACGGCGGTTTATATTGCATATTTAGACATTTGCAAGGGAATCAAAACTCAAAACCCAAAAGGGTACTTCCTATTGACCGAGAAACATGAAATTTGGCAAGAAGCAAGATCATGTATCACAAGTAAAGGAAAAGCTCCGAAAACCGTAAATTTGTAGTTAGTTCACAACCGTCCGTCCGTCTGTTCGTCCGTCTGTCAAGACCCTTTTTCCCAGAAATGCGTCGAGATATTAAGCTGCAAGTCTGCTATCTCTCAAAGCAGTGAAAAAATCAAGTTTCTAAATCAATGCAATAAAAAGATACGGCGGTTTACATTGCATATTTAGACATTTGCAAGGAAATTAAAACCATAGGGTACACACGGCGTCGGCTACACATCAAGCTGTACAAAACCAGTTTTAGCTGAACTCGCCTTGTGTAAGTATGTTTTTCGTACAATTCAGTCAGCTTATTATACTGGTTATGTATAGCTTGATGTGTAGCTCACCGTACTTCCCATTGACCAAAAATCATGAAATTTAGCAAGAAGCAATGTCATGTAAGCACAAGTAAAGAAAAAACTGCGAAAACCATAAAATTGTAGTAATTTCGCAAGAAAAAAAAAATTAACGGAACCCTCGTTGCGCGACTCCAACTCGCACTGGACCGGTTTTTTTATTACTATATTTAACTCTAGATTTTCAAATCCCTAACATTTTAACATCCACTGAATTTAATTAAGCATATTGATGTCACTGAAATTTTAATATTTTGTGTCTTATCTATTCAACTTATAGAACAATAGGGATGACGACAACATAAAAAAAATGGCATTCTGTTTAGTCCGTCTTGCAGATCGGCCAGAAATACGGGACACGTATTTTTTGCTTCATCAAAATAATAAAAAAATACAAAGATAAAGAGCAACAAAGTTGCGGAGTGGTGGCTTTTGATGTCACCGTCCCGCAAAAATTGTATCAGATCGTGACGTCACGCACAACTTCAACGCACTGTATCGTCGTCATTCTTCGTTTACGAGAAAAAAGAAAAAATACGTGACCAAAATTTTTTAATAATCTCAATGACGGACTTTTACTTTTTTTTCGTCGTCTCGCCTATTCAGTAATAATGCTTCATTAAGAATAAGACTTACAAATTGATTGTTACAGGACCCCTTTGCATGAAGATGTGTACTGTTCTTATAGTTGGTCAGTTAATGTTATTGGAAGGAAAAAATGGGTATTGTTTCCACCTGGCGAAGAGGATAAATTAAAGGATCGACTGGGTAACCTCCCATTAAAATTTGAACCAAATAAATATCAAAATGTCAAGTACTTCGAAATCATACAAGAAACAGGAGATGCACTATTTGTTCCCTCCGGCTGGCATCACCAAGTATTTAATGAAGCTCAAACTATTTCAGTTAATCACAATTGGATAAATGCTTGTAATATAGAAATTGTCTGGAAGGCATTAGAAAAAGCTTTAAAAATAGTAGAACATCAAATAGAAGATTGCAGAGACACACCTGAATTTCCCACAGAGTGCCAGCTAATACTGAAATCCCACTTTGGTATGGACTTTGAGTTATTTGTGACATTTCTGTGTTATATAGCCAATAAAAGGCTATCACAATTACAAGGGACTACACAAGCAGAGGGTACCCAATGCTCACTTGGAAGTAACATAATCAAGTTTGATTTAAAGAATATATTAAAAATTTTGAACTTAATCTACATACATCCAATATTTTTAAATACAAACATTTTGTCCTCTAAAAAGGAGGAATTAATACTAGTAAGAAAAGAACTGAGAGCTGTTTTTTCTCATAATTAACATAAATGCTATAAATTTGATTTTACAATTGCATAAACATGCTCATTTTTAATAAGTTTTTCAATGTCCGCCCTGCTATAACCCAATTCATGTAATATTTCTATTGTATGCTGGCCTGGTACTGGTAATGGCTTATGACCACAGGACATTCCTGGAGTGCGGGACATTTTTGGAGCTGGCGCAGGTACAATCATATTATTTACATCTCTATGGAAAGCTGAATCAGATACACGATATTTATGATTGTCAACTTCGTCGATATTTATAACAGGAGTAACACATGCATCAAGATTTTCAAATATCTGACACCATTCTTCCTGGGTTTTAGTCAAAAACACTTCTTGAAATTTTTTTTCACAGTGCTCATTATCACCAATTTGAACATATTCATCCTCTGGAAGCTGTAATCCTTTTAGGAAATTTGAATAAAATTGTGGTTCAAGTGCTCCAACTGCCATAAACTTATTATCCTTAGTTTTGTATGTTCTATAACATGCGAAACCCCCATCTAAAGCATTTGTTCCAGGCTCCCCTGACCAGATTGGCAATTGTCTCGATTTAAATAACCACTTACCAACATAAGCCGCTCCTTCCGTCATACTCGTATCTACAATTTGTCCTTTCTTAGATGTGGTCCTTTCAAATAAGGCCAATAATATACCGAAAGCACATAGTACTCCACCTCCTGCAAAATCGCTCAATAGATTAAGAGGTGGCGTGGGTGGCTGCTTATTTTTGCTAAGTAACGAAAGTATACCAGACATAGCAACATAGTTTATGTCATGTCCAGCTTTGTTTTTATAGAATCCATTTTGGCCGTATCCTGTTAATCTTGCATAGATGAGACGGGAATTTTCTTTCATCAGAGGTTCAGGTCCCAGTCCAAGTTTTTCCATAACGCCTGGTCGAAATGTATCCAAGAGAACATCTGAGTTAGCACATAGCTTTTTTAACACATTGACACCGTCTTCTGTTTTTAAATTCACGGAAATCATTCTTTTTCCGTTAGACATTACGTCGAATGGGCTTGGATTCATCTGCAAAAGAAATACTTGTTAGTTATAAGTAGGTACTTGATATTATAAAAGTTCCTAGGATTGAAGCAATTAGGAAAGACTTGCTACCTGGTTTTTAAAAAAGAACTGTAACTTTAATTCTGGTTTTGTGAATAGATGGGTTGGATCAAAACAATTTTAAACTGCACACAAAACGCGCAAAATTAGTTTACTTGTCATGAGGTATTACGTAAACAATCCCGCATTCACCGTATTATTTAGAACTAGTGGAACATTAATAATAATAATAAATAATCCCACCGCCCGCCGTATCTTTACGTTGCCGTCGTAGTGGGGCTTGCGTGCTTCAATGAGCCCTAGAGCTACCGGCAGTATACCTACTGTGCCGGAATAGGTATAGGGTGAGGAGCCAGACTAAAAGAGATACAATCTAAGCCAAGGTTGCACACGCCGAGGGCTGCATGGCTAGGGGAGAGCACTAGTCGTAAGTGTGCCAACTCTGGAAAATAAGGGACCTCCAGTTTTATTTACCCTTGCCGCAGTGAACGTAGGGCACTGCTGCGGTCGACCTTTTAAGTCCCTAGCTTCTCGTGGGAATAATATGATTACCAGATCTAAAATAAAAAAAATAACTCAGGCTAAAATGCCTTAGATAGATGACGAAATCTCACAAATATCTTCGTCATCTTCTTCTCTTTTCCCATCAATCCCATCATCATCTCAATCTTTTCGCGTCACTCCGGTGCCTTCATCATCGAATAGTATACAGTCAGCGGATGTGGTTCAGGGGACAATTTTGGTCAACGATACCGAACCCACCGCCAGAACTGCCCCAAAGCGTAGGAAATGGAGTATAGAAATAAATAAATTCATCCTACGCACATATCTTCTTCTTACGAATATGGACACAGACAAAAATGCATACCTTCCATCTCTCTCTAGGTACTAAGTTTCTAGAAAAATACCCGGATATGCAAGTAAGCCGACAAAGAATAGGTGACCAGCGTAGAGCAATAGTTCAAAAAAAGTTACTGCCACTAGATACAATAGACCACCAGATACCTATATGAAGAAGTCAGAACCGAACTGCAATTGTTACACTCTCAAATACAGCAACACTCCACACAGCTTAAACATCAATTAACACACAACCCGGTCAGCGCATGAAATGGACTAATGACTACAACGAAACACTAATTAGAATATAATTAATATACTGCCACTCATCTTGAAACAAATAAAACAGCTTATAGGAAATACACACATTATTTTCATTGTTTGAGGAATGCTGTTTATTTGTAAACTTGTGAACACTAAGCTCGCTGACATTATGTAGCTTCCAATCTTCCATTTCCTATTTTTTTTTTTTTTTATAACTTATGGGCTTGCTCTTGGTCCCAGACTCAGACTAGTCCAAGGGCATAGACGGGGCCTACGAGTGTGCGTTGTCCCAGCGGAAAAGTGTCGATTTTCTAAATTTCAGTTTAGCAGATAATTAGTGTATGACGTCCTGTAAATGTGTATGGTAAATTCAAATTTGTGTATCCAGCTATTCGGCAGATATTCAACAAAAACTGGTTCCGCCAGGACAACGTTGTCCCAGCGGAATATTTTTTTTTCTATGGACTTACAAGAAAAAAAAAATACAATAATTAGCGTGTAACGAGAGGTAAATGTGTATGCATAAATGAAATTTGTGTGTCGTCAATTTACGATTTACGAAGATATTCAATTTGCCGCTGCGACAACGTTTGGCCATTTGATGAAAATCATATATAACGGTTTAGTACAGAGTTGTAATTTCTTATGCATGTTGCTTTGAATTTGTGTATAATGTGTGTAAAAACAGAATTTGAAAAAAGCATACCGTTCACAAGATATACACGTAAACGTAAAATAAGGTTATTAGGTCCAAGTTCTTAAACTAGGAACTCTAGAGTCTAACTTTTTACTTTTATCTGCATCTTGTAGGGGTCTACAACGTCCTGCCAAGTTTCATCTATGTGTGCTTAGTAATTAATGAGCAATGCCATAATTTACTACGAATAGACCACTATACTTTATGATATCCGATTTTAGGACTTCTTAATGAAGAAGCGAAATAAAACATATTCCAATCATTAGTGTACTAATGCAACTACTCATATCTGAAATTTCAGTTCATTACACTAAATAATTAAAGAAATATAATAAAATTAACAGAACAACTTCAAAACCCGGATTAACCGACCAAGTTTGAATGGGCACAAAAAAGCGGCCGTGCAGTACATAGACTGAACGTTCTAAATTTCCAGTATAATAGGTGTAATAGCTTCGTACAGATGCGTATTGCGTACACAATAGCTAACTCAATATCAATTAATTATATATTATCTAAGTTTTTCCTAAAATTCCAGAAAAACATATTTTAGGTGATTTACGTAAAAACGAAATAATAATACCTCAGATAGTGACATAGTGTGACTGTGAGCCAATAGTGACTAGAAGATAAACAAGGTAAGATAACAAATCATGTAATAAAATGTAATAAATCATGTGAAAGTAATGTCAAATCTTTGGAAATTGGTGTTTTGGAACTATCCTAGGTATGTAGACAACATAACATAACCTATGTAACCAAATGAATTAAATTGAAGTATCGGTTAGTAATGTCAAAATAAAAGGGTTTTTAGAGTATTTATTAAATGCGTATAAAAATGTATACGTTACTAAACAAACATTTTTTTGCAATTAGAAAAATGTAAACTTTAATGTAATGTAAAATGTATACTTTTGTAAATATAAAATTAATTCAGTTGTTTTATTTTCTGCGAAACTATTGTGCACACACCTGTACGTGCACAATTGCAAAATAACTATATTATACTGGAAATTTGGAACGTTCGGTCTATGTACTGCACGGCCGCTTTTTTGTGCCCATTCAAACTTGGTCGGTTAATCCGGGTTTTGTAGTTGTTCTGGTAATTTTATTATATTTCTTTAATTATTTAGTGTAATGAACTGAAATTTCAGATATGAGTAGTTGCATTAGTACACTAATGATTGGAATATGTTTTATTTCGCTTTTTCATTAAGAAGTCCTAAAATCGGATATCATAAATAGGGATTGCAATCCGGTACAACTTTGAATCCGGCCGGATCCGGCCGGATTTACGAGAATTTCGCCGGATCCGATCGGATCCGGCCGGATTGGTATTTTGGGTGTTCAACATAGCGCATATTTCTAACTTCATGGCATAATATGTGAAATAATCTACGGGGAAAAATAGAAACGAATTTGTGCGAAAACCAACTCTTCTTTATTTATAACTAGCTTTTGCACGCGACTTCGTCAGCGTGGAATAATAGTTGTTGACTGTTGTCACCTCTGTTTATTCCGATTTTTAAAATGGAGGGTTTCTCGAAAGAACAACGTCTTATAATTGTAAAAACTCATTACAAAAATGAAACCGCTCGCAAAGTTTGCCAAATTTTCAGCCAACCATTCGAAGATTTGTCAACAATTTTGAAAAAACTGACAACATATGGTTTCACCAGGACGGCGCAACCTCACCGCGCATAAAATAATCGATTTATTGCAGCAACGATTTCCAAAACACATCATCTTACGAAGTTCTGATGTCAAGTCGCCAAGATTGTGCGATTTAACGCCGTGCGTTTTCTTTGGGGTTTTGTGAAATCTCTGAGTGTATGCGAAAAAACCCGAAACAATTCCTGAGCTCAAACCAGAAATCCAACGCGTCTTCGGTGAGATACAGCTACCTCTCTGTGCAATAGTCATAGAAAATTTCATGGAATAGTAATGGCTTATCATTGGAGCCATGGGGGTCATTTGCCGGATATTTTAATCCATAAATAATCGGAACATGTCTTCTTTACAATACATTAAAAATATCACAATTCTATCATAAAATACTTGTTTTTATTTTGAAATGAAAAGTGCGCTCTTACTGAGACACCCTACATAATATAATAATCAGTCTCAAAGATTACAAACAACAGTGAATTATTTATGGTATAAATTAAGTTAAACCCGTTCATAAAAACTAAATTAAATCAACATCATAAATTCTTCTATAATCCAAATTAATTTTTTTCATAATCAATAGCTTATGGATACTGTACGATTTTGCATACGCCGTGTTTTTTAGTACTTTTGCACGATTTTGATGAGAGAAATTGCGTTTTTCTTAATAACCGGATCCGGCAACCGGATCCGGTGATAATGTCGGATCCGGTAGGCAACAAAAACGTACCGGATCCGCCGGATTACCGGATCCGCCGGACCGGATTGCAATCCCTAATCATAAAGTATAGTGGTCTATTCGTAGTAAATTATGGCATTGCTCATTAATTACTAAGCACACATAGATGAAACTTGGCAGGACGTTGTAAACCCCTACAAGATGCAGATAAAAGTAAAAAGTTAGACTCTAGAGTTCCTAGTTTAAGAGCTTGGGCCTAATAACCTTATTTTACGTTTACGTGTATATCTTGTGAACGGTATGCTTTTTCCAAGTTCTGTTTTTACACACATTATACACAAATTCAAAGCAACATGCATAAGAAATTACAACTCTGTACTAAACCGTTATATATATATGATTTTCATCAAATGGCCAAACGTTGTCGCAGCGGCAAATTGAATATCTTCGTAAATTGACGACACACAAATTTCATTTATGCATACACATTTACCTCTCGTTACACGCTAATTATTGTATGTATTTTTTTTCTTGTAAGTCCATAAAAAAAAATATTCCGCTGGGACAACGTTGTCCTGGCGGAACCAGTTTTTGTTGAATATCTGCCGAATAGCTGGATACACAAATTTGAATTTAGCATACACATTTACAGGACGTCATACACTAATTATCTGCTAAACTGAAATTTAGAAAATCGACACTTTTCCGCTGGGACAACGCACACCACTTTTCCGCTGGGACAACGCACACGCCTACGATGGAGCGGGCTCACCCAAAAGATGCCTAAGCACTCTTCTCTTGAATACATCCGGGTTATATAAATTAGTAGCTGCTTTTTTATTATATACGTATGTAATTTAGGCGGAAATGGTTTTTGGATTATATTCATTCTAATTCACATTTAACCATGTAAAAAAAACTTTGTAACACTATTATTTTTAAAAGAGTAAGTATGGAGTTTCTTGCCCATTCTTCTCCATACGAAACTACATTTTGGAATGGGCAACTACTTAGAATCACTTTTGTAAATGACGTTTTAAAGTGCCTTTTTTTGGCCTAATGAAAATAAACAATTTGACTATACATGAGGAGTTTTTAAACATTTACCCAGAACGAGCACATCTGACAGAGCAAAGATTGTCTGATCAAGTTAGAGCTATTATAAATAATAAATACATACATTTAAATAGATTACAAGAAATTAAAAATCGGGTAGCTGCAGAGCTAGGTAACATAAACACGGACATGCAGAATATTGACGTAGAAAACACCAATTTCAATACACAATTGCAGAACGAATTTGAACCGGCTGCATTTTCTCAATCAATAAATACAAATATTCATATCCCAGACTCACTAACAAATACTCTCCCAACAAATATATCCGAATCTCCCGCAGTCATAAGTACATAGGAAGACCACAATTTTTGACCAGTATAATATGCATTGACCAGCTTGAAACTACTTACAACTAGAGACGTACTAGAAATAAACCCAGAAATAGAAGCGATGTTTCAACAAGCGCTAGACTTTTTTAGGGTTCCGTAGCCAAATGGCAAAAACGGAACCCTTATAGATTCGTCATGTCTGTCTGTCCGTCTGTCTGTCCGTCCGTATGTCACAGCCATTTTTTTCCGAAACTATAAGAGCTATACTGTTGGAACTTGCTGAGTATTTACTCAGCAAGTTCCAACAGTATTCTGTGAACCGCATTAAGATTCTGATACAAAAATAGAAAATAAATAAAAAAATTTGGGGGTCCCCATACATAGAACTCAAACTCAAAAATTTTTTTTTCCTCATACCCATATGCGTGGGGTATCTATAGATAGGTCTTCAAAAATGATATTGAGGTTTCTAATTTATCATTTTTCTCTAAACTGAATAGTTTGCGCGAGAGACTTTCAAAGTGGTAAAATGTTGGTAACCCCCCCCCCCTGTAACTTCCAAAAATAGAGTAATAAATAAAAAAATATATATGATGTACATTACCATGTAAACTTTCACAGAAAATTGGTTTGAACGAGATCTAATAAATAGTTTTTTTTAATACGTCATAAACCGTATATCGTACTTAATTTACCTTTCATTCAATCAACTCAAATATAAAAATTATTTTAACTTATAAGTGGGAATACCTACTTATTGTGACGTACAGGATACTACGGAACCCTACATGGCATGAACCATCTAAGAGCAAATATAGCCAATGACCTGGTGCGTCAACGCTTCAATCAACAGAACGACAAGCTGTTTAATGTTTGTCATATTAATGCTCAAAGCGTACCGAGTCATTTCAGTGAACTGTCAGATACCTTTTCCAATACCAATGTCCACGCCGTTCTGATTTCCGAGAGTTGGCTCAAACCTCATCTTCCTTCTACCACCTACCCTCTTCCCGGTTACATTCTTATTCGTAACGATAGGATTGATCGGGGTGGGGGTGGTGTTGCTATTTATTTGCGCTGCGACATCCCTTTTAAAATAATTTCTTCTTCTCCTTCTTCTTATTGTGCTTCAGCTGAATATCTCTTTTTAGAAATCTATATCAAAGGCATTAAGGCCCTTCTTGGTGTAGTCTACTGTCCGCCAGCTGTTGACTATTTTTCTTGCCTTGAATTGGCTCTAGATTCTGTGGGGTCTGAGTATGCACATTGCATCATCATGGGCGACTTCAACACAGACCTTACCCACTCAACTCCTCGTTCCCGTAAACTCCTTCACATCATCGAGTCCGTAAGTCTACATGTTCTCCCCCTTCAACCCACTCATTTCAATATCTCGGGTGATGATACATGGCTCGACTTAATCCTTACGTCCTCACCTCCCCTTGTGTCATCCCACGGTCAGTGTCCAGCACCTGCCTTTTCTCACCATGACCTTATTTTCCTTTCATATATCCTTAATCCTCCTAAACTTCCCCCTAAAGTTCTGCACACACGTAGTTTTGCGCGCTTAGATGTCGAGAAGCTTCGTCAGGAACTCAGGATGCGTCGGAACTCGACTGGAGTCATCTTGCCACGGCAACAACCGTTGACGAGAAATTGTTTATTTTTAATCGGTCGGTCCTTGAGCTTTACGATAGACACGCTCCTGTTAAAAGGGTTAAGCTTAGGCGTCCACCTGCGCCCTGGATAACAGCAGGGGTTCGCATGGCGATGAGGGGCAGGGATCGAGCCTTCCGAAAGTTTAAGAGAGATCGAAGTGAAGAAAATCGGAATTTCTTTAAAGTTGCAAGAAATCGTTGTAATCAGATGATACGTAACGCCAGACGCCGTCATATTCTTGAAAACATTTCATCTTCTTCTTCTGCTGATATCTGGAAATTCCTCGGAACTCTTGGTATCGGTAAGCCGCGTCACGTGGATTTCCCTAAGACAATTTGTTTGGATGATATTAACCGTCACTTCACAACCACAAGCCCTTTGGATTCGCACGTGTTGTCTCCGACGGTGGATTTCATTCATGGACTTCCTGGTCCCATCATTGAACCTTTTCGATTTTCTCCAGTGACCTCGGAAGAAATCAAGAGAAGTATCCTGTCTATTAAATCCAAGGCTGTTGGCCATGACGGCGTCTGTCGTTATATGGTCACTTTGATTCTAGACTTACTCCTTCCACCTCTTACCCATATCATCAACTTTTCCCTTGATTCTGGTCAATTTCCTTCCCAGTGGCAGATGGCTTATGTCCGTCCACTTTAAAAATTTCTAATCCCTCACTTCCTAATCACTTTCGTCCAATTTCCATTCTCCCGTTCCTTTCTAAAGTCCTTGAGGCCTGTGTACATAAACAGTTTTCGAGTTTTGTATACCGTCACAACCTTGTAAGCTCATTCCAGTCAGGGTTCAGGCCTGGGCACAGCACAACCTCCGCCCTCCTCAAGGTGACTGGTGATATTCGAGTAGCAATGGGTGAAACCAAGGTCACTGTGTTGGTCCTTATCGACTTTTCCAATGCATTTAATGCTGTCAGTGATGAAATCCTCCTAGCTATCCTTTCACATCTAATGGTTTCTTGCGAGGCACTGGAATGGTTCTCCTCTTATCTTCGGGGACGTCAGCAGTCAGTGCGAGCTGATGAGAGCTCATCAAGTTGGCGAGAGCTGAATGCTGGTGTTCCACAAGGCGGTATTCTCTCACCTTTACTATTCTCTATCTTCATTAACTTTATAACTCACTGTCTTCGGTGTTCGTATCATCTTTATGCCGATGATCTGCAGCTATACACATCTAATCGGGTAGAAAGTTTATCAGACGCTATAGAACATATAAACCGGGACTGTGAAGCTATCAAAAAACGGTCTGATAGATTTGGGGTGTTGGTAAACACTTCAAAATGTCAGGCTATTATTATTGGAAGCTCTCGCATGTTATGTAGAGTGCCATTTAGCTCTCTTCCCCCAATCATTTTTAATGGTACCGCCATTCCTATTAGCCCAAGTGTAAAGGATCTCGGTTTGCATCTTGACTCCACTCTCGGCTGGCAGAGGCAAGTTTCTAGTCTTAGCCAAAGAGTCAACGGCACTTTACGGTCCTTATACCGTCTGAAAAACTTTTTGCTTGTTAAAACGAAAACTATGCTTGTGCAGACCTTAATTTTCCCTCTAATCGACTATGGTGATGTGTGTTACTTTGACCTGAACGCAGCCTTGCTGGATAAACTAGGTAGGATTCTTAACAATTGTATTAGGTTCATATATAACTTAAGAAAATATGACCATGTGTCGAATTTTAGGTCCGAACTTAAATGGTTGCCCATTCGGCAGAGAAGAAATATGCGTGCGTTGACAACGCTTTACTCCTTGCTCAACTCTCCCTCCTCACCTTCTTATCTATTGTCTCATTTCCAATATCTATGCTCTTCGCACGCTAAAAATCTACGTTCTTCTAACAACCTTCTCTTGCTTTGTTGAACTATAGGTAGGTAATAGGGCGGAGAGTGAAACGACCGTTCGCTTGCGTAGCTTGTTTATTACTGACGAAGGGGAGCGCGGGCGCGCAATCGACGCTCGCGCGGCCGGCGCGTACAACATAATGTAATACATATAAATACGCATACACCACAACTCCCTCCTCTTCTATTTAAACTTAATTAGGAAACCTGCACAATAAGAATAACATTAAAATTTAGTGGTTACTTACAGCCACTTAACAATCTATAATCTACCTTACGTCTAGGGCGCATCGACCGGCCTACTGAACCGTCATTGATCGATTCATCCGGTACCTCGCAGGCTCGCACTGATCGGTTCAACCAAAGGTGTAGTTTCGGATTCGGTTACATCGTTCGCGTCTGAGACTGACGCGGACGTTTCCGCCGCTTCCTCCACCACGGCCGCGCGCGGGCCCGGCGCCGTGGAGCGGGGGAGAGGCGACCCGGCAACTACAATAGGCGAGGACGGTCGTTCCATTGGATTCGATTGACTTGTTTCTTGTGTTGAATTTGACTCATAGTAATTATTAATATCCTGGTCCTCAGAACTTGCGTACTCGCCCTTGTTTTTGATAATTTGATCGATGTGCCGCTTACAAATAACCTTATACCTAACAAAATAAACTTCATACAATCTATTACCGATGACATTTCTTATGATTCCTCGTTCCCATTTACCCTTCCTCGCGATGTACCATCTAGCCCACACTCTATCGCCTACCCCATTCGTCCGACTTTGTTCACTCTTCCTTTAACATTCAGGCCATTCTTCTCTGGAATGCGCTTCCTCTTGATATCAGGACGGCGACTAGCCGTTACGTATTCAAGCGGAAACTCAAGGCTCATTTACAGCTCAATTAGGTAGAGTACTCTCATAACCATCTTTCTTGAAATATATAATATATAAATATTTATTTTTATATATTATATATATAAATATTTATTTTTATATATTATATATATGTATATTTATGTGCATAATATATATATTTGCTTATTTATTTTAGTACGTATATATGTACTTTTATTGATTTTTAATTTTTGTAATAATTAACATCTGTTTTTTACTTTATATTTGCACCTGCCATCATATCTCTGCACTACCGATGGTTGACTGGTAGAGAATGCCTAAGGCATTAAGTCCGCCTCTGTACATGAATTTTGTGCATAAAGTATAAATAAATAAATAAATATAGGTAGACTTACACATTTTATTACAGGTAGCAGAAGTCAAAAACTATTAGTGGCGGTAGAATTAATAAAACAAAAATATCACCTACACTCACAGCACGAGACCGCAAACACTCAAATGGAACACTTTCTGGAGTTCTGGACACATTAAAACAAAAATTAAATGCAGCATCTAGCAGGCTTAAAAGATATTTAACATGCACCAACCGCAAAGTGCAAAACATGAAATTCAACAACAATATATGGGAAAACCCAGTCTACCATAATGGCAATGCAAATTGGGTCAATGAAGCAACATCTGAATTTCTGAAATCCCAGAAATGGAGTTTGAATTCATACCAATGGACACTTTCATAGACGTCCTTCAGCGAACACACAACTGGAAATCTCCTGGAACAGACAGCATACACAACTACTGGCATAAGAAATTCTCTAAAATTCACCCATACATAATTATATAATCACCTAAACAAGTTCATTCAATCACCTCACTTACTCCCACCATATATCACACACGGAGTAACATACATGATACCTAAAGATATAAACAACACCACAGACCCAGCCAAGTATCGACCAATCACATGCTTACAAACTCTTTATAAAATCCTAACTGCCTGTATAAGTGAAGTAGTAAACAAACATTTTACTAAATATAACATTCTAGCTGAACAACAAAAGGGATGCCGCAAAAATAGCCAAGGATGTAAGGAACAGCTTACTATTGACGCGATCACAATGAACAGCGCTGTAAAAGGAAAAAAGGAAATTCATACTATGTTCATTGATTATCAAAAGGCCTACGACTCAGTTCCGCATAGCTGGTTCACTCAAATCCACCCCACACTTAGATTGTTTTTAGAATATAAGTACCATGCAAAATTGGCAAAAACCAAGCTTCCACAACTCTGGGCACTGAACCATGAGCAATTAACATAAAACGTGGTATTTTTCCTTTATGGTTTTGCATGGCACTCAATCCACTCTCAAACCTCCTAGATAAAACTAACGCAGGATTCACACTAACAAGCAGTACTTAACACACAATTCACCTTAACACACCTAATGTACATGGATGACATAAAACTATATGCAGCAGACAAAAAAACACTTTTTCATCTAGCAGACACTACACAACAATTCTCTAACGATATTGGTACCTATGCAATTTGGAGTAGACAAATGCAAAACTTTGTCAATTGTAAAAGGTGAAATCATAAACAATAGTTACACACTCGAATCAAGTCAATCGATCGAGTCCATGGATGAACATAGTACATACAATAGGTTTCAAACAATCCCGACAGATACAGCAAAAATTACAAAACAAAAACTCCTTAAAAAATTTACACATCGCCTCAATCTAATATTCTAATCTTAAAAACTAACCTTAATTCCAGAAATACAATTAAAGCCATCAACACATGAAATTCGCAATACCCATTCTCACTTATTCTTTTGGAATCATACAATGGTCAAAAACCGACATTAAAAATTTACAACGTACTATCAATACACTTCTTACCAAACATAGAAGAAAGCATCACCCAAAATCTTTCGTACAGCGACTCACACTACCACGCCAAGAAGGAGGAAGAGGACTATTGACATACACAATTTACACAACAAACAAATACTGACACTCAGATCTTACTTTCATAATAAATCGGCACATTCGCCACTACACAAGCTAATAACGGAATCAGATAAAAAAACTAACGCCACTCAACTTGCAAAACAGAAACACTCAAACTAATGAACATCTTATGAGTTTACAAGACCAAACTGCAGCATGGGCTTGAAAATAGCAATTTCATAAAACATATAATAAAAGATCCGAATCAACCAAATGACACATGCAGACATTGCAACAGTGCTTCCGAGACCATACAACATATAACTGGAGCCTGTAAATCACTAGCACAGACTGATTACAAACACCGACATGATCAAGTTGCCGCAATCATACACCAACATTTAGCACACAAATATAAACTTATAGGAGAGATGATTCCATAGTATAAATACAAACCCGAAACCTCCCGAAACTATTTTAGAAAACAGAAATCAGAAAATCTACTGGGATCGGACAATTATAACAGACAAAACTATATACTACAATAGACCCGATATTACAGTTCATGACAAACTAAATAAAGCAGTTCACCTTATAGATATAGCGATACCTAGCTCACATAGGTTACAAACAACCATATCAGAAAAACATAGTAAATACCAAGACCTAGCCATAGAAATAAAAACTCAATGGAAAGCGCAAACAGTTCACATCGTCCCTATAGTACTCTCATCCACAGGAATAGTACCAAAGTCACTGACACAAAGCCTGAACACGCTGCACATGCCAACTCATACACTTCACATGCTCCAAAAAGCCACCATCCTCAACACCTGTCGCATCACCCGCAAGTTTCTGACTTCTTCCACAGTATCATCCACATTCACTATCTAAATTTCACCTTACGCATTTGGCCACGGCCCGTAGTAAGGTTATTGGATTACCAATACTCATGCCACTGTTCTTTCATGTACATGTAGATGGGTATATTTGTAATACTTATTACAGCCACGACTGACACTACCTACTAACACAGTTTCTCACAACGATACAAGTAAGTGATATTTACTTGAACAATTATTTTAATTAGTTTTACTCTCTCTTATTAGAGAAGAATAAAAAACTTTTTACAAAAAAAAAATAACCGACTTCAAAAAGTAAAAACTTAAAAATAACTTAAATTTCGGAAGTCGGTGTCTTTTCTTCTGCCAGTCAATTTGTGTTGCCACCGACTTCCGAAATTTAAGTTATTTTTAAGTTTTTACTTTTTGAAGTCGGTTATTTTTTTTTTGTAAAAAGTTTTTTATTTTTTACTTTTTAGTGTCGAGTTAAAATTTAGTCCTGTTTAAAATGAGCCCAAACACGACTACTGTGCTGTAATTTCAAGGTTTGTACTTTTTCTGATGCTTCTGGTTTCAGCATCAGGTCTCTATACTTTGGTGTTCCTCATTAACAGTACGTTTATCCACACATCGAGCCCTTTTCAATGAGCCTAAACACGATATATCTGCTGTTATTTGTCGAGGAGTTAGGTACTCTGCAGACTATCCTGACTGCAGCATCAGGTCATGACTTGATGATCATGAGCCCAAATGTGGCAAATGCCCTATCAAACATCAAAACAATTTACTAAAACAGTCCTTGCCTGTTCGAGTAACTTCTTACTGTTAAGGAGTTGTACCTTCCATCATCAGCTCAGCTAACTGAGATGGTGACAACCATACGCAAATACACAAGATACTTCATAAAATATGCGAAAAACAATAAGTGAGCCTATAAAATTTGAGGGTTGCCTTCGATTTCTCTAAGATCCCATCATCAGATCCTAACTTGGTGACAATGGGACCACCTCAGAACTATCTGCTTTCGAACAAAAAAAGAATTTTGAAAATCCGTTGACAATTGACGGAGTAATCAATGAACAAACATACAAAAAAAAAAAAAAAAAAAACATACAAACAGCCGAACATAGTACCTCCTCCTTTTTGTGAAGTCGGTAAAAATAAGAAAATGACATAATAATAATAAGCCTTTATTAACAATCTACAATACACATACTTAAACAGATATAATACTTTATACATCATTTTATTAGATTGTCTTGCTTTCCAGCATAGGCCTCCCCAAGTGTTCTCCACAAAGATCTATTCCTGGCTTTCCTTGACGGTTGTTCCTGCCACTCGTATTATGTCATCTTCCCATCTACAATGTGGTCTACCTTTTCATCTAGTTTTGTATCTTGGACACCATTCTGTCACTTCTTTTGCCCATTTATCTGTCTTGCTTCTTAATAAAGTCCAGTCCATCTCCATTTTAATTGTTTTATTCGGTATTTAATGTTTATAATCTTAGTTTGTTTTCTTATTGTGGTCAATGGAACTTTGTCTTTTAACTTTATATTCAAGATACTTTTCTCCATGATGTGGAGAGTGAAACATTGAACAACTTAATTTTTTTTCCAAATATATACTTTCGCTTCGGCTTCTACAATTAGTGGTGCTTGACTATTGGTCTTTAAAGACCGGCCAATACAGTAAGTTTCTACTTATAAGTAAGTATCATATTCTAATAAGTATTATATATTAAATATATATTTCTCTATTTAGAGCGTTTCCCGGTACTCTTAATACTTTTGAGTTGGATGAATGGATAGAAGACCTCTAGTTCATAATTTCATATTACACTTTTCTTGATTATTTGATGTACCTACTTATCAATATTACACTTTATAACATTTGTAATCTTTACGAAACTTTCTACCCTGTATAATATTCTAAGCACCCAGACACAACAAACAATCATGCTCATTACACAAAGTCTGCCTGGGCGGAAATCAAAAGAAATTACTGGTGTTACCGAGTTTGGTATAAATACTCTTTTCCCGGACTTGTCTTGATACCGAAAGCCTTACCACTTAGGCCCTGTCCAGGAAGGGCGAATTCGCCCAGAGCCAACGCGTATAGAGCGTACCTACGCGCGAGTCGTATTTCCTTCTTTCTCTTTTATACGTGCTCTCGCTCTGAAATTCGCGCGAATTCTGGACGCAACAAGGCGGCCCTACTATCTCGACTAGCGCGCATTACGCGCGAGCGAATCACACGCGAGTCGAGAGTCCGGCGAATTGCACGCGTATTACGCGCGAGTTTATTATCTGCGCGATGCTTGTGGACGCGATGTATTGGTCCCTAGTATCTCGCCAACGCGCGAGTGAATTCGCGCGAATCGAATCGCGGCGAATTCGCCCTTTCAGGACAGGGTCTTAGGTACTAACCTTTTGAACCACAGTAACGCTCGCCCCGAAGTCCGCTAATATGCTTCCACATAATGGGCCTGGAGCTAAGCCCATCATTTCTACAACTTTCACGCCTTTAAGTGCCATTTAATAATATGTAGAAATGCTTACACGAATCTGGAACAATATTTAAGCACTAAAGTAGAAAAAAGAAACTAAGAAAGTATATAGATTATAGGCAATGTTCTTCTGTAGTAAGTAAATATTGCAAAAAAAGCTTTTTAAAAAAAAGATAACCGACTTCAAAAACTAAAAGCTCAAAAATAACTATTTCGGAAGTCGGTGGCAACACGAATCGACCGGCAGTAGAGAAGCCACCGACTTTCGTCGGTCAGTCGGTTATCTTTTTTTTTAAAAAGCTTTTTATTTTTTACTTTTTAGTTAGAGTCTCAGTGTCTGACTACGTTTTAGGGTAGCTCTCAAAATAAACTTATAATCTTATAAAACGAAAACGGCTCTATGCGCGCAACGTCACAGGATATCCATTAGTGCTATATACTAAAACCTTCCTCAGAATGTTACAAAGACTTTTCTGAAAACCGCATCGAAATCGGTATAGGTAAACGCGAGATAATCGCGGTCAAACATACAATCGTCTTTGAAAATCTACAATCCAAGAAAGCAAAACGCGATCTATGCGGGCAATGTCACGGGATATCCATCAGTGTTATATACTAAAACCTTCCCCAGAATGTAACAAACACTTTGCTGAAAACCGCATCAAAATCGGTTCAGCCAAACGCGAGATAATTGCGGACAAACGTACATACATACAGGTCAAACTGAGAACCTACTTTTTTTTGAAGTCGGTTAAAAATCGGGCTACGCATTCGGTCTCTAGAACGCTACATAGAAACAAACATAAATACATAGACTGATAAACACATTACCCTCCTTTGCGTCGCGCAGTCGGGTAAAAAAGACACATAATCGGCCATCTGATCCCAAGCTACGCGTAGGTTCTGCGTAGCTTTGGCCCCTAGGCCTTGTATGCCTAAGCAGAAATACGGACCCTGTGCAGAGCATGTGTTATGGTAACCAGACAACTGATAAACATACTTAGGTATAACCTGGTTCATTAAATAAAATGGCGGCGCTTATCGTGTTCTCTCGCTCGCACACTAGTGCCGTCTATACTCAATCGCGCGTGTACCATCAACATAAAAAAAATTGTCTTTAGTTGCTTTCACGCCTGCCTTGACCGCGCTCAGTGCTCCTTTTTACGAATATCTTGTTTGTTATAGTTTTCTGTTATTTTTCCGTTGTTACCTGTTTGTTATTGTGGTAAAAGTAGGCACTGTTTCCGATGAAAACAATAAAAATTCTTAATAATATTTTCGATTTGAAAAAAACATAACTTCAACTTTAAATTTTATATGCAGACTGTACTATCTGTCAACGCAAGTACATGCCGCCATTTAAGATTCGTTTCTATGAACCGGCTAATAGGTATCTATATGATTTATAAATAAAAACACACATATTGTTATAGACTACTGTCCCCCGCGGTATTGCCCGCATAGTTACCGTGGAATGTTTGGGATAAAAACTATCCTATGTCCTTTCTCAGGTTATGGATTCTCTCTTTCTATGCCAAAATTTCGGAAGTCGGTGGCTTCTTGTGTGTTGCCACAGACTTCCGAAATTTTTGTATTTTTTGTGTTTTTTGTTTTTGAAGGCGGTTATTATTTTTATGGAAAAAGTTTTTTACTTCTTATTAGCGTCGAGACCCAATGTCTGACTCTGTATTACAGTATCTTTCAAAGTAGTGTAAAACGAAAATAAAAACTTGAAGTAACGCACATTATCGTCAATGTAATATTACGTCGACTTTTTTTGTTCTTGATGAATTTTTTGAGTTTTTAGTTAGTAGTTTCGAGGAGTAAGAACCGATCGCCATAAAATTTATATGGAACCACCTCTGAATCATGACATATCAAACAAAAAAAGAATCATCAAAATCGGTTCATAAACGACAAAGTTATCCGCGAACAAACAAAAAAAGCATTTATACGGTCGAATTGAGTAACCTCCTTTTTTTTAAGTTGGTTAAAAATTTCAAATCGGTTTAGTAGTTTTGGCGTGAAAGCGAGACAGCCAGTATGGATTAGATAAATAACACCCAGACAGAACAAACTATTCATGCTCAGCACACAATGCTTGTCCTGTCCTAGGTGGGAATCGAACCCACGACCTCTGGTCTGGCTTAGGCTTAGCAGTGAGGGTCATTGACCACTAGACCATTAATCCTAAGACGAGCGTTGATAGTTGCGCCGCCATCGCCACAGTTTTAACTTTTGCAGCTATCATCGTTTTCATATGTTTATTATTGCATCTGTACTGTTTCCAAATAAATATTTTTTTTTTTATTAATCTATAGATAGTGAAACTGCCGATTAAAATAAAAAACCGTTATTAAGTTAACCGTTCCCCGCTTTATGTTATAGATATTTAGGATTTATCTATACTAATCAATAGTAGTAGGTAGGTACCTATTTATTATAAATGCGAAAGTAACTCTGTCTGTCTGATACGCTTTCACGCCTAAACTGCTGAACTGATTTAGTCCATAGCCTGAGAAAGAACATAAGACATGTCTCTACCTCCGCGCGGGCGATGCCGCGGGCAAAAGCTAGTAATAAATAAAGTTTGAAATTAAATTGTTAAGTACATAAGTAACTAAACCTTGATAAATCGACGATTAAGAATATGCTTTATCAATTAATAATTTTAAAATATGGATAATATGCGTATAAAAAACCAAATTTAATAATAAGTTATAATAGGATGTATTCAAGAGACGAGTGCTTAAGCATCTTTTGGGTGAGCTCGCTCCATCGTAGGCCCCGTCTATGCTCTCGGGCTAGTCTGGGACCATGAACAAGCCAATATGTAACAAAAAAAAATAGGTAACTACGTACCAAGCCAGACTTCCAATGTTCGCCCCGGGAAGTGTACTATTGGTTTGTAATAAATTGACAATGATAACGTTCTGTGATGATAACAACATTTAATGCACTCGCGTCTCTCAGGTTAAAGTCGAGTGTCGACGACCGACGACCGGAGCGAACGAAAGAACGTAACTTATTTCATTCACACAATCACACACAAGACACAACATCTCATTCATGCTCGTTACCGAGAACGCTCCATGGTAAATAAAAATAATATCTTTAAACATAATCTATCGTTAAAATCCTAACGATATCAATCATAATCGTTACAATAATCCTATGGTAGCCACACACGTTGTAGCGATTTATTGGCATAGTGGTGCCGATTCTCTTGTTCATAATTTAACGTAAATGTATTTCTCTCTCTTTCCATTTAATTAAGAAAAGGACAGAAGATAAAATATTAGTTAAGTCCTGTCAAATTTAGACACTCCATATACAGGGTGTCCCACGGCTATGCCACATGGAGGGAAAGTACCTTAAATATTGTAGATAGAACATTTTACTGAAAGAAGACTTTTTTAAAATTATTTTAATTTCAAAAACAATTTAAACTGCATTTATAGATATTGAAATAATTAAATGGTTGGGCCGGGAATCGAACTTGTTCCACGAGGAAAAATAATCACTCTGTAGTTTTATTATACCGATCGAAACCTTTCATCATCATAATAATGGTTCGCGGGGTCTGGAGGTCGCGCGAGGTAGGGATGCCCAAAAAAGTCTGTTGGTTTTATCGATATATAGCATTGTAACCATATCGATTAGATCGATTACATAGGTTATTTCTTAGGTAAAACATTATTACAACCCTAAATACATCGTAAACAGTAAAGAAAGTCATACCTTTCTTTAATTTTTGCAATATATTGTACGTTATAAAAGAAAAGTATTTAAAATATATGTATATGTTTGCCCACCGTACATAATGGTGGTATTCATTTAAAAAAATCACAGTTGCCACTTTTTAGCACTAAAACTGCGCAAAAACAATAATTTCGACAGACGCTGAGAATTTATCCCGTAACGAATTTCTGAAAGTGTGAATCCGGTTAAAAAAACAGACGTTCAGTTTGATATGATACATTAATGAGTTATTTTTTTGGAATACGGTATATCGAGACGCATCATCATAAATTTTAATATATCGTCTATCGCTGTATCGATATTTCGATATATCGTATCGTATTAGGCATCCCTAGCGCGAGGCCGCCAGCAGCGGCGACGCCGACGCTGGGACGGGCGGCCACCCGCCATTTCGGTGTGTGTGACTCGCTCGCCCCTAATCGATAAGGTCATTTTGCACCAAATCTTTCAAACAAACATGGTAAATTTTATTTTAAAGGAAAATCGTGAATTTTTTTTGGATTTTAGCCAGTTCGATTCCCGAGCGTGACAAGTGATTTTACGAAAATCTTCATTAAATGCAGTTTTGTTTCTTTTTAAAAATAAATGAATGTTTCCTTTGAGTAAAATATTCTATATAATTAATGTAGTTTCGGGCCCATTGAAACTTTCCACTCTGTATTCGCGAGTCAAATAAGTTAGGGGATAACGGGAACAAACCGTTTTATATACCTATTAGGGATGGCGATTCTTATCGAAAAAGATCGATTTTTAAATCGATTCGAATCGTGACCATTCACAAAAAAATCGAGGTCTAAAAGATCGATTTCCTAAAAATCGATCTTTTTATCGACTTCAAAAAAGGAGGTTTCTCAATTCGACCGTATATATGTTTTTCTTTTAACTATTTATAACTTCGTCGTTTATGAACCAAATTTGATGATTCTTTTTTTGTTTGATAAGTCATGATTCAGAGATGGCCCCATGTAAATTTTATGACGATCACTTCTTGTGCCTCTTAAAAAATTCATTAAAAAACAAAAAGAATCGACGAAAAATAGATTGACGATGTCGATAATTATGTGCCTTACTTCAAGTTTCTTTTTTCGTTTTATATTACTTTGAAAGATACTGTAATACACAGTCAGACATTGGGTCTCGACACTAAAAAGTAAAAAAATAAAAATCTTTTTGATGTGAAACATTTGCGTTCATAAACTAAAAACACAAAAATAACTAAAATTTCGGAAGTCGGTGGCTTCTCTTCTGTCAATTAATTTGTGTTGCCTTAAAGAAGGAGATATGCCCTGTAGACGAAAATGTATCGGATACCTGTGTCTCCTGTTATCCCTACCACACGGCAACTACTACACGCGCAGTTCAGTAAAAGCAATAGATACGCAGCCGCGCACACACCCGCATTTCTTGTACTAGAACGTACAACACAATCAATTATGAACCTTAAAACACCTACACAACGTGTATTTACCATGCACCGTAAAACTTACTCACACATTAACATTGATGGCTATCGTTGTGCTGTGCAAATGCAATTTATTTTACATTTACGCTAGTGATTGACTAAATCGGAAAATTATCGAAACTTCTATTTATTATCGACCAAATCCTTTTTGGGTTCTCGGAAGTATACTAAATAAAAAGATGGCGTAAATAGATAAATTTGGGTTTGTGTAACTTAAAAGCATTTTTGAATTTTATAAATATGAATACGATGCAGCTATTTATTTATTTGTTTATTTTTTACGATGGTATAATACTTATACAAATTAGACACGATGGTCCAGATGCCACGCGACATGCACTTGAACCGTGTTAGGTAAGCCGAGGGAAATATTTAAGGACGCTGTAATATTTGGTCACATATGACTAATAATAACAAAACAAAATTAAAACAGGGTTAATATTAGTATTTACTTTGATATTCCAAGCGGGTTAAAACGGTGGACAAATTAAAACAAATAACTCCCAAACAATATTTTATTCGTCAGGCGACTTTGTTGTCGATAACCTACGCTAAAGGATTTGCACATGGACATCATTAACTCACGGCAAGAACCAGCGGCCGCATCACGCGATTCTTGCGTTTAGTTAAATATCGTTTTGTGATTTTTACATTGCTTGTCTTGTCACTAAGTGACAAACTTGCGTAGTTGTGAAGGAGCAATGTATTTGAGCAGAAACAATGCAGTCGCTGTGATGCTTAGAAACGAAATAACAGAAAATATTTTTCGATTTGTTATTTTTTATGATTTAGACAAATATAGGAAAAAATATATGAAATGTGATTCCATTGTTGACATAGTTTTGGTATCTGCTTCACTTTTTGCAAGAAATCGCTGAACAATACGGTATTTTAATTTGTTGACACGATGGCGTTCGAAAGCACTCTAGTTCGCGGACACGGCCACTTACGTACGACCTGTAGCAAGATTGCATGTTGCGCGGACAGCGACACGCCCACTTGCCACTTCTCCTGTTATTTATATTTCTATGGTGTTGCCACACACTTTCGAAATTTTAGTTATTTTTGTGTTTTTAGTTTTTGAAGGTGGTTATTTTTTTTTCAAAAAGTTTTTTATTTCAAATTGGTTTTTACAATAAATAAATAATACCAGCCTATAACTGTCCCACTGCTGGGCAAAGGCCTCTTCTCATACAGAGAAGGCACGAGCATTGATCACCACGCTTGCTCAAGGCGGGTTGGCGATTTCGGACTTATATTAACTACAAGTCCAGGTTTCCTCACGATGTTTTCCTTCACCGATGTCTGTGATGTCTAAGATAAACTTTAGAAAGTACATATGAATTAAAAAAGTCACATTGGTACTTGCCCGGATTCGAACCCGCAACCTCTTGCATGAGAGGCGGGCGCCTTAACCACTAGGCCATCACGACAATAAAAAAACAATAAATTAAATTTATAAAAAACAAGATCTATAAATCTGTATTTATTTCGCTAGTCACAGTCCGCCTTATTACAAAACAAGGTTTTTCTCTAAACCAGGTTTAAACCATTGAGCCAGGTTTTGTAATTTGAATCTTATTCTGATACGATCAAGATTCGAAATACAAAACCTAGCTCAATGGTTTAAACCTGGTTTAGAGAAAAACCTTGTTTTGTAATAAGGGGGACTTATGTTTAATAAATAGTCATCCAATCAAATAACAAGTTTATTATAATAGAGGAACACAGCACAGATACAAAAAGTCAAAGATTTTAAACATTATTTTTTTATTGATGAAAAGTGAGGCGAAAGAGGCTAAACATACAGCCGACTCGCGAGTTTTTGAGGAATTAACCGGCAGTACTCTCGTAATACGGGCCTTTAACTATGTGTATGGTATAAACCAAAACAGAAAAAATCGTATCTCGATTTTAGGATGTCTGAGATCGATTCACGAGATCGATTCGATGCATAGGATCGATTAAAAAGATCGATTTTCCTGCTTCAAAAGATCGATTTCTCGATTAATCGATCTCAGATCGCCATTGGCAGTTTATGGCAGTAACAACTAACGGCACAATGATCGCTGAGACCACATCCCAAATATCGATTATTTATCTATTACTTATCCCTAAATAATATAAATTAGAGAATATCCGAAAGCTTGTGCTGAGATCAATTCAAGTGATGTACGACAACGACAAGAGACAGAGAGAATGAGAGACAGAGTCGCATGCATGCAGACCTTAGATTATATACCTCTAGATGTAGCCATGAGGTTGTAAAGAAGTGTGAAAGTGAGAAGCATATATACGAATTTCGTAAGAAAATTGAGACAAAGCATAACATGCTCTGTCTCGTTTGGCGTGGCCGGTTTTCGCTTGGCGAACATTGAAAAGTTAGCCAAACAAAGGGATGTCACTGTCATTGAATGGTCGGCTCGTATCAGTTTTTACAATTTTATAACAATTTCGGTAATTAAACCAATAGTTTTACTGTATATTTGAGAAATAGACTCCAGTAGTTTAGTGTTTAGTGCTTTTTCTGTGCTATAAAATGGGAGGATGCACTATTTTAGGCTGCAAAAGCCGCACAGAAAGAATGCAAGTTAAGAATGTTACTTTTCACTCGTAAGGATATTCGCATCCTCACAAGTTATTGTGCATTGATTGAATAAATACATTTGTGTGTATGTAATTACATGGCTTTCGATCAAAATTAAGGACATTTTCTAGCGATATCGTTTATATTTTTAGCTACATAACCTATTACTGGTTTTTCAAAGTGTTACCATACCTCAGTTCTATTTTTCCCATAACTTGATAATAAAATCTGCAACTAGTTAAATAAATAAAATTAATCAGATGAATAATTAGTTCTTTGATGCCCTGTGAGGTATCCTCTCCCTTTTAAAAGGAATTTTATATAATTTTTACAGTTGAACATAACAGACATCAGTGAAGGAGAACATCGTGAGAAAACCTGGACTCGTAACTTAAATAATACTTATGATATAAATAATTTTGCACTCTTAATAAGGATTATGATACGCAACTCAGTACATGAATGTAATAAGTAGTTGTTGCAACGGAGCATCTCACGGTTTTGGTCATATTTAGGGAAAATTTTACGTAATGACAACAATGAAATTTTATAGTGCTGTCTCATGTGCGGCCACGGGGTGGCTACATCTAGAGGTGATTCTCCGGTAAGTGTTTATGTCGAACACATGTGGTAGAATTTTCAATCACTCTTTTAAGCTTTTGAGGTTTAAATTGGTGTGATTTTTGGTGTAATTTAACTGTCTGTGAACGTCTATTTTATTGTGTGTGTTTTTTGTGTGTAGTGCTGCATTGGTAAGCGTATTTATTAACTTTGTTTTCGCAAGGCCCATGCCGGGCGACCATGGAGGCTGACGAACATCCTCCTGGCCGTCCGCCAGATCCAAACCCCGTACCAAACTTAACTGATTCCCAAGATGTCTTTACATATACCCCTATTCTGACCACTACTCTTTCAAATTTTGAACAGTTGGAAGCACAATCCAGAAAGCGTGGTTTAAATGACGACGATGTTGGTGTTACACCCACGCCTAAACAGGCGAAACCTGCTGAACCCGCCCGACACAGCCGTTCACGATATTCGGCCTTGGATATTGCTCCCTTTCTCGTGCATGTTTCTGTTACTGAGTCTAATCCTGCATCCGGCACTACGTTTCATCCACTTAAATTCGGTCAGCTTATGGTCCAAATGAATATTAGGAATGTTTTACCTGATGGAGTTAAAAAGGTAGGTAGAAATAGGATGTCCATAGAGTTCAAGACACCTGAGGATGCAAATGCATTCCTAGGTAACAAACAAATATTTGAGAAAGGTTTTACATGCAACATTCCTACATACAACATAACTCGAATGGGTGTAGTCAAGGGTGTCCCAAGCGACTGGTCTGAAGATGAAATTTTGGAAAATTTGAAGGTCCCTAACGGTGGTTCCATCATTAAGGTCAGGCGTATTAACCGCAAGTCAGTTCAAGACGGCACTGTTGAATGGAAGCCTACTTCCTCTGTGGTTCTCACTTTCGATGGTCAGGTCCGCCCAGAGCGTGTGTATTGTTTCTATAATTCTCTTCTGGTTGAAACTTATCAATTCCCAACCATTCAATGCTTTGGATGCTGCAAATTTGGCCACACCAAAACCATGTGCCGTTCCAAGCCTAAGTGTTACCGCTGTGGTGGTGAGCACTTTGGGGAGGGATGCACAGAAGAAGATGTATGTTGTTTTTATTGCTCAGGTCCACACTGCGCCAACAGCAGACAATGCCCAGAGTATATGAGGCAAAAGAATATCAAAACTGCAATGGCAGAAAAGAATATTTCTTATGCAGAGGCATCCAAATTGTTTCCCTCTTCCACTATCTATAGGTCCTATGCAGACATTGCATCTGCTGCCCCTTCAACTTTTCTTTCTCCCTCTACTCCCTCAAGATCCCGCTCAGCTCCCATTCCCACTACAACCTCATACAGAAAAACTGTGTTTACCAACCCCAAACCTCGCGCCACTCCCTCGCCTGGGTACGATCATCATGCCCATCGCGAACTAGTTCGCAATTACTCCTTTTCTCCCGCCAATAATGGCTGTGCACTGTCAAACAATAATAACCACAATTCAACTGAGGATCACTCCTCAGATGATGTTGAATCTGAACTTACCCTACTCCTTTCCCTCCTTTCTAAATTTAACATACCTGAACACGTTGCCAGTATAGTACTAAACTTAATCCCCACTATCCACAATGGCCCTAAAGCTCCTTCAATGGAATGCCAGAAGCGCACTCTCCAAAAAAAGTGAATTTTCACATTTAATTAATTTGCATAAACCAGCAATATTTGCTGTTTGTGAGACTTGGCTTTTGCCTGGTCTCCATTTTAATTTCCCTGGTTATAGTACCTACCGGGATGATCGTGCAGATGGTTATGCCGGTAGTGCTATACTTGTAAATAATGTGTTTTGTCCACTCCTTCTCTCCTTACCCCCTCATGGTGATGAAATTAATGCCATAGGCATTAATATCCTAGGTATTAATTTTATTTCTATTTATATTCCCGCCCCAGACCCTTCATGTATCCAGTTTTTAAAAAAATTGTGTACTTTATTCAATCCTATTATCTTACTGGGTGATTTTAACTGCCACCACGCTCTGTGGGGATCTGACCATTATGATAGTTTTGGTTGTGATCTGTCTGATCTGATAGATGAAGTTGGCTTATGTATTCTTAATGATGGCTCTGTCACAAGACTACCCCGGCCTGGTCAGAATAAAAGCTGCGTTGATCTTACTCTTTGTTCATCGTCATTAACAGGCTCACTCGATTGGAAACGCCTTAATTTAACCTATGGTAGTGACCATTATCCAATTTGTACTACCTTTTTTAATAGAACATTGCCTCATAAAGACAAAACACCTTTGTTAAAATACCGGATCTCTGACGCTAAATGGGATGACTACCGTGTAAAGTTAGAGGATAGCGTTCATGTTCTCCCCGTAATTTCCTCGGAAAACGTGCATTCGTGTCTGTCTATTTTTTCGGCTGCTATCTCAGAGGCGGCTGACGAATCAATCCCTTTGAAAAATTCAGCCTCAGGGAAAATATCCTCTCCTCCATGGTGGGATAAGGATTGTTCAAATAGTATAAAAGCCCGAAACGCAGCCGAAAAAAGGTTTATTGACAACATGTCCATAGAGACCTTCCTAGAGTACAAACATACACTGGCTAAGTCCAAACGTTGTTTAAAAAAAAAGAAGTATGACGGTTGGAAAAAATTTTGCTTCTCCCTATCCCCCTCTACTCCTTCCTCCCTTGTTTGGCAGAGATTCAAAAGGTTTAAACGTGGCTGTTCTCCTTCTAACTCTCCAAGTATCTCCCTTGATATAGCAGAAAGTTTCTTTAATAAATTAGCTCCCCCTTTCGTTCCTTCTATTGATGAATCTCCCACTTCCCCCAATATAGTTCATGACCTTAGTGATCCATTAGATAGTCCTTTTAGTTTGTCTGAATTAGAGCAAGTTCTTAACCATGTTTGTGACTCTGCCCCTGGGATAGATGGTTTCCCATGTTCCTTCTTTAAAATGTCCGGTCCCTATTTTCGAAAATATTTCCTAAACCTAATTAATTACTTTTATAATTCTTCTACCATTCCTGAGTGTTGGAAATCTCAACTCGTAATCCCGTTGTTAAAACCAGGGAAATCTCCTGATAGTGTAGAAAGTTATCGCCCTATTGCCCTGTCCCCAACCATTAGCAAAATTTTAGAACACCTAGTAAAAAATAGATTGGAGTGGTACGTAGAGAACAAGGGGCTGTTAAGTAAATCTCAATTCGGATTCCGGAAGGGTTTTAGTGCCATGGACAGTATCGCCATGTTTATGACTGATGCGCGAATTGCATTCAGTTCCAACGAGTCTGTGATTGCTGTCTTTTTAGACATTTCGTCTGCGTATGACAATGTGCTTCTCGCCGTACTCAGGAGTAAACTACGTCAGCTGAGTATTCCGACGAAGATAGTTAATTGCATAAGCAATCTACTGACTGGACGCACAGTTAATCTTCACATCCCTGGTGAGAAATTTGTTCCCCGTACAATCTGGCGCGGTCTCCCCCAAGGGTCCGTTTTAAGCCCCCTATTATATGCCATTTACACTTCTGACTTACACAGTTCCCTCAATCTTGACTGCCAAATACTGGAATATGCAGATGATTTGTGTTTGTACATGTCCCATAGTTCTGTCCAAGAAGCTGTACCATCTATGCAAGTGTCTCTAGATTCCTTGATCAATTGGCTTACGGCTCATGGCCTTACTTTGTCCGCTTCCAAGAGCTCCGTTGTCGTTTTCACGCGTAGGAGAACAGTCCCTGATGTTCACCTGGAAATTGAAGGATCTCCCATTAAGGTTGAAGATAAAGCGAAATTTCTGGGTGTCATCCTAGACTCCAAACTAACGGGTGTCTCCCATCTTAACTACATTGCAAATAAGTGTGAGAGAAACATTAATATGTTGCGAGCCCTCGCTGGTGTATGGTGGGGAGCCCACCCCTTCTCTCTCAAACTTATTTACAATGCCACAATTAGGAGTTTGTTGGATTATGGTACATTTTTATTAGAGCCATGTAGTAAAGTCGCGTTAAGGAAACTTGAAACTATCCAGTCCAAATCTTTGCGCATTGTACTAGGATGTATGAGGTCCACTCCAATTAACGCATTGCAGGTCGAGAGTGGAGACCCTCCCCTTCTTCTTCGCAGGCAGTATTTGGCAGACAGATTTTTATACAAAGCATGTCTTCTCCGTAACCATCAACTATTGTCTAAGCTTCACTGCCTAAATGACCTATGGAGTCGAGGTGGATACTGGAGACTGAAAGACCCCCCATTAATCTTAAATACTTTTAAAAAAATTAACTTACTTGAAGTAGTTGCTCCAGTACAAAAGTGCAATAAACTCCCGGTATATGAGCACCCATATAATGTAATAATGTTTTGTCCAAATTACGTCCCCCATATTAATTTAAATCACTCCTCACATCAAGCAAATACCCAATTTTCTGCGATTGTGGATGAAAAGTGGCCTGACTACTTCAGGTTCTTCACTGATGCGTCGAAACTGTCCCCACAGGGTAAAACTGGCATTGCTGTTTATAGCCCTAACTCACAGATATTTCTCCAGTTTCAATGTCCACCAGAAGCATCAGTGTTTACTGGAGAATGTATTGGGATCCTTGAGGCGAGCTTGTTTATAGAGTCCCATAGTAACATCAAAAAGGCAGTAATTTTTTCAGACTCAAAAAGTGCATTAGAATCTATTATAAAAAGCCCATTTTCAGATAAATTACGCAGTCCTCTGATTCTGGAAATTAAAAAATGTTTGTACAAATGCCACATGAATAATATTGAGGTAGTATTGGTTTGGATCCCAGCTCATGTCGGTATTACAGGTAATGAGTGTGCAGATGCCTCAGCCAAGGCTGCTGTTGACAGCAGCACTGCCGACCTAAAGCATTACTCTGTCCAAGTTTATGACCTTCTCCATTCTTCTAAAACCGATTTATTTAACTCCTGGCAGGTAGCATGGTCTGAATCTAGTAAATCCAAGGGTGGTCTGTATGCCTCCATTCAGCCTGAAGTGCCAGTTAAACCCTGGTTTTATAAATATAAGAAGGTCCCAAAAACGGTGACGTCAGTGCTGTGTAGAATTCGGATCGGACATTGTTGCACTCCTGTTTTTCTTAATAAAATTAGAGTTCGTGACAGCTCATTATGTGAGTGTGGTCTGGCAGATGGGACTATCGATCATATCTTTCTTGATTGTCAGTTGAACCACGCTTTCACTTTTGATCAGGTCATTTCAAAGCTAAACATTCAAAAACCAGTTAATGTTCGTCACCTTCTTTCCTTTTTCCCAGATCCTCAAATAATATGTGCTTTTATTAAATTTATATCAGCTAACAATATAAAGTTATGATACCTACAGTATAATATATTATGTCTGTTACTATTTATGTTATATAGTTTATCCACTAACAATAATATTTGTGTTGTTTTAGATCCAATCATCACTGGACGCCAAATCATTTTGTTAACGTGTAATAAATAAGATTATAAGAATCACAAGATCCCATGTGTAGCCATTACATGACACTGGCAGAATAGCTGATAGTATCGGCTGATTGCCATAAGCACACAAAAAAAAAAAAAAAATACATCTAGAGGTATATAATCTAAGATGCAGACAGAACCATCCGCAATATAGATAATAATACGATAATACTCTATGACCAACCGTCAAAGCCTACTTCCCTACTTCTTGATAAATATATTAGTAATCTGTGCCTGTGCATCAAATGCCATCCTTATCCTATCCATTCATTTTCATCGTTTCATTTGCCAAGATTTGGAAAAAGGAATGTGATCTGGATCTGTGTAGCTTGCTTGTGTTCATTTCATCAGTGTTCAGCAGTTGGAATTGTGTTATATCAATGTTCATATGATTCACGAACCGTTATAAATTTGGAATAACTGGTTATATTTTTCATAAAATATTTGTGCGGAAAGTAGAACAATATGTCCGTAGCATTTGCAGCACGCGGAAATCGACCTCCGTTGAGCCCGGCACAAATCCAAAAGATGTTAGATGAAAACGCTCATCTCATACAAACCATTCAAGAATATCAAGCAAAAGGTCAACTCATGGAATGTCATCAGTATCAACAAGTATTACACAGGAATTTGGTATATTTGGCCTCTGTCGCAGATGTGAACCAAAACATTCAAAGCATACTTCCGGTAACTATAAACTATAACAATGTTTTTCATAAGATAAATAGTTTTACATTTGGGACTCGTGAATTTATTAGCAATGTCAAAAAGCTTTTTGGTAACTGATATAAAATATATACACTAGATGTCCCCCGGTGGTCTCACCTGTGTTATGTTAGATTTTTGGTTATGGCTCTGCTACCGTAGGTCATAGAGTGAGGTCATGTAGCCAATGTCTTATTCTGATGTATAAGTTACAAAACTATATAGGTATAAATTTATCAAAATCCGTTTGGTAGTTATTGAATGAAAGAGTAACAAATACCCACTCACACATACAAACTTTCATATTTATAATATTAGTAGGATGTAAACTATTCCATAGTAATATTATAAACAAAAGTAACTTTGTCTGTCCCACTTTCCTGGCCTAATTATTACTGATGAACTTTGTTGGAAATAAGCTTTAATTCAAGAAAGGACATGCTAGTTTCTGCAGACTAAGGCCCGGCGCCCACTATCGGCATCGGCACGGCTAAGGATTTTAGTTAGATAAAAAGCATTATAGACATTAACTTCATACCAGTAAAGGAGAAATTTCCATGATATTATGATTGTAGCAACAAAAATACTGCTTCGGTATGCTTGAGGCTACTGCATCGGCAATTTCTACTTTATTGCCATGAAGTTAACGTATAATGCTTTTTATTACCTAAAATCCTCAGCCATGCCGATGCCGATAGTGGGCGCCGGGCCTAAGTCATAAGCTAAAGTTAGTTGAGTGTAATCCTGCTGCCTGTATTTCACATAAAAACAAACAGGAAATTACAGTAAATTTATATGCCCTTACTAATAATCACTGTGTAAAGTTATGTCATGAATAAAGCCTGTGTAACCATACATTACAGTACAAGCATGGGCAAGATGTTTTTTGTTTTCAGGTTTAGTCTGTGCTTACCATGAAACATGTCCAAGACATAAATTTTCTCCCTTGGTTTGTGGTTTCAACAGGAATAGTGTCAAAAAATTCCAATTAATAGAATTTGCAGCATTGTCTGCATGGTTTATGAACTTCCATCCACTATTTTATCACTTTAGTAGTAGAATTACCAAAAAATCTTTCCTCATGTGTTTAAGACGGTGGTTTCAACTGTGTGTTGATGATATCAACAACCAGTCAGTTTACCATTCATATAGATTAGCCTGTTAGTGATATGGCTTAATTATTTAAAGACATATACCTTAATATTATTAAGGTTTATGTCTAGAGTTTCTTTGGTTGAACGCGCTTAGGAACTACTGATGAGATCAGAAAATTATATAACTGTACTAGCTTTTGCCCGCGGCTTCGCTCGCGTAGAATTTGGTCTGCCACATTAAGTTGCGTGATATTTTTAAATACTTATATTTTTTAATGTAACTTCACATTGTACATCCCAAATTTCTAACTTCAAAATTAGTTTCCATACAATCTTTGAACTCCTATACCTAATATTTAGAGGGAATCTCTTGAGGGTGGAATTATCTGAATTTCTTTCTAAGTGCTCATTATTTTAAATATTAAGCTATAATAGAACTCTGCAAATTTTAAAATGCTAAGACCAGTGGTTTCTTCATCAATCTTTACCTGTATGGTGTGTTTATAAAAAGTAGCCCTATGTCCTTCCCCGGGCTTGAGATTATCCTATCCAGCACAAACGGATTACTGAACACTGACTAATAAACAGTTCGGACCAATGTTACTTGCATTTAATCACTACACTACAGTATAATACAAAGTAGCTTTCTTTGCCCCTATGTAAGCTTAAATTTTTAAAACTACGGAACGGATTTTGATGCGGTTTTGTTAATAGATTTTGTAATAAGTAAAGAATTAATATGTATGTAATTGGAATAGGTGAACATCTGTGTTAAATTATCTGTGTTTTTACTGCAATATACTCCCATATACTATGTTATTTATTTTTTTATTCAGCGTAAATATGTACCTACATTTTGGGATTTAGATAGCCTAAAAAAAATGCAACTTTAAGTGGGAACTATAAACATTTAAAATTGAAGTGTAAGTTATTGGGTATTATTGGGATTCGTGAAATAGGAACATTTTCACCCTTAGCTTCTCCAGTTACAATTGGTACCTAGTTCAATGACTCGCAATCTAGTGCCATTACATAGTCTCGGGGCGTCCAAGTTGCGCATTAACGAAACGGGTATACCGACTTTTAATCCTTCGAACACACGTGATTTGAGACACAATAGAAAGACAATAGCAGCACGACAGCCGGCTGTCGGTTGGTCGTTGAATGGTTAATTCGAGCTTATGTGATGGCACCCCGGATAGCTCCAAAGAGTTAAGAAACTCCCCGGGGTACAGTCTTCAGATGACATGACTGTGTCGATGGATGGAGTTGGGTTGTTGCATCGCTGGTTACTTGGCCCTAAATAATTTTATTGATTTTCGCAACTGTCTCATTTCTTGGTGCTAGTATAGTTCTTTCACATAGCCAACATTCATCGTGGATGTTCTGTTGCTTGTCATTAAGCGCTCCGTTCAAGTCAATCATATCGTGATAACTTTTAAACTATTCTGCTAAATTACGTAGTGTGAAAGACAAAGTTTATCTTCATTATATACTTAATGTGAGAAATGTATTCATTTTGATAAGAGTTTGATAATTATATACTAATATGTGCATTGTAAAATAGTACCAAATTAAATTAAATTTATGGTTCACAATTTTGGTCGTACTGGCTTGCACATAAGAGGTAGATATATGCTATCGCGGACTTTTATTTAGATCTATTTAAGACAAACAATCCTGCGGTACATTATTTTTATGTAACTCCATTGGCTTAGGCAGTGCACGCCAAGATAGCTCTCAGATGGAAGATTTTTTGCCGACTTTATTGACACTTATCGATTCATTATGATCAAAATTACATAAAATCATTATAAATTGTAGCCTATGTGTTACTCAGATAAATAACCTAAATTACTGTAAAGTTTCATCCAAATCTGTCCAGTAGTTTTTTCGTGAAAGAGTAACAAACATACATACACACACACATACATCCATCCTCACAAACTTTCGCATTTATAATATTAAGTAGGATAGGATAGGATAGGATGTATAACTTATTTTTCTTAAATTTTATAACATAACTCTATGACCAATAATAGCAAAGTAGTAACCAACAATGTATTCTATACAGCTGGTTCAGTATTTTCGATATTTTAAAATGTTTCCGAGAAAAAAAACATAAATCCCAACTGCATTGTCGGAAGCCGGTGGCTTTTTTCTGTTTCATGTAATTGCCACCAACTCTCAAATTTGCATTTTTCCCTATGTTACTCCCACAACTGAAACAACTTCAATGAAAACTCATATGTTGAAATCCATTATATAGTTTAGGTTGTAGAGTGTGGCATAGATAGAGACAAACATATTCTCGAAATCATAACCCTGCTGTCGGCAGTCGGGTAAAAATAAGTAATTATTTATGGTACTTATTGTTGTCTAATATCGGCTAACCCAATAACTAACTATTATTATAGGCTTCCTACTTATTGCAATTTGTTAACTGAAATATATTTTGTTTACAGCCGCCTCATCAGCTAGCAGCTGGTAACTCCCAAGCACCTCCTATTAACTCACCATCTCCAAGTGGTGGTGAAGCTTCTGGGGGAGCTCAATCATCCTATAGGCCACCCGGTGTCTCAACAACACCAACAAGGCCAACACAATCTTATGGTCAACGACCATACCCACAGAATCAGTATCAAGGACAATATCAAGGCGCACCAAGTGTTTACCCTCCACAACCAGGCTATGGCCCACCTAGTCAGGGATATGGACCACCTAATCCTCCTCAACAACCACAGGGTTATCCTCCGAACTCAAACTATGGTCCCCCTATAACAACTTCTCCAAGTAACTATCCACCATCAACACACCCGGGCCCAGGTTATCCTCCATCATCTGCACAACAACCATATGCCCCTCCTCCTGGCAGTCCTGCCGCTGCTGGAACCCCCTACCCTGTACGTGGAGCAGCACAACCAGCTTATACTGGTAATTCAGCTTATCCACCCTCACAAGCTGGCTCTAATTACCCTAATGTTGGTGTAAGTACTTATAACAATTCTACTGGTTCACAACCACAACCCTATCAATCACAACCTTTCCCTAATACTACACCTACCTCTGCATATAGTACGACTCCTACATCTCAGCCAAATCGTTCTCCTCAACCTCCGCCTTCTGGCTATTCATCGCAAAATCCACCCACTTCAGGTTATGGATCTCCATCCGCACAATCCCCGACTTATAATTCTAGTTCTCATGGAAATAGTGCACCACCAACTTCTGTGGCATCTGGGGCACCTTCATCAAGTGGTCCTCCTGGACAACAATACCCTCCTCCTGGGCAGGCGTCACCTTATCCACCAGCAACACAACCTCCTTATTCTAACCCATCATCCCAACCTGGAAGTCCTGCGCCATCTGTTTCTACAGCACCACCTCCACAAGCGTCGTATCCACAGAATCCGCAAAACTATCCTCCAGCAGGTGGTGGTTATCCTCCACATGCTTATCAGCAAGGATATCCACCAGCTCAATATCCTCCGTCTCCATATCCATATGCTCGTGCGCCAACTCCTGGAGCACCACCGCCAGGCGCTCCGCAACCTTATCCGGGATATGGGTTCCAACCGCCTACTCAGCAGTAAAGGATAGTTTATTGTAATGTTAAGTCATGTAAGACTATTTTAGAATTACGTAGGTAATAAATATAATTTTGTAACAAAATGTACGACAGAAAATTCCTATCTACATACACGTTGCCGTTGGAAGGGATATCATCGTAATTGTAGAGCACCCAGCAATTATTGTTTTTGCTTCAATAATCAATTGCTAAATGAGGTATCATTGGAGACAGTTTCCAAAAGTTTGAGAAATAAAAACGTATGTAAAAAAAGTAGTTTATTCTGAGTACTTAAGTCATAAAATGTTAGGTATTTATTTAGATTAATTAAACGAAGCACTCTAGAGGTAGCGTTATTAAAAACGTCATTTTAAAATCACGGTGTTCCAATAAATATCCCCGATCCACCTTGTCATATAGTATTATTTGTCGGTCGACGAATTTTTGAGCAATCCATTAATCCGAAATTAAAAAACAAACAATATGTCTATCTAGTTACAAGTCGGTTTTCTGGAGAGCTCTGGTGGACAGTGACGCCTTGTAAACCGGACCATATATTTTCATTACGACACCACACCAGGTTGCGCGACTTGTCGTGCCATCTGCAAACCGTATAGACGGTATGGTTTCACTTTGATGGTGCAACCTGTATAATCATTTTGTTGGTGGCGCGACCCAAGTCAACCCTGGTGTCCTATAAATATGGTCCCAATAATGGCTTTTACAGGGGCTAGCATAAAAGCAAATTTTATTAGGCGTTAAAGTGCTCCTCTCCCAAACCTTGACTAACTCTGACTAGCGGATACTACAAGATCGAATCATATTTAACTTGTAATATCATTGATATGACAACAAATTCCTTATTCTATTGTTCTTGTTACCGTACTTCTAGAAAAAGTGAGTCAAGAGGGGAATAAGTTGTGAGAACTTGTGAATGAAATAATAAACAAATAATTCTTATAATTTTATTTTAGGTTTTGTATTCTTAAGAATGTGTTTTAAATGTTTGACACGTAATTTAACTGATTCTCTTAATATTAAGACTAAACTTTATAAATGACGAAATTAATAAAAAAAACATTTCCTCCAAAAAGTATTTCATTACATTAAACGGGATAAAAAGTTCCAATGGCCCTGAAGCAAGCCTTACTTTAATCCTTAAGATAAATAATTTTACTTGGAGTTAATACAGCTTCGTGAGTTCATATTATGCCCAATATACCTACGCTCCTCCTCCTCCGCCCCGTCTATTCATAGTGTGTTCTTCTTTTATGTTTGAATTCCATAATATTTTAATTTTCTTCGAAAGAAATGGACTGTTCATCAAAAGGTTGGACAGAATCATCAAAATATTCTAATGGTAAATCCTCACTATATGGTTGGGTAGGAAAAGCAGGTGCTGTAGTGCGCTTCTTCAAAGGAAGAATTGTGTCAAATAAATAGCACATTGCACCTGTTTCGCCGGGTATAGCCACACCTAATGTCCAAATCACATTATGCTTTGTGTTTATACGTAAAATTTTCGCTCCGTGTAGTGTTCGCCATCTAAAAATAAAAAATATTTATGTTGATTAGAACATTTTGAGGATCAATGATGATCGTAATACTGATTGGTGCTCCTATTCTCATATGACTATTTTTATTTTTTATTTTATTAGATTTAAAAGTTGGTACCAGAAACCAATAAAAATAATTATTTGTAAACATTTTTAGTAGGTAATGGTAAGTCAGTAGGGTCGCACTCGTCCTTTGTCATTGTGCGTTTCACAAAGAATCACCTACACACGCGTTTCTAAAAACGAGCTCTTTGAGCCAAGTCACACCGAAAGGGCAGCGGCCGGCGCGCGGCGCCGCCGCGCGCCTGGTAAGAAAGATACCAGGCTGGTATCTTCTAGACGAGTTTACCAGCCCGCCCGTCGCTTCCGGTGAGACCCGGCCCTTTCGCTGTCCGTATACCTACATCAACCTTAATCTTGCACTTTTTTTTTTTGCAATACTGAAGCTTTAAATATTACTGTATGGGCACAAAATTCGGGACTTTTTTTATTAAAACAATAAAGAGTCGTTAAAAATATATCAACAGGGCATGAGGTGTTAAAGGGGCTAAAGGCTAGCAGATGACCTCTTGTTTTTTTTTTGGGAATGGGAAATCATCAAATGACTTCTCCCGTCCTTCGGTTTCCTTGTACGTTCCGGGGTGACGGTAACTATTATAACATTCCGCAACCCCGGCAGGCGGCGTTGGCCCTGTTAGGCCCCTCCTCGAGCAGATAACACCTTCAGTCGACCATTTCAATTTGGTACACGATGCACCAAACACCTTGTATAATACTCTATATAAATAGTGAATAAACAATCCATACTAATATTATAAATGGGAAAGTAACTCTGTCTGTCTGTCTCTTCTTCACGCCTAAACCACTGAACCGATTTGAATGAAATTTAGTACAGATATAGTTTAGGACCCGAGAAAGGACATAGGATAGTTTTCATCCCGGAAATCCCCCCGGGGAACGGGAACTATTACTCCACGCGGACGAAGTCGCGGGCAATAAATAGCTAGTTTATCATAACGGAACATATTTTATTTAAGGTCATTAATTAATAGGACCTAACTATATAATTCAAACTGCAACAATGAGACATAGTAAAAAAAAACATACAAAAATGTTAAAGATTGATTACCGCTGCACGGCTATTCGCGACTATGCCCTTATGAACTGTGGGTATTGCTCTACGTAGTAGTGAATCGGTTAATGTATTAAATTTTATATTGATGCTCGTAATTACTTTTCGGGGTTTAAAAAACCCATCCTCTTTCGAGATAATAACAGCCAACAGTGAGTAATTTCAAGAAAGTGCTATAAGTAGCCTTGATCGCAATTAGGCATTTATGAACTCACTAGCTTCTGCCCGCGGCTTCGCTCGCGTTAGAAAGAGACAAAAAGTAGCCTATGTTACTCTCCATCCCTTCAACTATCTCCACTTAAAAAATCACGTCAATCCGTCACTCCGTTTTTCCGTGAAAGACAGACAGACAGACAGAAACACTTTCCCATTTATAATATTAGTATGGATTTCACGGTCATTCGGAAACTCTTATTTTGTCGGCCGATGTAGTAATGCTATAGGTACCTGTTTCCCATGTGCCCAGGCATTTTTGTACCAGGCCACACTCGTGCTTTTTCACCTCCACCGCCAATATTTCCTGGTCTTCTATGAGTTTTGGTGACACCATGTGATGCTGGCATTCCTTTGAATCCCCAACGCTTCATTACTCCTTGAAAACCTCGATCCATTCTGAAATATTTTAATGTTCTTTGAAAATACCCTTTAGATCTTTTTTTCAGGTCACCTGAAATTAGCGACACTGACAATATGCACCACGCGTAGATATTATGGTATGGTAGGCATAGGCTCAGATTAGTAAACAGAAGGCAGATAGACAGCGCGGAACATTACGAGTGCAGCGAATGTCGAGACATGTGTGCGTGACTGCCACGTGACTGCGCTGTAAGAACACGTCGTCTCTGTGTGCGTTCCGGTTGCCAGGATGATGAAAAATTACCCGTAATAGTTCTTTATAACGTCTCACTGGCCAGAGAAAAAGAACATTGACAGCAGACTTCATACATATTATGAAAAACGTGACGAACTGTCATTTGAAGAAGGAATTATTTTATGGAACGGAAGATTATGTATACCAAAACAAATACAACAAGAAATTTTAGAAGTATTATATGATGGGCACTGCGGTATCACGGCCATGCAATCATTAGCGCGCTTACATGTATATTGGCCTAACATTAACAACGACATCATAACGTTTACCAAACAATGTAATCTGTGCCAACCAATGATGTTATAAGTAAAAAGTGTAGATAAAAAACGGCACACTAACGCACACATACATTACACGTCAAAGTAGGATGACATGATTGAAGTAGTGCGTGTGAAAAAAAGATAAACGTCAAATGACAACGCGATACTCAGTATCATGTTTGTCAATTGGCAAACTTTTAGTGTGCCACTTTTTGACTGCTTATAACCTATCTACACTTTTTACTTATAACATCATTGGTGCCAACAATCAAGGAAAAATGATAACCTAGCGCCAGTTTACTCCTGGGGAGTACCAGCAGAAGCATGGTCAAGGTTACACATCGATTTTGCTGGACCAATTTTTGGTTATACATGGTTAATCGTGATCGACGCGTACACCAAGTGGTTAGAAGTAGCTCCTATGAAGAACACTACCAGTTCGAATACTATCAACAAACTAAGGAATATCTTTGCAACATACGGAATACCACGATACATAGTAAGTGATAATGGACCTCAGTTTACTTCAAACGAATTTCACAAATTCTGCAACACAATTATTTTTAAAGATTAGCCGAGAGAGCTGTCAACGCATTCAAAGAAAGAATGCTATCAATGAATAAATCGGTAGACCTGAACGAACGTTTATGCAGTTTTCTACGAAGTTACCGAAACACTTCGCAACGTGCAACAGAACGAACACCATACGAGTTGATTTTTGGCCGGAGAATGCGAACAACACTAGATCTCTTAAAACCAAACATTGAAGCCAATCTAGAAAAAGCCAGACTGAGGCAACAACTACAAGACCCGGTTTACGACAGACCTGTCAGGTCATTCAACTCTGGGGATTTGGTATGGGTTAACAACCCCCTGGAAAAAGGCTCAGCACCAGGTGTCATCAAATCTAGAACAGGACCTTATTCTTACTTGGTTGAGGTGGGCGGAGAAGTAAAAAGAAAACACATAGACCAACTCCGAGGCCGAGTTTCCCCAATCGATGAGAATAACAATCGACAACACAACAACAGTGGAAATAGCAACCAACACTCTAGCCCTCAGGACAATACACCCACAAACAGTCACCAACGCTGCTGTTCCTACTACGTGATCAACAGAGACCAGCGCACAGGGGTAGGTGATGCCTCCACCGCCTCACAGCAGCAACCCGAACAGCAACAACAGCAAGCAGAACAGCAACAGCAAGCAGAACAGCAACAGCAAGCAGTTGCTGATCAGCAGCAACAGTCTGACCCACAAGCGCCACGCCGTAGCGGGCGAGCGCGACGTCTTCCAACACGTTTCGGCCTATTCGGCTTATGAAGATGCTCCAGTGCTTCTATATGGGAGGGGAGTAATGTGGTATCTGTGGTATCCTAGTAACCATATTGTTATTGTCACAATTATTAAATAGCTTAGAACTGAGCGTTGTATATATTTTAATGTAAATAATATAACATTTCTGATCTGTTAATTGATTTGCTGCTATTGCTTTGTTTACAGTATTGTAGGTAAAGTAACTAAGTGCCTACCTAATTACAGTTAGATAATCGTAATTGTCGTGTGTAAAGGTGACAACCCTAAGACAGTTAAAGACAGTAGGCAATTATAACGCGGATTGGGCCGGAGATAGCCTACTTCCCTCTCTTTATACTATGCCCGGGGCACTGACAACTATAGATTTTAATCTTTCTTGTAGTGATGGGAATATAATTACCGATAAGGATTGCCAACAACTATTTAATTCCGTTTCGGCACCTATCCGACTGTCGAAATTCGTCTATTTTCCCTTGTTATAATGTGGTTATCTAAGTTCATATTTTACTGACCTCAAATTGTTTTAGATAATATTTCTAAATATTTTACCGGGTGAAATCAAACAGTGTTAACTTTCGCGTCACATTAATAACAATTGAATATAGGTACTAAAAGAATTTAATTCTGTGAACTTTATGTTTAACTTTCAACTCCTCCAAACATGCCGTTTTATATTTGTATCTCATTGTGCTCATTGGCCAAGTCATTTTTATTATAATGTAAACAAAACTATTGATATAATAATATATATAAAAACAAAATATTGATTTATTATTACAAAATAAGTTGAACAGGATTACAGGACTTGGCTTCTATGCGATCTCAAAACTTTTTACGATGGTAGAAAAGCGTAGAGAGTTGGCTTTTTTTTTACATCTTATGTTTTTGGTGGGATAATATTTTCTGATCTATTTCTATAAATCTATTTGTGCACTCGTTGACGTCATCAATTTGGTATAATATCGTAAAGTCCGTATTTTCCAGCTCAACAATATTATGTATGGAGATTAACCTTGCTACGACTAAGCGACAGCCGGCTGTCGCGCTGCTATTGTCTTTCTTATGTCTCGTATCACGTGTGTTCGAAGGTTTAATAACAAACAAATACAAATAAGTCATGTTTTTAGGGAAATATACAGCTAAAAACATAGGTATGTAAGTATGCATAATCCATACTAATATTATAAATGGGAAAGTGTGTCTGTCTGTCTGTCTGTTTGTCTTTCTTTCACGGCAAAACGAAGCGACGGATTGACGTGATTTTTTAAGTGGAGATAGTTGAAGGGATGGAGAGTAACATAGGCTACTTTTTGTCTCTTTCTAACGCGAGCGAAGCCGCGGGCGAAAGCTAGTTACTTCATAAAGTAAAGGTGCTCCTAAACGGGCAATTTTTACTGCAATTGTGTTGCTGCAATACATTGCCGGCATTGCCCGGCAATGTTTCCGAACTCTCTGCAATATTGCCGGTATTGCCGGGCAACACTTTTTGTATGACAAAAAATTTTCGTCGCTCCTACACGAGAAATATTTTCCGGCAATTAGTTGCTGCAATATATTTTTTGAGGGTCCAGCCACACTAAAATGATGTTATTAAATTAACAATGTAAGTCCTTAGTGTGGCGGCACTGCTTTGGCAAGTATTGCTGCAACTTTTTTTAGATTCGACCCCCTGTCGATATCATGGGAAATATTGCCGGGCCCGGTAGTGCAGATTTTGATAGGAAATGTTTATATAGCTTTCTTTAGAGTTTTGGGGTTGTCATGGACTTCGAAGATGCTGGGTTCTTCATGGATATTTCTCATCGGTGATTACCAGTCACTCTTTTTAGGGTTCCGTAGCCAAATGGCAAAAACGGAACCCTTATAGATTCGTCATGTCTGTCTGTCTGTCCGTCTGTCTGTCTGTCTGTCTGTCTGTCCGTCCGTATGTCACAGCCATTTTTTTCCGAAACTATAAGAGCTATACTGTTGAAACTTGCTGAGTGGATGTATTCTGTAAACCGCATTAAGATTCTGATACAAAAATAGGAAATAAATAAAAAAATTTGGGGGTCCCCATACATAGAATTTAAACTCAAAAAAAATTTTTTCATCATACCTATATGTGTGGGGTATGAATGCATAGGTCTTCAAAAATGATATTGAGGTTTTTATTATCATTTTTCTCTAAACTGAATAGTTTGCGCGAGAGACACTTTCAAAGTGGTAAAATGTTGGTCCCCCCCTGTAACTTCCAAAATAAGAGTATGATAATCCAAAAAAAAAAATATGATGTAATTTACCTTTCATTCAATCAACTCAAATATAACAAGAACTTTATATTATGTTACTTGCTGCTACGGAACCCTTCATGAGCGAGTCCGACTCGCACTTGGCCGGTTTTTTTAGGGTTCCGTAGTCAACTAGGAACCCTTATAGTTTCGCCATGTCTGTCTGTCTGTCCGTCCGTCCTCGCTTAATCTCTGTGACCGTTAGCACTAGAAAGCTGAAATTTGGTACCAATATGTATATCAATCACGCTGACAAAGTGGTAAAATAAAAATTGGAAAAAAATGTTTTATTAGGGTAGCCCCCCTATATGTAAAGAGGGAAGTGATTTTTTTTAATTTCAACCCTGTCGTGTGATATATTGTTAGATAGGTATTGAAAAATGAATAGGGGTTTACTAAAATCATTTTTTGGTAATATTAATAATTTCGGAAATAATCGCTCCAAAAGGAAAAATCAAAGCGTCCCCCCCCCCCTCTAACTTTTGACCCGCAGGTTTAAAAAATATGAAAAAAATCTGGAAAGCAGAACTTTATAAGGACTTTCTAGGAAAATTATTTTGAACTTGATAGAAAGAACAGTTTTTGTACAAAAAAGACAAAAAGGTTGTACAAAATAATTTCTGCGTACTTAGTATGTCAAAGTAACAAAAGCCTTTTTTTAAACTTATAAGTGGGAACACTTATTGTGACGGACGGGAAACTACGGAACCCTACATTGAGCGTGGCCCGACACGCTCTTGGCAGGTTTTTTTTTAGATAAGGTTATACTCATACAATCTTCAATATAGAGAGTTCGATTTCAAAGCACAATAGAGCGGTTATGAAAATTTTCTAAATATACGTTTTGGGTGACATTCATTATACCTAGTATTTAAAAAATACTATAATGAATGTCACCCAAGATGGCGGCTGAGAGTTTTTGATCTGCGCCTTGGCCTCACGTTTTGTGGTTTTCGGAGGCGCTGAAGCAGAAAATGAGGTCTATTTAATACCCAAGATTGTGGCTAAATGTTTTCAAAATATTGGTCATGGGTACCGTTTCCGAGGTTTTCGGGGACACTGATGCCGAAAATAAGGGTCATTTCAGAATCCAAGATGGCGACTAACATTTTTTGCAAAATATCGGTCATGGGTATCGTATCCGTAGTTTTCGGGGATACTGATGCGGAAAATAAGGGTCATTTCAGAATCGAAGATGGCGACTAACATTTTTTTGCAAAATATCGGTTATTGGTATCGTTTCCGTGGGTTTCGGGGACACTGATGCCGAAAATGAGGTTTATTTCAGAATCCAAGATGGCGACTATTTTTTTTTTTAAATATCGGTCATGTGTATCGTTTCCGTGGTTTTTGGGGACACTGATACCGAAAATAAGGGTCATTTCAGAATCCAAGATGGCGACTAACATTTTTTTGCAAAATATCGGTCATTCATGGGTATCGTTTCCGTGGGTTTCGGGGACACTGTTGCCGAAAATAAGGTTTATTTCAGAATCCAAGATGGCGGCTATTTTTTTTTCAATATATCGGTCATGGGTATCGTTTCCGTGGTTTTCGGAGACACTGATGCCGAAAATGAGGTTCATTTCAGAATCCAAGATGGCGGCTAACATTTTTTCAAAATTTCGGTTATGGGTATCGATTCCGTGGTTATCGGGGACACGGATGCCGAAAATGAGGTCCATTTCAAAATTCAAGATTGAGGCAATGAAGGTCTTTGTATTAACGTAGTTTTTCGTGGCACTGTTATCAAAAACTACTGTAACTAACTAACTCTGGTTGGAGCAAAAACTCTTCCTATACACATGTTAATTACGATTTCAATCTTTTCAGCAGTGCAATTCCGTAAGAAATTACGTGCGAATACGATTTCGATCTCATTCCCGATTTCATTTCATAACTCATCTGGAGTAAAAAATATTAGGTATTCAATGTCAAATTGGACAACTTTTCACTTAAAAATTCACCCACGTTCTTATTGAGTGGCGCTAGCATAGTTTTCATTGGGTTATAGAATACCTAAAACAGTTTTCACCGCGGATTCAGAAGTGAGAACTGAAGCGAGATCTTACAGATTAGCACTGCAGTATTTCAACTATGCTTGGTCTAAAATAAGTTTTTTTTTATAAATATTTGTAAATGGAATGATGTAAAATAACTTAAAAACATGTATTTAATTAGTTTCACTGTATACGGGGTGGAAAGTTTTAATGGGCCTGAAAGAATTCTTACGGAATTGCACTGCTGAAAAGATTGAAATCGTAATTAACATGTTTATAGAAAATGTATAAGTAGGTAAAGTTTTTACTCCAACCAGAGTTAGCTATAGAAGTTTTTTATAACAGTGCCACGAAAAACTACGATAATACTCTAATGGACCTCATTTTTGGCATCAGTGTCCCCGAAAATCAAGGAAACGATACCCATTACCGATATTTTGAAAAAGAAAATAGTCGCCATCTTGGATTCTGAAATGAACCTCATTTTCGGCATCATAGTGGGGGCGTTATAAGCCAAAAGCAATATTTTTTGCATTAAAGCATGTGACTTGGTACACTTGTTAGTTAGATGGGTTAGAATGAAAATCGCCCGGGAGGCAATCGGAGGCACCCCTCTGGGGGGGAGGGGGAGGAGTTGAAGTTCTCTTCTGCCGCGCGCTCTGTTTGTCGTCATAACTCCCTAATTTATCGTTACTAGGGCAAGTGGGGTATCATTTTCAGATAAATTAAAGATGGCCAATCGTTTTCTGAAATAAAAAATACATGTCTACATACAAAAAAAGTAAATTATGCCCTAAAATGAGAAAATTTCAACCGTAACAAAAAACATTAAATGGTCGTAATTTTTCAAATCGTGGCTATATCGAATTTAAAAAAATATAATTAAAAAGCTGTATGCGTATAGATTCTGAAAATATAATATATGTCTATAGCGTATAAGGAAAAATCGTTAGAAAAAAAATAAAAACAGCTTGGCGGAGCAGCCAAAATTCATAGTAAAATAAGGACAACAAAATCGATTTATACAAATTGCTACAATTTTGTTACTAGTAAATATAGAGATTTGATCATATTAAATATCTCATGAATTTAAATGTTTTTTTTTTTGTTAAAAATCTATCGTTTTGCCCTTAGTACAAGTATAAAAAAATGACATAAGTCATAATAATATTTGATCTTATAGCTAAGCGGGCTCTGTTGACTAGTTTAAGTGAATTAAACGTCTGTAATTAAAGTAACAACATAAAATATAACTACCAATTTTTTTTTTTTTTTGGTGAGTGGGAAATCATCCAATGACTGCTCCCGTCCTGGGTGCGACCTATGCTAAAAGTACTTACTTACTTATAAAATAATGTAAAAGGTGACTGCACTAATGATTAAAACTTTAGGAGTTAGCCCCAATAGCAGGACGCAAAGAGTTGTTCGACATCTCAGACCGCCGCACTTCTTATTACATCGGCACCGATCTATTTCTTTATAGGTCGAAAACCACTGGCAAGTCTGTCAATGTAGGCTGACAGTTGTCACTGACCTTACTCCGTCCCCAATCAGAAAAATCAGGTGGATTTTCAGACATCTGATACCATACAGGAACAGTTTTAGAATACTGCTCAAGAAAATGTTGGTGCAGGGTAGCTTTTGTAAGAGACCATTTTCTAGTTAACGATCTTCTTTAATAAACAGATGTTTTGGGTTTCGTTTTACTTTGCAAAATGTGCAAGACCAGAAATAAACACTACTACTTTATTGTGTTCAAACCTAGTTTTATGCATTTTATCTGTCACATAAAATTCCGTAAACTTTTCATCCATTTGAGCTCATGCCATTTGATCTCAAACTTAGCAGAGCTATACTATGGTAACCAGACTAGAAGTAACTGGTATTCATACTTATATAATTATAAATACGTACATATTATAGATAAATTACAATCAGACACAGGACAAACAATGCTCATCACGCAAAGTTTGTTCTGGGTGGCATCGTAGCCACGACCTCCGACTTAGCAGTCCTCATATGCTGCCAGAAACCTTTTTCCCCTTCACAGTTAAAACAAGACTAGCTTTAAGTGGCCCTGTAAAAAGAAATTTTTATAACGGCGGATACCAAGTGGCGAACAACAGGATGATAGGACTAACGCAGTAGTCAGAGTTGTGCTAAAGTAATAATACATACGTACACGTACTGTCGATACTGACGTCTGACTATCAGTCGCTTTAGTATATACGAGTGCCTGAGCTAGAGGAGCTGTGGGTAATGTAGGCTTTGGAAAACCCCACCAGTACCTTTCTTGCCACAAGGTATCAAGTACTCTCCATTAAAAATACTTTGAATTATTTTCTTTCATCCGCTATATACTTCATAGGATGAGGATTATTTACAGAACCACCATAGTCCTGTAAAAAAGCTGTGACACTGTGACTTATTTGAACGGTGGAGAAAAAAAGCGCATGGAATGCTTTTCCAACTGTCGCAAAAGTGTTTCTGGCAGCATATGAGGAAAGGAATAGCGAGGCTTTCGCTATTATTGAAAACCTGCCCTGCATCTCTTCTTGAGAACATTATTCATCGAATCCACCTGATCCATCTAATAAGAAATATAATAAGGTCGGTGATAACTGTTAACATACATGGAGAGACTTGCCAGTACAGTGGTTTTCGGCGTCTGTGTGGAAATAATCCGGTGCAGATGTAAAAAGAAGTGCGGCGGTCTGAGGCGTCTATTCTATCTCACACACCTTTGTCTATTTAAGATTGTACTTTACCCAGGGGGAACTAAAAAATGTACCCATGATGTTAAGAAGTGCTTGGAATTGTGCGACTGCTGCGGACGGCAAAGTAGGTATTTAATAAACAATATAGGGGCAGCGGTTGTCATACGTAGAACTTTGACAGTCGTTACGGGTAGCCAGAAACCAGAAAGTCTGACCAGCCTAACCAAGAGGTATCGTGTCGCCCAGTTACTGGGTTGTGAGTGAAGGTCTGATAGGCAGTCGCTTCATCTAAAACACTGGTATCCAGCTGAATCCGGTTAGGCTGAGATCAAGAATCAAGAAAAGGCTAGGAGATGATGAGATAGGGGCAGAGACTCGAATGCTAGCACTGCACCAAATTATCAGTACTCTGAACAAACAGATATAAGCTATTATTTTGGCCTATAACTCATATATAACTTACAATTAACATATTTTGGAACTCTATTCCTGGCAAAACTATACTATCTGACGTAAAAAATGGCGACATTTTTTAAAACAATTCTTTGCGTCCTGCTATTGGGGCTAACTCTTAAAGTGTTAATCAATGGTGCAGTCACCTTTAACATTATTTTATAAGTAAGTACTTTTAGCATAGTTAAGTATATTTTATGTTGTTACTTTAATTACAGACGTTTGATTCACTTAAAATAGTCAACAGAGCCCGCCCAGCTATAAGATCAAATATGACTTACTTATGTCATTTTTTTATACTTGTACTAAGGGCAAAAACGATAGATTTTTAACAAAAAAAAAACATTTAAATTCATGATCTATTTAATATGATCAAATCTCTATATTTACTAGTAACAAGATTGTAGCAATTTGTAAAAATCGATTTTGTTGTCCTTATTTTACAATGAATTTTGGCTGCTCCGCCAAGCTGTTTTCATTTTTTTTCTAACGATTTTTCTATTTACACTATAGACATATATTATATTTTCAGAATCGATACGCATACAGCTTTTGAATTATATTTTTTTAAAGTCGATATAGCCACGATTTGAAAAATTACGACCATTTAATGTTTTTTGTTACGGTTGAAATTTTCACATTTTAGGGCATAATTCACTTTTTTTGTATGTAGACATGTATTTTTTATTTCAGAAAACGATTGGCCATCTTTAATTTATCCGAAAATGATACCCCACTTGCCCTAGTAACGATAAATTAGGAGTTATGACGACAAACAGAGCGCGCGGCAGAAGAGAACTTCAACCCCTCCCCCTTCCCCCCAGAGGGGTGCCTCCGATTGCCTCCCGGGCGATTTTCACTCTAACCCACCTAACTAACAAGTGTACCAAGTCTCATGCTTTAATGCAAAAAATATTGCTCCCCATACATTAATGGCTTATAACGCCCCCACTATCAGTGTCCCCGAAAACCACGGAAACTATACCCATGATGACCGATATTTTGAAAAAAAAATAGTCGCCATCATGGATTCTGAAATAAACCTCCTTTTCGGCATCAATGTCCCCGAAAACCACGGAAACGATACCCATAAGCGATGTTTTGATAAATGTTAACCGCCATCGTTGGATTCTGAAATGGACCTCATTTTCGGCATCAGTGCCCCCAGAAACCTCGGATACGATACCCATGACCAATATTTTGAAAACATTTAACCACAATCTTGGGTTTTAAATGGACCTCATTTTCGGCTTCAGCGCCGCCGAAAACCACAAAACGTGAGGCCAAGGCGCATATCAAAAAATCTCTCAGCCGCCATCTTGATTTAAAGACATAATCAAAGATTTCCCTTGTTTGGAGTTTATAATACAGGCAGCCAAACTATAACTGTAGTGTAAATGAAAAAATTGCTGCAATATATGGCCGAGCAACACCGGCAATATTGACGGAGTTGCTGGGCCAAGCTCAAAAAATTGCTGCAATAAAATTGCAGCAATTATGTTGCCCGTTTAGAAGCGCCTTAAGAACAGCCTACATGACTATTTGATATATTATGCACAGTGTATTTTACTACTCTACAAATATAATATTACTATTTCACTTACGTTTTCGCTCTTACATCAATGTAGTCACCAACACTAAAGTGAGTTGCAAGCAACTGAGTTCCTGGTGGTATATAAGATTCTGGTGATACCTTAAATCTGCACAAATGTCGCTTAGGTAGCATGCCAGCATTATTAAATAGTCCACAGTACTCTTTAGTTACTGTGCTAGGATCTATAGTCTCAGATCCAACTAACATGCATCCTAAAGTATTTTTTTCTCTCCATAAAACTGAAGCTTTCATTGGACTAAATTCTTCTGGGGGGATGTATTTTATAACATGGTTGTCCACAACCTTAAAATGAATATATACAAAATCATTATAAATAAATATGAGTCATCTCAAATAATAATTAAGTAATTTGCCTTACCTGTAATAATGTTGTAAGCATTTTTTTTCCATCCTTGGACCAAAGGGGATAATTGCCTATTTTACGGGCTATAAGCCCTACCCTGCGAGTTTTTGGATTCCATTCAGCTGCTTGATTTGTGTCAATATTTAACAAGGGTGAATGTAAAGCATTTTGACGTAGCATTTTATCTTGCATTACTTCTTCGATGAACTGTTTATTTTCTTGAGTAATAAATTCCTCTGATGGCTAAAACATATATATATATATATTAAATTTTCAAATTTATAGAAAGCTTTTTGCCAGAAAGATCAAAATAAACACTTATAGTTATTAAATTATTAAAATAACTAGCTGTCCCCTGCGGTTTTACCCGCATTTTTCGTTACTGCTCCGCTCCCGTGGGTCGAAGCGTGATGGTGTAGCCTATAGCATTCTTCGATAAATGGGCTATCTAACACTGAAAGAATTTTTCAAATCGGACCAGTAGTTCCAGAGATTACCCCCTACATACAAACCTACAAACTTACAAATTTTACCTCTTTATAATATTAGTATAGACTAGTATAGATAATAGGTTGTCAAACACTCTTATTCTATCTCAAATTGATGGTCAGATATACACTCCAAAAACATACCACTCTTTCCTTTGGTGCATACCAATAGGGAGGTCGAAATCTAGGTTTTTGCAAAGAACGAGTGAAGATATGACCAATCCTGTAATAAAACATATAAAGGTGTCCGTTACTTAAATTAATAAAAATTTTTATTACAATTTATTTGAGTAGTAGTTTTATAACCTTAATTTACTGAAACTATTGCGTAAAAGATTTAGGTTTGCAGATGCCATAGTTAATGTTTGCACATATGAAGATAAATGCAATTATGATTCGACTCTTTAATTAACTTTTCATGCAGTTTTTATTATATTCTCGTGCTGCGTGCGGCCAAAACAATCCCCAACGGGCCTGCCTGTCTTACGTGCGCTGCCGCGCTGCACTATGACAGTATTGACAGTGAGTCAGTGAGTGACACTGTCGTGTCATGTCAATGACTGTCAACTAGGGGTGCGTTCCAAAAAGGGTAAGAATTACACGGAGTAGTGCGAAAGTTACTCTAGAGCGTTCCGAAATGAGCCGAGTGAAACCGAGGGTAGCCGAACAATATTACTCGACAGCTACCCGAGCAGTATTTCGGAACGCTTTCAGTAGAGTAATTTTCGCACTGACAAGTGCGATTTCTCACCCTTAACTGAGCGTCGTTAAAAATTACCTGACATATGTCAAAATCATATATGCGCCAATGTTGAAGTTCAATGTTGAAGAATGGATTTACTAAAGTAGAAACGAACAAGTAGTACTTATTTATTTGCAAAATATGCTTAAAAAACACGATTTTCCTTCTTTGCAATAGAGAGAAAAGGTTATGTTGACAGTGTCATCATACGACCCTAACCATCATGACCCTAAGGCCACGTCCGCACAGGCAAGTGGCTTGCTTAGCGCCTAGAGCCTAGCGGCTTGCATCCTGGCTACTTGCTTGGATACACGGGTGGCCGCACATGAGGTGGTTTGCGTGGTAGGTCGCTAGGTGCCTTGGGCATTTGCTTGTCGTCACGTTGACGAGATGTCGCTTTCAAAAATAGCTCTAAAACTACTACTCACAGAAAATTCACCTTTAAAATATAGTTCACGGCCTTATCCGTCATGTTGGGTTCATGATAAATAAATCACGGTCAAGTTATGGGGAGTTTAATGTTCTATATAAACAATTTCGTAATTTTGACGATAAATTTTATTAATATTTGCGTATGACCAGGGAAACATTTGATCTACTTCTCAGTAAAGTTAAAGGAAAACTAACTCATTTGGATACTCATCTTAGAAAAAGGTTCCACAAAGGTTTTCTTTTGAAAACTGAAACAATCAATATTTCATCCATTGTTTTCTTCTAACCTCCTATAGTATTACAAAAATCCGAGTTAAGTTTTCACCCAGTGGCTACTTTTCAACCTGGCGCCTCGCAACAAAAAACCAACACGTTTGTTTACATGGATGCACGCCAAGCGACTAGCTAGCTAGGCGCTAAGCGCGCAGTGCAGCCGGTCGCGTTCATTTTAGAACGTTTGTTTTACTAAGCTACTAGCTAGGTGACGCGCTAGACACTAGGCGCTAAGCAAGCCGCCTGCCTGTGCGGACGTGGCCTAACCCGTTCCAAAACAGTAAATCGCTCTGTAGCGTTTAAAAACAGTATAGCCGTTCTCTTTCTTTCGTTGTTTCTATCTCTTTTTAATTTCCGAGTGAATTATTCGCACGTTTTGGAACGCACCCTTACTGAGTAAAATAAAATATCTTATTGAACCTTGTCGTACCTACGCTTTTGTCATGTCTAGTACGGCAAACAATATTATTGTTTGTCGTTTATGTGTTGTAGCGCTTGTTGAACATATTTGTAAACTACTAAAGTAGTTGATCTACATTTTCTAAATCCATTTTGAGCATCGTCAAGAATATTTAACTTTTCTAAGAAAATATACAGCTGATTGCACATGGCTTTTTCAAATACTTTGGAAAAAGTAGGCAGCAGTGCTATGGGCTTAGAAATGGACTTTATTAAAACCCATTGCCACCATTGACAAGGAAAAGGAATTATTGACACTGACTGACTGACACTTGACTGACAGTTAGTTAGAGTTTGTGTATGTATCACAGCTCGTGAAACTTAGTAAATAGAAGAATTATAATAAAAACTATAATTAATTAATATGAACTACAAGTGAACTTCAAAATGGATCTGATTATTATTTTTAATTTATTTATTTTATGTGTCTTATCACAATCGCAAAACGATAATGTAATTATATCAGGACCAGGACTCAAACCAGTAGAAATTATAATGCCGGCAAGATACTTTTTTATTAATTTTACTGATATAAATGCCCAGTCGTAAGTATCATGCCTAAAATGTATAATTCATAATATAAAATAGCAAATAATAAATATAATGTCTATAGTATCGGTGATAAAAAAAATGACAAAGATTCTCACTATACATTTAATACAATGATAAATAAGAATTATATTGTTCTTGATATTTCAAAAACTTGCTTACCGTATTTTAGACATTAAGTAGTTCTCTGAACTGACTTTCTGTCCTCTGCTTTTGATGGCTCAATAATTAACCTAATTTTACAGGTACACTCCAGAATTAAATAAAAAATTGATAGTAGAAATCAATGGTAAATCCACTTCAAGCAAACATTGTCGCGTCTGGGTTAACAAATTAGACAGAAAAGATGGCACTTTCATTGTGCGTTATAAGATTTATGAAACATGCTTTGATTTATCCATACATGTGAACTATGATAGAAAAGATTTGGGGAAGTCTCCATATAAGTTTAAAGGTTTGTATGTTCCTTGCAAGCCTTTGGGGCAATTTTTTAATAAATAAATACGTAAACAAAAAGAAAAACAACAGAAACATGAGTGTAATTTGATTGATAAAATAATTTTGCTTGCAAATTGCATTTGTTTAGAGTACAAATGAAGTTTTTTTTAATATTGTTTTTAACTATGTATTGGCATTATTAAAGTATTTGATAAATGCTTAATTTTTTTTCTAGGACCAATTTATTCCGATCAGTGCGATTGTCCTGAAGAAGATTTTGAAAAGTGGTTCAATAATTATGGCTGCTCACATATTAATGAACAAATTGTAAAAGATCTTAAACCATTTCGTAATTTAGATATGAGAGAACAAGTAAAAAAAATTATTCAAAGATATCATCAGCCAGAAAGTACCAGTTTTTGTCACTATGCCATAAAACAAAACAAGATTTATCGTAATTGTTATGGCAAACATGTTGGTTTTAATATGTTTTCTGATAATATTCTATTATCTTTAATGAGGAAAGTAAAATTACCTGATATGGAACTTGTAATCAATCTGGGCGACTGGCCTCTGGTCCACAAGAGTGACAAACCATTGCCTGTTTTCTCGTGGTGTGGCAGTGACGACACTTATGACATTGTAATGCCAACATATGATTTGACAGAATCTACTTTAGAAAATATGGGAAGGTAAAGTATGTTTCCAATAAATCAGTTCTACAAAGTTTGGTCTATGTATGTTAGAAGGTTTTAAGTTTTTTTTTCCAGAAAACAAATTCAAATCGTTCAGATACATAATTTTTTTTAGGAAACATTCCTTTATTTAAACTAGCTTTCGCCCGCGGCTTCGCTCGCGTTCGAAAGAGACAAAAAGTACCCTATGTTACTCTCCATCCCTTCAACTATCTCCACTTAAAAAATCACGTCAATTGGTCGCTCCGTTTTGCCGTGAAAGAAAGACAAACATACAGACAGACAGACACACTTTTCCATATATAATATTAGTATGGATAGAAACAAATCTGCATACATAGATTTTCAAAAATTCGCTTGTCACACTTGAGTATTGAACCGGCTTAAATCCATTTTTATGACATCACAAACGTTAGTGTCATTAATAAGGATTAAGTCTTTCTAAAGAACATGGTTAATTAAATTCTAAGGACTAATTAATTTTGGGAATTCTATGTCAATTGAACGAGAATTTCGACAGTTATAAATAATCGCCCTTTGATGTCAAAAGTCGAGTTTCATGGTTTTCTTAACGAACGTACGAACCTTAGATTATATATAATCTAAGGTACGAACAAAGCGTGAACAATCTATACTAATATTTTAAAGAGGAAAAATTTGTAATTTTGTATGTAACAAATAAACACAAAACCTACTGGACCAATTTCAAAAAATCTTTTTTCATTAGAAAGAAGCTACATTATCCCTAAGTAACATAGGCTATATAATATCACGCTATGTCCCACGGGAGCGAAGCAGTAACCAAATACCTAACGTAACGCGGGTGGAACTGTGAGGAACAGCTAGTTTATTCTTGTAAATGACACTATATGTATACCTAAATGGTGCGCGAGAGCGAAGCCGCGGGCGCAACTAATTATTAATGATGTTTGATGAATGATGACAGTTTTTTTTGTGGTTGCAGAGTGACTTTAGACACATTATCAGTTCAGAGTGGTGCAGAAATTGCTTGGGAAGAGCGCGTACCGCGAGCTGTATGGCGCGGTCGGGACTCGCGCGCCGAACGTTTAAAACTTGTTGATATCGCACGCGCTAATCCAGACTTGTTTAATGTTTCCTTAACGAATTTCTTTTTCTTTAGAGATAAAGAAGCTCAATATGGACCTAAACAACCCCATATATCCTTTTTTAAATTCTTTGATGTAAGTTTAATTTCGTTTTCTTTTTTATTAATACGAAGACTTTCTTATCGTCCAAGCATTGTTAGATCTAGAATCAACTCAACTTAAAAAAGCAGTCATGATGAAGCTCCCATTGACGATATTTTATTATCAGGTAGGTAGATATCATAATCATGTCTTATTTTTCAGTTTAAATATCAAATTAATGTTGATGGGACGGTAGCCGCGTATCGCATGCCGTACCTGTTAGCGGGAGGAGGCTTGGTTCTTAAACAGAATTCACCGTACCACGAACATTTTTACAAGCAACTTATGCCTTGGAAACATTATGTACCCGTAACACGAGATTTGTCCGATTTAGTTGAACGTGTAACATGGGCGCGGGACCACGATGAAGAAGCACATCAAATTGCTATAAATGCAAGGAAGTTTGCAAACGAGCATTTATTGCCGCTACACGTTATTTGTTACCATGCAGCTTTATTTTGGGTATGTGAATTTATGTTAATAAACATAATTATCTTCTACACTAAACCTTCAAACACACGTGATTCCAGACACTATAGAAAGACAATAGCAGCTCGACAGCCGGCTGTCGCTTGGTCGTTGAAAGGCTAATATTACAAAGCTGAAGAGTTTGTTTGGTTGATCGCGTTAATCTCAGAATCTACTGGTCAGAATGGAAAAATATTTTTATGTTAGATAGTCCGTTTTTGGAGGTTGGTTAATATCACGCTACAACGTATGGGAGCGGAGCACTGACCAAAAAACGAGGATGACACCGCGGGGGATAGCTGGTAAAGTAATTTTGACTGATTATGGTAACTTTTTTATGTGATACCCAGTACTGGTTTGGTTTTTGGTTTGGTGATTTGAGACACAATAGAAAGAATGGTGCCGATTCTCTTATTCACTAACTAAATTTAAGTTAAATGAATCTTTCTCTTTTCTTTTTTCATTTTAACTTGTTAAGTTTGTGTACAAGAAAATTAGCACCAATAGCAGCTGAGCTGTCGCTTGGTCGTCGAAAGGTTCATACAAAACATTCTTTTTTTTTAGGAATGGAGCAAAGTTGTAAAAAGTGAAACAAATATAGAAGAAAATATGACCCATGTTCCGCAACCTGCTTACAGTTGCGATTGTAAATTCCAAAAGTCAAATTACCGTGACGATCTGTGATATTAATCATACTTATACGTTAAAAATCCTGCCTTACTAAGTAAAAATGTACATAAAACAATTAGGTACAACTAGAATATAATATTTCTTATAATCATTATTTTTTATTGCTTCTTTTCAAGAATCACTACGCTACACTAGGACATAGTTGGACGGAATACAGAGACGCCAAATGCGTTTGACTATTTTCCAGAAGTGCACACTACCGACTAGAATCTAAGCTCTTATAGATCCTGGGTGTCACCACTGCAGTAACGGTCGCCTGGAGGACACGGTCGAGCACACAGTGGAGGTGTGCCGCGCATGGGCGGACCATCGACGTGTCCTCGTAGAGGCGATCGGCGGCGGTGACCTCTCGCGCCCGGCGCTGGTTCAGGCCATGCTGCGGGGCGAGACGGAATGGGATGCCGTCGCCTCCTTCTGCGAAGCAGTTATGCTAGTGAAGGAAGCGGCGGCGCGCGAGAGGCAACGACGAGCCTCTCGCCCCGGACTAAGACCCAGGCGAAGACGCCGAGAGTCGCAAGACGACTACCGGCCACCGTAGGCGCGGTTCTGCGGATGGCGAGCGATGGGTAGCTCGCCGCCCGGCTAGGACCAGGACCGCGTACACGGCGCGTTTTGTTCCACGCGCGCCTCAAAGAGAAGGAGTCAGCACAGGAAGGGGCCCAACAGGGCCAACGCCTGCCGGGGTTGCGGAATGTTTATAATAGTTACCGTGACCCTGGAATATAAAGGGCAATCGAAGGAACATGAGTGGGTTTTAGTCAGTAAGAGTCTGACACGCCCTCCCGCCGCACCCAGGACGGGAGCAGTCATTGGATGATTTCCCACTCACCAAAAAAAAAAAAAAAAACTCTTATAGATCAGATATCCAAATACCATAGTTTTTTTTTGGGGAGTGGGAAATCATCAAATGACTTCTCCCGCCGTGGCGGCGGGAGCGCGTGTCAGACTTTTTTGAATTTTTTTTTTGAAAAAGCAAATGTGATATATTATTTCGAATAAAAGTCATACTTAATATTGTATTATTTTTTATTAACAAAATACCTATGCTTTCATTATCACCCCTACCTACTACTTAAGTGCGGTATAATGGTAACGTAAAAAACGATTTTAAAAACGCTGCTTTAATGTCTAAAAACTTGCAAGGTTTGGGAACAATGAAGAATATTTTTTTAATCCAGGTTGGAGGAAACTAAAGATTGTTTGTGGGGTCCGAGTGTAATTTATCTATAATCTGACTGAAAAACAGACAGACAGACACACTGGACACACACACTTTCCCCATTTATAATATTAGTTTGGATTTGTATGTATTTATAAATTATAAAAGTATGTGTATATCAGTTGTCTGGTTACCATAGTATAGTATAAGCTTGTTTAGTTTGGAATGAGATGGCTGTGTGTGTTGTCCCAGGATAAAAGTACTGCACTAGCAATTATCGTATACAAAGTGTGGAAAAATCAGTGGTGTGACAAACGAGAAAAATAATCCTGTTTGTCATACTGGTGTGATAATCTGTGACTACGAGTCGGCAATACTCAGCAATGGGATATTTTATTTGAGCACAGCGAGGGGTTTAAAGTAAGTCACTCGAGTTCAAAATAGTATTGCTCGGTGCTCCCGACTTCCCGTGCTAGAATCTGCTCTTCTTTTATCACCCTTTAGAGAAAACAAACGTAATACATTTGTTTTCTTTTGTAAATCAAGTATAATTAATTACCTAACAGGACAATACGTCATGAACTCCAACGATCAATGAACGTGGTCGTGGTGTCTTGCGAAAGATTTAATACACTTGCTGGTTAGGTTATTTTATATTTCCGTATTCTTATAGGATACACTAAAAAGTTAACAATAAAAAGAGCAAGCGCCTGTTCTTTTTTTTTTAACCAAGACCCTTATTGTCGGTAGAGTTTCGTCAATTAAAATAGTTCCCAAAAAATATATTTCATTATTTCATTCATTGCACTTTCATCCAACCAAGCGAAGCTGGGCTGAGCAATAAAACAGGGGATTAATAATCAACAATATAATATATTAGCTCGCTATCGGTACATGGCGACGTCGGGGCTGCGGTAGAAGCACATGTAGGCGTCGGAGAGCAGTCGCTTGGCGTGCGCGGGCAGCGCGCGGTCGGGCGCGCTCAGGCCGCGCGCGCCCTCCTCGCTCAGCCACGCGCCCAGCTCGGAGATACACACGATCTCTGGGATGTTGTACCCGTTGCGCTCTCCTAAACAGATTAGGTACCAACATGACTCATCATCAATGGGGCATTTTACATCATAAGGCCCGGTATCCACCAAAGCGGAGAGGAGAGGAGATGTGTCGTTCAACTAATAAGTTTGCGTCATTTTGACAGCACAGCCCCTAGTTTGGGCACAGTAAAATATTCTATTGGTTAATTACGACACATTTCCTCTCCGCTTTGGTGGATACCGGGCCTTAACCAATAAATATAAGACATAAATTTCTATAAAATCGCCCCCATTTTAAGCCAGCCCATTTTAAATTTACTGTAAAATTAGATTTTTAGGTTTGTAATCAATGAATAGTAAGAAAATCGAGTTGCTTACTTAGTGACGTCATAATATTGCCATACAAAATCTACGGGGTAATCGTGTTTTGACAGCTCATAAAAAGTACGTCAATTTGATGATGATGTAAAAAAGCTTTTTCCAAAAAAAGATAACCGACTTCAAAAACTAAAAGCACAAAAATAACTATTTCGGAAGTCGCTGGCAACACTATTCGACCGGCAGAAGAGAAGCCACCGACTTCCGAAATAATTTGAAGTCTGTTATCTTTTTTTGGAAAAAGCTTTTTATTTTTTACTTTTTAGTTAAAATTCGCAATGTTTGACTACGTTTTAGAGTAACTTTCAAAATAAAACTACTTATAAGCTTACAAAATGAAAACGGCTCCATGCGCGCAACGTCACGGGATATCCATTAGTGTGACTAAAACCTTCCACAAAATGTAACAAACACTTTGCTGAAAACCGCATCAAAATCGTTTTTTTTGAAGTCTGTTAAAAATACCGTATTCACAGAGGCACCCATTATCTTCCATTCTAATTATGCGACCTTTGCGTTTCCGATTTTAGTTCTAGAACATGTCACCATCACAATAGCTCACGAGGATGTTGGATGAACTTAAGAAAAAAAGTCAATTAGAATGACTAAAGCATTTTATAGTCATACTAGCGGCCCGTCCCAGCTTTGCACGGGTAGATATAAGATGACACAATAAAAACACAATAATAACAAAATAATAGATAACACAATGATAATAAAACTTTTTTTTAATTTGATCGCAGCGCTAACTGTCGGGACAGACTAAAATTAAAATTCGAATATTATTTAAAATTTGACACTGCGATGGTAGCGTCGACATGTTAAGAAGTACTGCTACGCATTTTCTTATAGAACCTTTTTAATATCATTGTTTATGTTTATGATATCTGAAAGTGATTATTATTTAAAATTGGACACTGCGATGGTAGCGCCGTCTGTCAGACCCAATGTAAAACATTCCAAAATCAACAAATACTAATAAATTAATTGTGACTGTCAAATAATAACAGACAAATAATTAGCAATTAATTAAAATTGCGACTATAATTTGAGATTTAAACTATCCTATCTCTCAAGTTGGATCGAACTGCACATGGTGTGCGAATTTTATTATAATCGGTTAGGTGGTTTAGGAGTCCATTGAGGACAAACATTGTGACACGAGATTTATATATATTAAGATTATTAGTTCAATAACTTCTTACGCAAAGTGTAGAAGTCCTGCTAAAATCATACTGAAATTGAAAGCACCTACCACTACGAACTGAACCCGCGAGCGCATGTTTTGAGGGAACAGCAGATTCGATTGTGCACTGAGGCTAAAAGTGCTTTATTAGAAATTTTTATCGCTGCGCTAGTTATTACTTAACTCATTTAATATAATAAACCAAGGCACAAGCGACGGCTTGATATTTTTACACCTTGTATTATTTAATCAAAAATATCCGAAAAATCATACCTTTTCTGTCAGCCATAGAATCAAAGAAGCACCAGGGAGCGTCGTGGCCGACCCCTGCCTTGACGAAGGCCACGTAATGACTAGTCTCGATGCACAGGACAGCGAACAGTTCCATGTACACTCGCGGCACTGGACAAGACTCCAGTATGTTAGCGAACTCCTCGCAGACAGTAAGCGGTACAGCCTGAAAAATTCATTGAAAACAACATCAAATATGAATTACCATCATCGTAAGAATATTTAGTGGAAGCTTTATGATCTGCATAATTCCTCATCTATTTGCATAGCTATGATTACATTATATCCGGGGTTGCGGAATGTTTATGATTTACAGTTACTGTGACCCCGGAACATAAAGGGCAACCGAAGGAACATGAGTGTGTTTTAGTCAGTAAAAGTCTGACACGGTCTCCCGCCCCATGGCGGGAGAAGTGATTTGATGATTTCCCATTTCCAAAAAAAATGATTACATTAATTATATATTACATCATATGATAACAACAAATGCTAAAAAAAACAATATTTAAGGGTTCCTTCTCAAAGGGTGGTAATTGGTACGAAACCCTTCGTACGTATTAAGCTAGTTTTTAAAGTTTAACTTTAGTTAATTGGGGCAGCATGATAACTTTTAATAAAGAGTTTTAAGTTGCAACGACCAACCGACAGCCGACTGTCGGGCTGCTATTGTGTCTCAAATCACGTGTGTTCCAAGGATTAACTGAATAAATGTAAGTATTAATAAACCTGCCTTTTTGAGCCTCTGCCGGTGTTGCGGAATAGTTGTAATAGTTACCGCGGTCTCGGAACATAAAGAGACACAAAAGAGGGTGGATTTTAGTTAGTAAAAGTGTGGCACTACCTCCCGCGCCGCCCAGGGCGGGAGAATTCATTAGGTGATTTCGCATCCATAAAAAAATAATGAAAGAACCTTGTGATGCGGTCGCGTGGCGTGCGCGATGCGGCGACAGCTGTCGCACAGCGCGCCCGCCTCCAGCGCCGCGCCCGCGCACGCGCCGCACTCCCAGCGCGCCAGCGAGCCGCACACCGTGCACTGCCGGGGCACTGCCCACAAACACATTGTGCTAACGAACCAACTCTAATATATGCTGGCTGGCAATTAGTGTACGACCCAACTAGCAAAAAGTGGTTTTGAAACCATCCTAGAACCATAATTATCGAGGACTATATCAAACTTATATCCGCATATAAGTTGCGAAAAGGGCCCACTTTATAAGTCTACTTTTACTTATGATGTATTTATATTAGACCGCTGAAATGCCTTTGACGCCTATATGACTCCTATAATAGAATTTTGTCAATACAATTACTCTTGTAAATCTCAATATAGGTAAGTTTTAGTAAAAAATAAGAATAATACGCTCCTAGAAATGCTTCAATAAGTTCATATATTGTAAAAAGTCGTATGTGTATTGAGCATTGTTGTGCTCTATGAAAAAAATATTTTTATTTCGAGTGTCATATTTTATATGAGTCAGAATTTATTCATGTCAACCAAAATAGAAAAACAAAATCTTACTTTTGTCAAGTTGTTACTCTTATAGCTCAATCGTAGGGGAACGTGAATTTTCTGTGAAATCTATCATGGTATCGAAATTAAAGAAAATTTTATTGGTGAGCATTTCCGAGTGTGATATAGTGCTAATATAAGTATTTTTAGCATTTTTAAGTGTGACATAGTACCAATTTAAGTATATTGGTTCTATATCGGGTTTTCTCAAAACTGAAGAGGAGTCGCCATTGTACGTACAGTACCTGGCCAAATTATTAGGGGCAGTTCTGTATTGTGGTTGGACTGCTTTTATCAAGAAAATTATTAGGTGATGGTCCATGCGGTATTTTTTTATTAAAAAACCTTATTAATTGAGATAATAAAAACAACAAATGTGAAGTCGAAATTAAAACTACAAATTACTAAAAATATCGCGTTACTTACTTAAGTAAGGAAATATTTTGTGTATAATTGAATATTTTGTGATGCCTTACTATCAGGTCTTGTAACTACAGGCTATACTTGTACCTATTATAGCTGACACCTATAATAGCTGCTAAATCTCTCTAAGAGTGTTTAAAGTGCAGCAATAACGTTTGTGTTTTTATGATTTTTGGTGGAGACGCAATGCAATTTGAAAAAAAAAGTATGCAATCAGAAATATTGCTCGAAATCTGATCAGAAATATTAGTTTAAATAGAAAAATCTTGTAAAATGAACACAACCCTTATTTTGCCACCAATGAAACAAATATAATTTTTAAAGGAATTCAACAAAATTGTTATATATTAGAAACTATACCACTTTTATGAATATGGCTCTATCTCATGGTGCTATCACATTACAAAAATTATAATAATCATACCAGTGTAGTGCTACCAAACCTTAAAACCTACATATATGAAACTATTATTTAGTTTTCTTGATTAAGAAACCTACATATTATAAGAATCTATCATTTAGTTTTCTTGATTAAGGTGTTTGAACAAAAAAAAAATATTTGATCACTGTCCCTAATAATTTGGCCACCCATGGTAATTAAAATCGCTTGATGTCAAATCCTACAATAGAATTTGCAAAACTATATAAAGCGTGTTTACGCCTACGTATTAGTCGTTACAGGCAAAAATGGCTTCTTAAGAGTTTTAACAAGGATTGTTAAAGATTACTTGGACTATAACACTACTGTGAAATGCCTAAATAAATATGTCTAGGTTTAAATCGGCATACGATAAATAGATATCCTAGAGAACATTAATTTATCCTACCGAGTGTTGGTGATTTATTAAAACTTACTTTTAGGCAACTTTTAAGCTTATATAAAACCAAACCATAAATAATTTACAGTAATTAAAATTTAAATTACTTATATTGGCCATAAAAATATAGCTTATATGAGGTTATAAGTAAAAATAACAAGAGTAATTGCTCCTCAGTGCAAATATTCTTGGTACATGCTCCTACAGGAGTATTAAGATTTAAATGGTCCGCAGATGTCATCTTATATGCGTATATAAGTCGAAGCAACTGGACAAATTACTCTTGAGTGCAATTACTCTTGTTTCATGCTTTTATAGGAGTCTTGATCCTGTATTTGCCAGGAAATATGATCCGATATACCGATATAAGTACAAATTATAGGATTAATAATACTTGAGTAAAAACAGCATTTATGTATCCTGTTAAAAGCGCAGTAGCAACTACCAAAACCATAATTGGCGCTTTATAATTCCAAACAGCATTATACAATCGCTTTCCAGGATTATTTTGCTTGTTGGGGATACTTAAACACGTGAATGTGCTCATTTGCCTGGTGGTAGGCAAAAGTCACGCGGCGAGCCTGGTGGGTCTTTGGGATCCGAAAATAAAATGGTGTTTTTATGTTACAAATTGCGTCTAAATATCAAAGTTTTTATTCATACTATACAGGGTTATTGGTAGAACACCGACACGACATCCTCTCAGGACTATGTTACTAACATCATAATCAACAACTTTTGTTGTACGACATTTTAAAAATTATCATATTTTAATTCATTACATTTTCATACAAAATTAAAAATATTTAAATTGAACACTCTAAATGTGACGAAGTCTGCGTAGCATACGAGGACAGTGGGCGGCAATCGTAGGTATGTTGTTACGGCACAATACAGAGTTGAAATGTGTTAGATAGGACAACGAAATCTTGAAGATTTGTTTTTGGTAAATGTATAACATTTTGTAAAAATCATAGCATAGAACAAAAGTTGTTGTTTATGATGATAGTAACATAGTCCTGAGAGGATGTCGGTGTTTTACCAATAACCCTGTATAACTACAATAATAGGTAAAATAAGAAAAATCCATACACAAGGAGTTTACATACCTTCATTAAATAAATGAAAAACCTGTTAACTTCACGTAACAAAAATCAACAACTAACATTAAACTTCTTGGAAGGGTTTTTTAGACCCGATCGCGCAATATATGCGTCTAACTTGAATTTACAGGCGTTATGGACTGCGGGAGATATGGCAAAACGGCTGCTGGTCTATATTACGTTACTCAGGAGTGTGGAGCGCTTGATCCAAGACTAAAATGTGTAATTGTCGATTTCGTAAAGTAGTGGGTCTATCAAAGCCACCAGGCACCCCAAGGGTTAAATGCTACGAACAACGGAGGCCAATAAGTAACTATAGGCGCAGGTAAAGCCGTAAAGCTGTGGGGGACAGCTAGTGTCAAAAAAAGTAACAAAAACAAAACTATACCTAAACCCTAACTAAACAAAACCAATATTTTCTAGAGTCATCAAGAAAATATTTACATTATGTCTAAGACGCTGTGACGATGTGACACACACGTTTATTAAGCACCAAAAAATTTTTTTATTTAAATTAATCAGATTAAAAACTTTTGATTTTAATACTTACAACCCTCTATTAAGTCAGTGACATCCAAAAGAGGAGATGGTAATACTCTTTGGTATAATTTGTATTGCTTGCCGAATCGTGGCATTTGAATGATGAAAGCTGCTGGAACCTGCAAATACATTTTTTATATATTACCACAAAAATATCGAAATATGAAACCCAACTAATGTTTCGACTTAATAGATGAGACACAAAGACAAAGGGTCTTTATGTCTCATCATTTTCATCATTTCAATATAATTTACTTTGATGCGAGCATATCCGAGTATACGGGGTGGACAGTTTTAATGGGCTCTGGATGAAAATCTTAAAATGCAGTTTAGTTCCTTTTTAAAAATAAAGGATTATTTCCTTTTAGTGAAATAATCTATCTTAATGATTTAAGTTAGTTTTCTTACAGCCCATTGTAACTTTCCACCCTGTGTATGTATCAATTCCTTATCAAGTACATGACGTCATATCTACTAGCAGATCATTTCATACAAGTTCTGTTTAATTTTAGAATACATTATCGGGAAAATAGTGCGTATACTGTGAGGTCATTAAGCAGGCCCTAGGTCGAGTTAATGATTTTAGCTTTTTTTTCTATTTTTAATTAGGGACATTTACCGCGGTGCTTTTAACAGTGCAGTGATTGCCTTTATTCCACCTGATTAAAATCTTACCTCGCTTAGTTTCACAGAAGACGTGGTAAACGACTGCTCTAAAAGCTGCTGTACGGTGGGTAACGAAACATGTTCGTCTTTCTCTACAAACAGTTGATAACAATAAGCTTCTTGTCCTGACGACAACTTGAGGAACGGCTCTGCACGCAGTAACTGCGCTACTAAACCATTTAAAAATTCTTCTGGATCCTGGAACAAGTAGATATTAAGAAATTTATGTGGAATCTTATTGTAGCACTTGTTTCATAACATTCTATTATCTACACATAAATTAAAGTAAAGTTTGGATTTTAAGCCAGAATATTTTTTCGGTTGTTAATCCATACTAATATTATAAATGAGAAAGTGTGTCTGTCTGTCTTTCTTTCACGACAAAACGGAGCGACGGATTGACGTGATTTTTTAAGTGGAGATAGTTGAAGGGATGGAGAGTAACATAGGCTACTTTTTGTCTCTTTCTAACGCGAGCGAAGCCGCGGGCAGAAGCGAGTAAATAATAAACATATTTTTTTTAGATAAAACTTACTATCATATTATCTAAAAAAAAAATATTGTAAGGCATACCAAGACTATTTACATATATTTAAATATCTAACACTAACATCAATATTAGGTTATTAATTACCAAAAACATTTACAACAAAAGTTTAGAAAACAAGTCAAGATTGCTTACATTTAGTTAGTTACCTATACCAATGGGGTAGATATTGAAGCACATAATATAATACACACACGCATCCATACTAATATTATAAATGGGAAAGTGTGTCTGTCTGTATGTTTGTCTTTCTTTCACGGCTAAACGGAGCGACGAATTGACGTGATTTTTTAAGTGGAGATAGTTGAAGGGATGGAGAGTAACATAGGCTACTTTTTGTCTCTTTCTAACGCGAGCGAAGCCGCGGGCAGAAGTTAGTATTATAATACAATAAATCCTTACCTTTTCTTCGGATGTTAAACCAGGAACGTCGGAAAGTCTTTCAAGCAAAGTACGAAGCTTCATGACACGGTCAGCGCGCACGTAGCCGTGCCTCCTCAGTGGGTTCACAATTTCTTCGCGAAGAACCCGCTGTACTTCGGAATAATGTGGAGAGTCCTGTAAATTTTTCGCGTTTTAACAGTACTTACACCTGGTTATCTCAAGGAAAGTCAGTATTAACATGGTACTTATCACTACTAGTGTAAAACAAAGTCGCTATCCGCCGTCTGTCCCTATGTATGCTTAGATATTTAAAACTACGCAACGGATTTTGATGAGGTTTTTTTAATAGATAGAGTGATTCTTAAGGAAGATTTATATGTATAATACATGCATAATATAGTAGAGAAAAGCCGGGATTTTTAAATATTTGTAACACCCGTGCGAAGCTGGGGCGGGTCGCTAGTGCAACTATATAAAACAAAGTTATTTACGCCATTTATAGCTCCAGTACGACTGGACTGTTTTTATTATCTTTGATAGATATATCTGCCCCAAATAGCAGAATAACTATTATTTATACAAAAAATTTAAGAAATAAAAAATGACATTAGATTCAATTATCCAAATCAATCCAATACAACGCCATCTCTGAGTCATGACAGAAACAAAACACCATAAAAATTAACATGGCGTCGTATTGCGGGTCCGTTGGACACGAAAAAAACCCTAAACGTAATTTAAACATATAATACATTTGAACATTATATAAATGTATGATGAGAGGTATTTTGCACTTAAATAAATAATTAGCATACTTTACCTCAGGCTCAGGAGGCCGATACAGAAGGGCATCAAACACACTTGTGAAGGTGAACATGGCGAAAAGTGTGGCATCTAGATAACAAGAGTTGTGGTGTCCTTGGATGCCGCGGTTCTTGCCGGCCAGCTCTCCAAGCGAACTGAGCGGTGCCACCGTGCCGGGCACCACGGGACAGTCCGGCTGAAACATTGAGTTAGTGTTCACAAACGGGAATTGGGGGCCCTGTCAGAAAGTATTAAGTTTACCAAGTACTAAACAAACTCTGTCTCCTATTTTCGCAGACAGTTCAGTTTTTGTTATTTCACTTAAGTCAGGGGTTGGAAAATCCTCATGGACGACCTTCGCCTTGACGGAGGCTGTCGGTCTCTTACTGACTGTAAATTACCTTCATGTTGCCTCTATGTATTAGCTAATATAGCGCTCGCATCGGGAAACCTGTGATAATGAAAGACCCCGGCCCTGTGTACCGATAAGATAAAGATGGCACTGGTTAGAGTGCATTGACGTACATAGAAAGCTGATAACCACCATCCATAATTCTAAGCTCCAATCGGTTAGACCTCACACAATTGCAAATTCCGATGAGAACTTAATGTCGACTTTATTGCCTGCTATCATAAACCAGCTATTGCCTGGAAGGCTCTAGGTATATAAAGAAGACATAGCAGAGCGTAACAATAAGATGGTACGACTGGAAAAAAGCCGCGGACCCCTCAAAGAGTTGATGGCAGCTTTAGGGGGCCCGATTCAATGTAAGCCTGTGGAGTAGCTAGGAATTAATGAAGGATGTCAGAGCTTCATATGAAACCTGATCAAAGTGGTCGGCATCGTGCATGTCGCTGGTGTCGGGCGGCGGCGTGTCGCGGAAGCGCGCGTCGCGGCGGCACAGCGGCAGCGGCACGAACAGCGCGCGCCCGGCCGCGCACGAGAACAGGCGCGCGCCGCCGCGCGAGCCGTCGCCCAGCCCGCACACGCTCTGCTCCAGCTCCACGCCTGCCGTGGCCGTGTCTGGACAAAATATTATGGGGCGAGTCGCCTAATAATCTTGTTTTGTTTTCTTCCAAAGAAGTGTCTTAACAGACTGACGAACTACTAATAAATTCTACGTTGAAAAGTTATAGGCTTTTCAGTTTGATGTTTGCCATAGTCGAGTTATAAACAAATGTTAAACTATGAACTTCTTAGACCATTATGTTATGTTATTACAGAGGATAAAAGAAAAAAATACCATCAATTACTCCTATCCATCTGACAACGCCGTAATAATGTTGGTCGACATCAGTAGCGACTTCCACGAGCGAACCGACTCCGATGTCTTCGGCCACATGTACTGACGAAGGTCTGGCGGCCGCGGGAGCCGCTCGGGGCGAACCCAGCACGGGCGAATCATACAGCTCTTCAGGAACGACGTCCGCATTGCATATGTCTATAAATCAAACAACTAAAATGAACTTAACAATCAAACCACAGGGTCGGTTGTTGTTGGTGTCGTCGCGTAAACGTGTCCTTTGCTTAGCAGAGGACGTTTTTGTTTAATTAAATAATGAATTGGGAACCGTCATCCTCATTACATTCAGAATAATACTTCCGACCAGTTTGAAACTAGGACACAAGTTCACTACCGGTAAACTTCGCATTTCGTGTTCACAATATCATTTTATAAAATAAATAAAATTAGCAAAATTAATCAGTTTCTTAAAATAATGTTAACAGAAAAAAAATTAAATTGTTTCGGCCATACACTGTTCACATTCAAGCACACAAAGTGGTATTTCATCAATAGATAAGTCACGTAAATACGACATGTTGGTAGACTATGCACTGACGAGCGTGCCAGCCGGCTGGCCGCCCCCTGCCTCACTAATGCCTAAAATTAGATCCAGAAAAGCTACTCGCTATAATCGGACGATAGATATACACAGAGTTCTACGTTCAGTGCTCTAGCATGACATTGCTGTGTTTGATAATAAAATAAAGCAGTAAACTGTGATACAATTAAAATACTCCCCAGCCATGAATAAACCGGTAACGTATAGTCCTGTATCTCATAATAACATAACAATAATATTAAACAATGAGAGATTGAGAGTATTAAATAATTTTCATTCTGTGCGTGACTTCGTCCTCATGAAAGTACATAATACATTTTAGGTGGATCGACAATCGAACGACTTATTCAACCTTGGAAAATTGAAATACAGCGCCGTGGCTTTACTTAACAAAACAAATACTTGATAAAAGTTCTCTTAAAGTTTACTAACTACTTACTTGCCCTGTTTTGTTGAAGTAAACAGTAGTGCCCTTAGGACAAATAAAAAAATTGGCACACTGATACACTTTGCAGAGAATTGTATGTTTATATACATTTAATACTAGTGAAGGTAATTAATGAATAATAATATTTTAAAACTAAAGAGTTTGTTTATACGTTTAGGCAGGCTAACATAAATACTTGTTCCGAAGTGAAATAAAAAATCCTTTTGGGGTCCCTCTTTGAGGAGTGGTTGGAGAGGCGCCACGGCGCTCTCTTGTATCGCCTGACTCAGGTCCTCACCGGACACGGTCAGTTTAGAAGGTTCCTGTGTCGGATTCAGGCGGAAGCGACGCCTGGGTATTACCACTGCAGCAACGGTCGCCTGGAGGACACGGTTGAGTATACGGTGAAGGTGTGCCCCGCTTGGGCGGACCATCGCCGTGTCCTCGCAGAGGCGATCGGCGGGGGTGACTGAATGGGAAGCCGTCGCCTCGTTCTACGAAGCAGTCATGCTGGAGAAGGAAGCGGCGGCGAGCGTGAGGCAGCGTGAAGCCTCACGCCCCGGACAGGCCGAAGCGTAGACGTCGTGAGTCGCAAGACGACTACCGGCCACCGGTAGGCGCGGGTCTGCGGACGGCGAGCGATGGGTAGCTCGCCGCCCGACTAGGACGTAGGGTTCCGTAGTTTCCCGTTCGTCACAATAAGTGTTCCCACTTATAAGTTTAAAAAAAAGGCTATTTGTTACGTTGACATACTAAGTACGCAGAAATTATTTTGTACAACCTTTTTGTCTTTTTTGTACAAAAACTGTTCTTTCTATCAAGTTCAAAATAATTTTCCTAGAAAGTACTTATAAAGTTCTACTTTCCAGATTTTTTTCATATTTTTTTTACGCTTTAATTTTTTTTTTTGGAGCGATTATTTTCGATATAATTGACATTATCAAAAACTGATTTTAGTAAACCCCTTTTCATTTTTAAATACCTATCCAACAACATATCACACGTCAGGGTTAAAATAAAAAAAAATCACTTCCCTCTTTAATTTTTTTTCCAATTTTTATTTTTACCACTTTGTCGGCGTGGTTGATATACATATTGGTACCAAATTTCAGCTTTCTAGTGCAAACGGTCACAGAGATTAAGCGAGGACGGACGGACAGACAGACAGACATGGCGAAACTATAAGGGTTCCTAGTTGACTACGGAACCCTAAAAAGGGCCATGGTATTTGTAGGTTCCAATATTATTTTTATTAAAAAAATAGGGACCTTTCCAGAAATTTACTAATGTTTCACTTTTACTATTGACTTTTTACTCTAATAAAAGTAACTATAGTCTTATAACCAATAAGCCAACTATAGACAATATTGAAGTGTTGAGGAAACTACTTTAAATCGTTAAGATAGATTATTTCACTCAAAGGAAACATTTCTTTATTTTAAAAAAGAAATAAAAATGCATTTAAAGGTTTTTGAAAATATGTTACACCTGGGAATCGAACTGGCTAAAAAAAGGAGAAAACAACATTTTGTACAATCAACCAAATGGAATCGTGACCCACCATAAGCTTATTTTCCTACAGACATTCAAATACAATTAGGTCGACAATCGCGTAAACATGTATTAAAATGTCACACATCTAGTTTTATTATTTTGACAGCTTCAAACGATTGGTCGTCGAAATGGGTCATTGATTCAATTTTGTCGATATTTTTGTGGACATCAAAGGTTTGTTAGATTGGGTCATTCATAAGGATCTAATCCATTTTATTTAATTTACCATATTTGTTTGTAACAAACATAGAACAACACAGGCTACCGGCGCGGCGGACTGGTTGGTGGCCTGTGTTGCTCTAAGGTAACAAACATGGTAAATTAAATCAGAAGAAAACCATGAAAATTTACTTTTTAAATCAAAGGGCTAATTTTACTGTTGATAATTTTCATTTTTTAGAAATAATATTCTTCAGATTTATGGTTTTCCTTTAATTTGAACAATGTTTGTTAGAGAGATTTGGTCCCTATAAATGATCCTAACATCTGATGGCTTAAAAGTAGTGTTATTTTTTCCAATTTCAGCCAGTTCAATTCCCCAGTGTGGAAAGCAAAATTTCGAAAAAGTTTGAATGTCATTTTGTTTCTTTTTACAAATAAAGGTTGAGTGTTTCTTTTTACTAAAATTAATTATCTTAACGATTTAAGGTAGTTTTCTTCCAGAGCCCATTGAAACGGTCCACCCTGTATACAGACTCCAGCAAATCAAGCTACTACAATCAGTAAAATTACTCAGGCTTTCAACTTTTTGTTGGTAGATTAGGATTTTGTTGCTGTCAAAAAAGCTTAAATTTTTACACAGATTTATTGGCTTATCTCTTTGTTTGAAAAAGACCAGTAATGTAATACAATAGTCTGGAATTATAGCTAGGTAGAGTACTACTAATTAATAATGGAACCTAATATTCAAAGAGTTTTGCAATGATTTCCCTTTTCCAATAATATATTATCACAAAAAACATAAAAATGACTGCAATTACATTACGCACCAACTAGTATTCCAGTCTCAATCTTCTTTGGTTCATGAACCATTTTTTGTTGTGTGTCTTCGCTAACTGTTGTAGGAGGTTGATTGCTATTTGGTTTATTGCGTCTCCGCTCTGGTGCTAAATGAGCCAGCAAGTTTACAGATTTGACTCGCTCATTGTGTGAAGTTCGCTGCATAGTGGGTTTGTAGTTACGCAGCACAGTTCCATACTCAGTCTGCACAGGCTCACGTGGAGCTGGTGGCCAGCTACCTCCAATCAAATTAAATAAATCAACCTGAAATCATGCAATACTATATTATATCTTACTGTTACTTCAGCTTGCAATTCAGTTTAGAAAATTTATCATGCAGTTCTTGTTAATCACCAGTATGAAACAAGTTAAAAATGTTCCTTTGAACATTTGATTATTTTATATTACATACTAACATGCTTTTAAATTCAAACCTTAAAAAACTGTTAGTCATAAATTTTAATTTGCATTAATTATTGCCACACACATTTATTATTGCCAATTGATTCCTCATAAAAAAAGTAATTGACATATTTCATGGGAGGTAATGTAAAACATAGATGCTTACTGATTTACCAGATTTACAATAATCTTGATTAAAATAGTAATAATTTTGTGTATAAGAAGAACTAATTAATACACTTTTGACATTATTAGTATGGTATAATCGGGCTGAAGGCTCATTGATGAGCGTGTATTCAAGTGATGTTTCCAAAGATTATTAATTATACAAATAATACCTATAGTACCCATATTAAAAACAAACCACTGCAGTAAAACAGGGCAAATAACTTACAATGGACTCTTTGTGGCTCTCTTAGTTAAGAGAAAGCTAGGTGGCAAAATACCTTCACTGCTTATTTATGTTACCCAAGTACCAATTATTAATTGATCAAACAATACCTAAATATTAGATATACCTAAATTAGACCACAACAAACAAAGAAAGCTTTTAATTTTGCTATTAGTTATTGGTGCCTTAACATTCAATTGTTTTGTGACATTAGTGTTGTATAAAAAAATATGTTATTGTTAATCAAAACCTGTTGGGTGTCTCTGCTGTGATTGTTATCGTTTTCTGGAGATATTTCACTCGTATCATTATTCATCTCGTTGACCAAACGTCGACAAAGTATAATCCCCTAACAATGGTACTTATTCATAAACTATAATAAATGATTTTGGACTTTTTAAATTAGATACATTCTATCTTTCTACAATGTAAAGAATTTTTCTCGATCACTACTTGTTTATTTTTAAAGATACTAGCAGAAAACAACCAACCTGAGTCAAGTACAAACAATAATAAAAATAATAACACTACACAGACAGTAACAAACGTATTAGACTGTAAATATAAAAATTAACAACAGAAACCGACGAATCTTCGACGAATATTATGTGAACAACCATGACATTGACAACAACAAATGGACAATAAAATATGAATGAGATATTGATTGACTATAGGTATGTTAAAAAATAATCGATTTTTATTGTCGATTTTTATATTAATATCAATCGCTTTTTAATAAATCGATTATATAAATTACGAGCTTAAATCGAACTTTTGAGAAATAGCTTATTATCTATTCAACAGATGAAAATGATGATTTCATTATTTTTATTTATTTGTAATACTGTTTTGCATACGAGAATGTCGATTAGAAATCCCAGGAAGATCTATAAAATATCAATATTTCGACGCAAGTACTAAAATAACTCTACCTTATACCAACTTCTGATATTCTAGACTATTTTTAATAAAATCGATTTTTGATGAATCGATTAATTTTTAATTAAGGAAAATTGATTTTTATTTAATCGCTCATTTTTTGCGCACATCCCTATTGACTATTGAGTACTGATTTTTTTTTTTTTTATTTTTTTTTTACCCTAATGGGAAGGCTATAGTCTTTCAACCATATTGCCTAGTCTTTCGTCTCAATTTGATATTTTCTTCCGTGATATATTTATGTAATATTGTCTTTCGTATTTATTTCTCATTTTTTTTTTTCACTTTTTTAGTATTTTAATTTTATTTTTATCGTCTTTCGTTATAAGTCCATTCATTGTAATTATTCATATCCGTTTTTATCATTAGTTTTTGTCAAATCCGTGAGCGTCATTGTCAATGTCAAGTCAAACATGACTTGAACAAACATGTCAAATTTATGTGTAGCCGTAGCTTTCCTCTAGCACAAAATATAACCTACAAAACTATGTACACAATTTATTTAGGTTTAAATAAAGTATATTATAAATGCATAAAATATGTAAAAGCATAACCTAAATCTCATTTACAGTTTCTAATATAAATTTGTACAAATATATATAAGTTGAGACATCCATAAGTAGCTCCTGAATGCATTGCGGGACCATATCAGGTTTTTTATCAAAAGTTCATCCGACAACACAAGGCGCTGAATGTTGAAAGACGAACACTCAAAGAAGATGTGATGTAAAGATTGCACTTTTTCCAATTGACAGTATTCACAATAAGGCGAGTTAACCATTTTAAGACGATGAAGATGATAATTTAAACGACAGTGACCGAAACGCATACGACAAATAAATGAATAAAATTTTCTATTTATAAACTTGCTATTCTTACAAAACCAAGGTATGGAGTTAATTTGTACATCCAAAGTAGCAAACCAAGTGCCTTTATTTTCTACATGTGTGGACTGGTAGGAATGTCTTCCCCACGCCTGATACATACGCTGTTTTAAAAGACTAACTGCGTCTGTATGTGGTATGGAAATACTCATATCAGTATTTGGAATCAATTCATCTAGATCAACGATTTTTTTGGCCAGATAATCTGCCTTTTCATTTCCTGTAACGCCAATGTGTGAAGGTACCCAAACAAAACCAACTTCAATATTAGAATAAGACAGTTCTATCCATAACTCTTTTATCAAGTAGATAATGTAATTAGTGTTAGCATGTAGTTTGTTGTTTGCCAGATTTTTAAGTACACTCATGCTGTCACTTACTACAAACCACCTGCTGTGGCCTAAATTGCAATTTTTAATATGTTTTAAAGCACCCAAGATAGCAACAGCTTCAGCTGTAAAAATACTAGCATTTTTGTCAATTTTTCGACCTAAACCGATGTTTGAGATTGGCTCATAAATAGCGAAAGACACTGCTCTATCATTTTTCGAGCCATCACTGTACACAAATTTATGATCTGGCCACTTTGACAATACTGCACTAACTTCCTCTTTTGAAGAGAGATCCTTTTTGTTTTTTAGAATTATATTTAATTCTGGAAATTTAGCAGCAAATGTTCCTTGATAACATGGCAGAATGTGTTGTGATTGGTATATATTTGCCTCAGATTAGTAAACAGAAGGCAGATAGATAGCGCGGAACACCGCGAGTGAGGTCAACAAAGCAAATACAAAACCAAAAGCGAATACAATCTCGAGTCAGTACGGCTCGAAGCGTCGCGCCGTAAACATGTCACAGAAAATATTCATATTTTCGAGAATGATGCCGTCTTTTGTTATTAAACATTGCAAAAATTGTTCCCTAAATCAAAAGAAAGAAGATGGAGTACCTTTTTATAGATTAATATAGTTATTTTTGCCTTTTTGGATGTTATTTTATTTGGAACACAAAACCTCAACAGAGACCTGTCGGTGTTGCTATTTTATTGTGAAAAAATTTACCCCTAAGTTAGGAAATATGTATTGGACACAGGATTATCGATCTACAAGAATATTTATTTCGAGTGTTTTTTTTCTTTTTGGTTGGTATGTTTGTATCATGTTTGTGTACTTATCTTGTATGTGTCAAAAGTCTTCGTTAATAAAATTGCTGAATGTTTTGTCTCTAACTTAAATTATGTACACTAGTCGATTCGCCAACATAAAGTAAATACCTATAGTAAAAAAAAAATGGTTGCCTGTAAAGTCGGTTTTACGGGCGAAGATTTTACGTGACAACGTCTTTTACCGATCATAGTTGAGTGGGAGAGAGACGCAAGGCATTCGGCGGGCCTCTCTCTCGTTCGGTGACTCATCGTAACGTTACCGAGCGTTACACTTTTTCATAAGTGACTCCCAGCCGCAACCTAATTTAAGACGTTGTCACGTCAAAACAGTGAACAGAAAAGATGACTTAACTAATATTTTATATTCTGTCCCTTTCTTTAAGAAATGGAAAGAGACAGATGCATTTAACTTAAATTTAGTAGTTTGTGAATAAGAGAATAAATTAGTGCGTTCAAGTTTCAAACAAACAAACTTTTTACCTTTATAAAATTGTTATACACCTAAGCACTTTATTATTTATATCCCTAAGTTGTTCCATAATTTTAAACACAATAATTCAATTATTATTTTGTACTATCTGCCCGCTTCCAGCTTAACCAGGGTGCATTGTCCTGACAATTACAAACACAACAAAGTAGATTCACCTAATTAGGCATAGCAGTTCTTATGCTACGCGCGTACTTACATACTTTTAGTAAATTCATAAATTGATTTTAATTAATATAGTCAGATAAGAATGAAATATTACGGGTAATTTTTCATCATCCTGGCAACCGGAACGCACACAGAGACGACGTGTTCTTACAGCGCAGTCACGTGGCAGTCACGCACACATGTCTCGACATTCGCTGCACTCGTAATGTTCCGCGCTGTCTATCTGCCTACTGTTTACTAATCTGAGATATTTGCATTTTTAATAAAGTTTATGAAATTATGAAGGTTCTCTAACAAATAAAATGGTTTTATACCCAAACTAGGATTGGAATGCAACAGATTGGCTAAAAGACTATTATTGGATGTGCTATACAGTTTTAGTATGAATCTTTCTTTCAGGTAATGAAATCGAATTTTTAATGGTGGAACATTACATTCAATCTGCATTGCATTTATAGGAGTACTTCTGAATGCCCCAGTGATAACACGCAAACATTTATTTTGCAGAACGTCTAGACTATTTACAAATTTAGTATCTGCAGCGAAACAATAAAAACCATATTCAAAATGACTACGAACTAAAGATTTGTACAACAGTAGCAAAATTTTTGGGTCTGCACCCCAGTATGAACCAGCTAAAGATTTCAATATATTATAAGCTTTATTTGCTTTAGTAATAATATGTTTAATATAGTTGTTCCATGTTAAATTATGTGTAAATAGAATCCCTAAAAATTTAACTTCTTTTGAAATAGACAATGCACAATTGTTATATTGTACGAGGGGCATGTTATGACACTGTTTACCAAATACTACCACTTTAGACTTGGATGGATTGACATTAAGGTCAAGATAGGAGAAAAACTTGTACAAATTTGTCAGGGCATCATTAACTTTGTGAACAACCTGTGATAAATTGTTTCCAGAAGCATAAACTACCAAATCATCAGCAAATTGTAAATTTTTGACCTGAGATCCTAAAATTAAATTTAATCTACGTATATACAATATAAATAATAATGGTGATAATGGTGCCGATTCTGTTGTCACAAAAATCGCTAAACTAAATTAAAAATCGCTAAAATTTAGTTTAGTCCTGTCAAACGACCAAACTCATTCTGAAATTGACTAAAGTGACATTTCTAAACTTATTATAGTTTGACAGCTCTAATATCGTTTAGTTTTATTCAATTTAGTGAAAATGCCAATAAAGCTATTCTGATTTTGACGTTTTCACCTAAAATTAAGGTTGTGAATCTAATTTTAATCGCGATTAAAAAGGTGTAGAATAAAATTAGTTGTCATGAATTAAAATTTAAAATGCATTTTTCTCAAAGTTCTTTAGGTGTTTTGATGTAACTACGAATTGAAGAATCAATTATTATGGAAACTTATGCGATTGCAGCAGTTGTGGATACTCAAAAAAGGTAAATAAGAAAGTTATTGTTATTAGAAAAGAGACGATCTTGACGATGAACCCGTTGTTTGTTTCGGCATTTCTTCTCCAAAGTAGTCAATTGAGACATACCGAGTCCATCTATTTACAAAAGCGACCTGTAAAAGTACCTAATATGAATCGTAGGATTTATATCACTTTTACTGTATGTCTGTAATGAAATTAGAACTGAATTTGTTTAGTATGCAAGTAGTTGAATACCAAACGAGTTCATTTCATTTCAATTGATTTTAATACAATACGAAATGCATGCAATACAATAAGAATAAACATAAGGGAGCAAAACACCTCCTATTTTCAGTTACTTACATAACAAGGCAGCCCGACAGTCAAAAAACAATGCAAATGTTTCTTAACTGTAACCCTATTTTAAGTGTAAGCCCACTAATCCTAAGACTATCCACTGACCATTGTCTCTCAAGATATATATCTTAGATCACAAATGTCTGTAAACAAAGTTATGGATGTTGTGTATTTATTATTGTGTTATCCAAGTATACCAGTGTATAAGTACACATGTGTTCATTGTGACAATAAAATATTATTAGACGAGTCAACAATGTTGCAGAAAGACAAAAAAGAACAGTCAGGATTAGTTATCCATATTCTATCTATACTACTTATTATTACTTTAATATTGTTTTTGTTTTAGATACTCAACAATACAACAAAGAATTCTAGATGTTGATATTAATGTTGTGAATGTGTCAACAGTGTCCGGCCCAAAACACACACCCACTCATAACCTGAAGAACCAGAACGGGGCTTGAAAATTGCACCTTCATATCTAAGAGAGGTAACATTGATAACATGTCTAATATTTACCTATTTTTAAAATAAAATAATTATGCAAATACCTAATACATATTGTATTCTCTTGTTTTATTCAGATTCTGCTAAGAGGACTGATTTGAAATGTTTGTTGGGTTCATCACATAGAAGTGTGAAGCATGCTATAAGGATTGTGGATAAATAGCAAACTGCAGCACCGTCTTACCTTCACAATGATTGTGTGGCCATGAAATATTACTATAGTTGTACATCAGGAAACCATAGTGAGATGCAGTTATCACAACATGCCACTGTGTTTTATTTGGAATGAACTCGGTTTCAAGAAAGTATAGAAGGAATACTGTTGTCCCTGGAGTAAATATAAATAAGAGGCGAGGTTGTGGAAAGTAAATAAATTCAAAGTTTTCACAGGTTGTTTTATTTATTTGTGTACTTCTCACATCTGATTTCACACATTCACATTCTTATAGTAATAGCTGAACATTATAGAACTTGCTTGAAATAATGTTAAATACTGCATAATTGGGTAGTAGTTGTTTGGTTATCTGTTGCTGAGTAGTCAACTTCACTAATAACAACTTGTTTCCTATGAATTATCGAAGTCCAGGTATATTGATAGGCATCAAAGAATAAAACACCAAAACGTTTGAAAATAATATTGAAGTCTTCGTTTTCTGCTCCTTAATCCAGTTGTTTTAATAGGATACGATCTAGGTACGGCCGTACCTAATCGAAGAGAATACCTACTTGTAGTCCTATTTTATTTATAAAACTAGCAAAGGCCCAATATTTTAAAAAATCGTCTTTGTTTATTTTGTAGATACATTTAAATAAATACCTATTAACATTTCATAAACATCAATCAAATGTCATTACACTGACATCTGTGAAATAGTGACATTACGCTACTCCCCATATTTAATGTTTGTTGCTATCCTTTACCGAGTTAATTTTAATGTTTAAAAAAAACGGAGAACAGTTATAGAAAATTACATAGTGTGCATTGTACTGGCTTTAATTCATCACATTTCTTGAACATCTTATCTACGGTATTGTTGTTTTTAATTGTCCAAGAGCTATACTTTTACCCGTCATTGCGAGAAAATATTTAATCTAGCAAGCCTGAAAGTAATATGACACTCACAGATTATTGAAATAATTTTTGTTATATCTTAGATTAGTAAAATGTTAACAACAATTTAGTATTATGCCGTCATTATGCTCCCTGTATTTTATTATTGATAAACAATCAAAGATCGGTATGTAATTGTACTCAGGATTTTTGCATTTCAGATCATATTGCTCACTTTCATTCACTCTTTACTTTAATTTCCTACAAATCGTAATCTATGGTTTACTCAATTAAGTGATGTCAAAGTCGATTTTTAGATACGTCAAAACTGTTTCTAAATTTAAAGAGTTTGGTTTACAGAATAACTTTAAACGTTCTCTAAACTAAAATTAGAAAATTTTAGAGATAGTTAAGTTTAGTTTGGTGTACAACAGAATCGGCACCAATATACCTCCTTGACAAACTCCTTTAGATGCAACTCTAGGACCATAAAGATGTCTATTAAATTTAACAAATACTTCTCTGTTGCACAAAAAGTTTCTGACCCAAATTATGAATTTTTCACTGATCCCTATTTGTAATAATTCATGACATAAAATATATTTACGCTATTAAAAGCACCAGCGACATCAAAGAAAACTCCAACCAAATTCTCATTGGCCAATAAAGCATTATGTATATCAAGCTGCAGTTGACAGACACTTTCTCTAGCCGACCGATTTCTACGAAATCCAAATTGATTAGAAGGTAGAATATGATTTTTTTCAACGTAAAACTCTAAACGCTGCTTCAACAATTGCTCAAATAGTTTTCCAACACAAGAAGTAAGTGCTATGGGACGATAGGAATCAGGACATGATTTGGGTTTGTCTGGTTTTAAAATTGGTACAAGACAATCTACTTTCCAGTCTTGGGGTATAATATGAAAATTTTACCTTAAAATAAAATTTGTATTATGTTTCCTAAGACGTCCGAAGTCCAATTATGAGAGTACATCGTCTTTTTCCCGCGTATTCTCTCTAGATTATGCTTCTTCCGTCACGATACTCGACCTCAGCGCCACCCGTGGCCATACCTGGAACTAACTTACAGCACAGAGCAAGCCGCCATACTTTTGTCATTGTTTGGCTCATAATGGTAATGATGATGTTGGGATACACCAGGAAGAAATTATATGGACTTCGGACGTCTTAGGAAACATAATACAAATTTTATTTTAAGGTAAAATTTTCATATTATGTGTTCCGTTTGACGTCCGAAGTCCAATTATGAGAGATCTGTTTGTTATCTCCTGGTGGCTTGCCTAATGAAACGCAACAATGTGATCAATAATTATATTTTCGAATAAAGTAACAGAAATAGAACAAAAATAATCATATCAAATACACAACGGCGTATTTGTTTCAAATAAATATCTCTTAATTAATAATAATTTGTTTACAGTTTGTTAACAAAAATATATTCAATCAGTAACGGCAAAGAATTGAGAAAGCGATTTCTCGGACTCTAGACTAGTATTATGTCCAGTATTTCTCACTTCCCTAAAATAATATTTTCTAAAAGTATCCTCATGACGCCAGTTAGCCTTAGCAAGAATATCGTTGACTGGGTACTTTTCTAAACAGTTAAGGGATGAAACTGCTGACCTAAAACTACCTGGCGTGGCCTCTATTCCGGCTTCAGATAGACTTCGCCGTACCCATCCACCTATAATTACCGTGCTAGCTGGTTTACGTGGGTCCCTGGTAGTAATAAATAAATTTGTTAGGGAACCCCTAAATTTTTTTGAAACGTCTATTAAAGTCCTCAACCAAAATAAGGGATCAGTGTTTCTATCAGGAGAAGCTAGTAACGTCCAACTCGATTGCTGATATGATGCCGAATCAGTTTTTGAACCAAATACCGGATGCAAGGTTATCGAATCACCATTGTCACTAAAATGTTTTGAATCACAATGCAAAAGAGTCAAATCGTGTACTCTACGTCCCGAAGCTAACAACAGTATAGTGGCAGTACGCCTAGAAACATCATATAGGCTCTGCAAATTAACATCTGTATTTTTTAAGAACTGAATTACTATTCTTGCATCCCATATTGGCAATTTCGGAGGAATTGGTCTTGCTAATGATACAGCTTTTAGAATATGCTTAATTAAATGATTTGATGAAATCTTGATATCGGATACGGTTTCACAAACTGATGCTATAACTGATTTGTGCACAAGAATAGTACGGTAAGCTAATCGATCCTCAAGAAAAAGTTTTGCTAAATACCGGGCTACATCGGCAGGTGCTGGACGATAACCATTTAGATTGTTTTGAGTACACCACAGTACCCATTTGGTCCATATAGGAGTATAAGTTTTGAGTGTAGATGCCCTCCAACACGTTGACAATAGTTGCTTTTCTTCAGTAGACCAATTTTGTGTTAGAGTGTCCCAGCCGAAATGAGCCAGGCTTCCAGCTGTAGGCTGTGTATTTGTGCTGGGGGCCGCCCGGTCATTGAGTCCACCAGAGACGTTTTCAGGTCCCTGATTTTCAACGGTCGTACTAGAGCGCGGCTCTTCAGATCTGGACGCCAAAAGGGTTTCTTCCACTTGGGTGCTACTATTATAAACTTTCCTTTGGAATAGTTGAGGTGGTGTAATACACGTGGCATCAGCGCTGGTGGAGGAAAGATCCATGCGAGGTCGTAGCTCCAGAATTTGCTGAAAGCGTCGTGAAAGCAAGCGCTCGAGTCTGACAAGTCTTGAGTAACATAGTTGCTGACGACGTGAGCGTTTCGCGAGGCGAATAAGTCTATGTTTGGAGTTCCCCACTGATTGAATATTCTGTTGGTTGCCTCGCTTAACAGATGCCATTCGGAGCACTTTCGATTTCGAGAGAGGTGATCGGCTTCCGTGTTGTACAGTCCCGGAAGGTGGTGGGGGACTAGAACAACGTTCAGGCTGTCCGTCAGTGCCAGTAACTGTTTTGTGAATTTTAGGAGATTGCTTGACTTCGTCCCGCCCTCGTTTCTTATGTACGACACTACCGTTCTGTTGTCGCTTTGTAAAATTACGGTTGAATTTTTTAGAACCTTTGCCTCTAGCGATATTGCTGCTATCACCGCATACATCTCTTTCAGGTTGCAGTGAAACTTTTGTTGATTTTGGTTCCAAGTGCCTTTTAGTGTTTTGTTGTTCACTATGGCACCCCATTGAATATCTGAGGCGTCTGTGACAAGATAATTCACTGGTAACCTCTTGGGATGAATACAAGATTTCTGGCCGATATTTTCTAACCACCATTCTAGTTCCAGTCGTACCTTGTCTGTGAACTGGATTGAAAGTGTTGTGAGTTGGGAGTTTTTCTGAAGACGATTGCTGTGGCGCTGCAGCGTACGGCAATGCAACCTTCCCCGGTGGGTGATGAAGGTCGCAAAGTTGAGATACCCTAAAAGGCGTTGCGCCTGTTTGAGGGTCCAACCGCCGGCTGCTAAGCGAGTCAACAGACACTGACGGATCTTGGAAACTTTGTCTGGAGGTAAACTCTTGGTGTTGGATTGTGTGTCCCAGACAATTCCCAGGAATTCTATACACCGTGTTGGGATTAGTATAGATTTTTTTGTATTGATATTCCAACCTAGGGAGGTGAGGAATTCTATCGCCAACTGCACATGAGCTTTTAACGTGTCCCTGTTTTGATGTACTATCAAATAGTCGTCCAAATACAGAACCAGACGAAGACCTTTGCTGCGTAACTGTTCGGCAGTCCAGTTTGTGACAGACGCAAACATTTTCGGTGCCGCTGCAAGACCGAAGGGTAGACAAGTCATCTGCAGCAGCTGACCTTCGTAGCTTATGCGTAGAAAACAACGGTGTTGTCGAGAAATTCGTAAATGATAATAGGCTTGGCTTATATCGAGCTTGACCATCCAGTCGCCCGCTTGCAAGAAATTGGGCATTTGGTGATGATGGAAAAGATGGAAACGTTTTGGTTGCAAAAATCGGTTTAATGCCTTTAGATTGAAAATCACCCGATTCTTTCCACTGTTTTTTGTTACTATGAAAAGTGGAGATATGAAGGACGGAGTCAGAGGCGCATGCTCGAGGATTCTGCTTTGAATCATGGCTTGAATTTCTATCGACATTGCTGTAGAATGTGGGGTTTGAAATTTTTTCATTATGTCTACCGAGGGGAAAATAAGTGGCGGTGTCTGAATAAATGGAATGCGAGCTGCAGAAATTAATTTGAGAATCATTTTGGGTGCTCCGAGTCGGGCCCACACGCTTCGATGAAGCATTAGACAACCGCCCATGAACCTCGAGTCATTTGCGTCTACTCCTGTTAGCATCACCTTTGCGCCCCCCTCCTTTCTTTTGATCTTCAAAATTTCGCTTTTTGTTTTTATGCTTAGATTTGTTTTGTTGAAAACGAAAGGGTTTTTCGCGAGAAGTAGACGCGACTGGTGATTTTGGAAGCCCCGGCGATTTAGGACGTCCAGAAAATTTAGAAGCAGGCACTGTATCTTTAATCAACTTATCAATCCCGCCTATTTTCTGTATATAAGCCGCTAAACTTTGAGGGTTGAACATGTATTCCGCTGATGGGGGTATTTTTTCAATGTCTTCGCGTATATATTTTCCTTTCAAACCTTTAAGGAGCGCTTTACGTCGTAGCTCTAAGACCTCGGCACGCTTGCCGCAAATAATTTGTAAAATGTCGTGAGAAATCGCCTTGTAATCAGAATCATTACCGAATAATTCTTTTAATTTATCGTAAACTGTATTTGACGTAAGCTGTGCGTCTGGTTTTGAAGACCAGTCAACTAAATTTCGTAAAGCCATATTCACAAACTCATTTTGAGCTAAAAAGGCATTTGACAAGGCGGCAAAGCTACGTTCCATCTGATACCACCTAAGTGGTGCAAAAGGATCCTCTAAACGTCTCAATTCCTCATTTACTTTTAAATCAGTGAACGCCGGAAAGGCAACGTATTTCTTTTGCACGTCAGTGTACCGCACTGAATTCCATTCTAAGGAGTCGAACCTTTGCATTAAAGCTAACTTTGCCACGCGGTCGGGATTTGCTTTAGGTACGACCGGTTCCTTTATAGAAACATTAAGCTCGGCAATGTCATTAATTTCTACTGGCGGCCGTAAAAACGGGTCATCTATAGGTTTGAGTACCGATCCTGGCGCCGGCATCGCAGCGGAACAAGAAGTTCTCGGTTGCATTGCAGCGTAATTAGCACAAAATATGTTATTAACTTGACTCACCAGCTGCTGCGAAAACAATTCAAACCTTCGATCTATTTCTTGAAATATGTCCTGCGACCGGCTCCTACGGCGTCTTTTTGGCGGCGGTTCATCCTCTTCGCTCGAACTTGAACTTGATGATGACCTTGACCCACTTGAAGGGACGCGTGCGTTAACATTTTCACGTAACCGAGTGGAATCGTGATCACTAAAAATGTCCGCGGAATTTTCAACCACTGGCTCGAATATTTTATTATTATTGTCCATTTTAACAGTTAACGCACAAAACACGTGACGGAAAAAAAAAACGTAACTTTCTACTTTAATCTCGAAAGTTAAAACAATTTTATTCGAAACTTAAATAAAATGAAGGTGTGCTAAGTTTTCTAAATTTAAAATCTAACGACATACACAGGGTATGAAAAACGACGCAACAATGACAAAAGTATGGCGGCTTGCTCTGTGCTGTAAGTTAGTTCCAGGTATGGCCACGGGTGGCGCTGAGGTCGAGTATCGTGACGGAAGAAGCATAATCTAGAGAGAATACGCGGGAAAAAGACGATGTACTCTCATAATTGGACTTCGGACGTCAAACGGAACACATAATATTGTTTTCCCATAGCAAATTCAGGACTTTCATGAATATTTTTAGACCAGTAATGCTAAGTTTTTTAAATAAAATGTATGGCATGCCATCTAGACCATGAGTAGTGTCTCTTCGAGATGAAATAGCAGATATTAATTCACTGATTGTAAAAGGATCTAGCAGAAAACTATGATTGGACGAGTTGGACTTGATTGTATTATTAAATAAGGATCTTGGAGCATTAGACACAAAATCTGGTGAGTATTTCTTCAAAAAATCTAAAATCCAGGCGTCATTTTCATGATTATTAGAATTAAATGTTTTATTATATTTGCGCATGAAGTTCCATATAATAGATATTGGTGTGCATCTATTGAAAGTTTCACATAAAGTCAACCAGCTTTTTTGTCGTTCAGTTTTTATAATTATTTTTTTAAGTGCACGAAGTCTTTTAAACTGTATATATATTATGTTTCTTCAGATGGGTTATTTTTAAAATTAATGTAAGCTGTTTTGAAATTTGATACAGCGTCTGTACATTTTTGATTCCACCAAGGAAGGGAAGGTCTTTTATTCCTATTTGTGGGACATGAGCGATTGCTGGCATTCAAATTGCCATTCGAATTTTGGATGGAATTAGCAGCGGCTGTGCGTAAAACTGTACAAAAATGATAATATAAATCAAGAGGACTTGTGTTATCTGTTTTGAAATCAACTAAAATTTCATCCACCTTATTACTAAACATTTGCCAGTCCACCATTTTGTAATTTGGATAGACAGGCAAATGTTCAGCATTAGAACAATCTCTATAGGAATCATTTTGACTATTGTTCATTGTAACTTTTATAATTGCAGGAATGTGGTAACTACTACCAAGAGGACTATCATGCATGTGCCATTCACAATTAAGTGCCAATGATGGAGAGACTAAAGACAAGTCCAATGCATTCGCACGCCAAGTTAAAGAGCCCACTGTTGTTGCCTGACCATTGTTAAGAAGAATTAAATTATTTTCGTCAATGACCTCTAAAATATTTCGACCGCGTGGAGAATCAGAACCACAACCCCAAGATGTGTGATGAGCATTAAAGTCCCCAGCAAATATAAAAGGACCAGGAATAGACTTGACCAATGAATCAAAATTATCTTTATTGAAAGCTGGATTAGAAATCGAAGGACTGTAAAAACTGACTATACTTATTTCCTTATTATTAATTAGAACTTTTACACAGATATTTTGTAAAGAATTGTCAAAATAAGTGTTAATTTTAGTGTAATTAATACTTTTATGAATAATAATGGCAACTCCATTGTGTTTGTTGCCACAGTCATTTCTTTCAATATTATAGTTTTTAATTTTAAAGTTTTGTTCTGGTTTGAGCCATGTTTTACTAATTATTGCAATGTGAATATTGTACGTATAGAGGAAATTTATAAATATATGTTTGTTGCTATTGAGGCTTTGTGCATTCCATTGCATTATGTTTAAATTGGATAAATCCATTATGTAGGTGAGGGAATTTTGTTACTAAGAGTTGTTTTTAAAACCTCTTTAATTGAAGATGAGTTTATAGGGACATCTTTATTACTAACTATTTTGGTAATTGTTTCTACTAAGATATTTATAAATTTATCAGATTTCATTAAATTATTAATTTGTACATCTAAATTTTTTGCAGTTAGAGCTGGAAAAGCATTTACATTAAAAAGATCAGAATATGTGGCGTTTCTTGACTTTATTTTATTTTCTTCGATTTTTTGTTTTTTTAATGGACAAACTGAGGAAATAGCTATGTGATCACCCTTGCAGTTCGCACACTTAGCGTCCTTAGGGTCAACTTGACAATTTTTAAAATTATGATTTAATGTGCAGATCGAACATACCTCCGTATTGCGACAAAATTTTGCAATATGACCATACCGTAGGCACTTCAGACATTGCTTAACAGGTGGAATATAAGTTTTCACCTCGTGACGCCATGAGTCCAAGTATATATAAGCTGGAAGAATAGTGGACGCAAAGGTAACAGCGACCGCTTGTGTAGGTGTGAATTCTACACCGCCGAAACTCTTTACCCTGCGCATAAAGCGCCTGACCTGTACAACATTTTTCGAGCTTCCTATCAGTGAAAATATACCTGCATTCGACATATCTACAGGAACTGAAGTGAGAACTTGAAGTGTTTGTATGTGTGCGTGCCTGCACGATTAAGTTGTGTCTTTACGTCAGTAATAAACTAGCATCCAATTGCAGCGGTTGTTTCATTTATTAGCTGACAGATCACTGGCGACGAGTTACCCGCGTTTAAAAAAAAAAAAAAAATTATAGTTTGTGTAAAATGTCGAATATTATCGGTAATCTCACAAGTTTCGATCACGACGCCCAAGAGTGGCCTATATATAAGGGTCGGCTACTACAATACATCAAACTAAACAGCATTACACCCGAAAAAAAGAGTGCGTTGTTACTGACACACCTTTCGGACGACAGCTACCGCCTTGCACGGAACTTGCTTCATCCTGATGTACTCGAGGATGTTAAGTTCGAGGATCTAGTGGAAAAATTGGACAGACATTTCACGCCGAAACGTTGTACGTTTGCTGACCGAGAGAAGTTTTACGAGGCGAGGAGGTCTGATGGCGAGAGCGTTGAAGAATGGGCGGCACGTGTGAGGGGTTTAGCCGTTCATTGTGAGTTTGGTGAATCATTGAATATGCTACTGCGTGACCGTTTCATACTCGGGCTCGCACCGTGTCGGGAACGTGACCGGCTGTTCGAAGAGGATGCCACAAAACTCACTTTCGCGAAGGCGTTGGAGATAGCTCAACAGGCTGCGTATGCGCGATTAGCACGAGCAGGGAGCGCAGCAGTAGCTGACACAGCTGCACCAACCGTCAAGGCCACGCAGATCAAGGAAGAACCTGTTTACCGGATGAGCGGGCAGCGCGGGCAGCGCGAACATGCCGCAGCCACCCGCAGCTCGAACGACAGTTCGGGGGAGATTCGTCGGTGTACAGTGTGCGGCCTCAGAAACCACGACGGCGACAAGTGTCGTTTTAAAAACTATCGGTGCCAAGTGTGCGGTGTGAAAGGGCATTTAAAGAAAGTGTGTAGTGCAAAAAAAGTGTCATCTCGTTTACATTGTTTGAATACGGAGGAAAACATTTCGGACCAAAGTGACTGCGAGGAATGCGAGTTGTTAAACCTAAGGTATGTTAGTAACTCGCCTATAATTATAAATGTGTCCATTGATAATATTAAATTAGATATGGAATTAGATTCTGGATCGGGGGCTAGTGTTATTTCAGAAATTCTTTACAAGAAACATTTCCCCGATCGCACCTTGATGAAATGTAACTTAAAAATGTGTCTGTATAATGGCCATAAGATCTCACCGTTGGGATACTTTCAAGCTAGAATAATTTACTTAAATAATTCACATAATATAAAGATATTTGTTTTGCCGAACGGAGGTCCCCCCTTATTAGGACGAGATTTTATGACAAAGTTTAAGTTATATTTCACTACGGATATCAATAAAATTCAAACCACATCCATATCTAAGTACGACAATAAAGAAGTGCAACAACTTATATCTAAATACTCCGACCTGTTTACTGACGAACTAGGTAGATTCAACAAATTTAAGGTTACACTTGTTTTAAAAAAAGGCGCTACACCAAAGTTATTTAAGCCTCGTTCTGTGCCATTCGCCTTAAAGACAAAGGTAGAAGAGGAAATAGACAAACTTGTAGATTTAGGGATCTTACAACCAATTAAATTTCCTAAATACGGAACCCCTATTGTTCCAGTACTAAAAGAAAACGGAAAGGTCAAGATCGCCGGCGATTATTCAATAACATTGAATAAAGATTTAGAAATAGATAAGTATCCAATGCCAAGGATAGAAGAGGTATTTGCTAAGTTAGGTGGAGGGGAGTGTTACAGCAAATTGGACCTCAGTAATGCATATAATCAATTTGTTTTGGATGAACCGTCCCAAGATCTGACCGCGATTAGTACTAGTAAGGGTTTTTTTAAATATACGCGACTCGTGTATGGTTTGGCTAATGCTCCCGCCATTTTTCAACGAGCGATGGAGTCATTATTAATAGGTATTGATGGTGTTAGCATATGGTTGGATGACGTTTGTGTAACTGCACCGACTAGACAGTTACATTTTAGTCGACTTAATGAGGTCTTAAGTATGATGGCAGACGCCGGTTTGAAATTACAAAAAGAAAAATGTTGTTTCTTTCAAGATAGTGTTACTTATCTAGGCTATATTATAAATAAACAAGGATTACGAGCTTGTTCAAAAAAAACCGAAGCAATTACAAAAGCGCCACTGCCGACGAGTGTCACAGAAGTAAAGCGATTTTTAGGTTTAATTAATTATTATCGTAATTTTATTCCGAATGCATCTGCTAAATTACACCCGCTGCACGAATTATTGCGTAAAGGCGCACAGTGGGAGTGGACCGATCGTCACGAACGTGCATTCAACAGCGTAAAAGTCGAGCTATCATCAGAAAGAGTACTGGCTCATTTTGATCCAGCGGCGCAGTTAGTGTTGACAGTGGACGCAGGGCCAGCTGGGCTGGGAGCAGTGTTAGCGCAGCGCGACCGCGTGGACGCGCATATCGAGCGACCGCTAGCGTTCGCCTCAAGGTCATTGTCCACAAGTGAACGAAATTACAGCCAGATTCAGAAAGAGGCAACGGCTATTGTTTTTGCTGTTAAATATTTTCACCAATATTTATATGGACGTCGGGAGCCATTCGTCCTTAAGACTGATCACCGACCGCTACTCTCAATCTTTGGGAAGAAAACAGGTATATCAGTAATGACAGCTTCGAGATTACAACGTTATGCGATAATATTGTCTGCGTATAATTATAACGTACAGTTCATTAAAAGCGAAAACAATGTCGCGGCGGATTATTTATCGCGCGCACATATTACTGAATCTGACTGTACAACGGAAGTAGAAACTGATTTATCTTTTTTAAATTTCTTAGATGCAAACGTCGCTCCCTCCCCTAACTTTTAGTGATATTAAAACAGAAACTAGAAAGGACGCTATTCTACAAACAGTAATTAAACACATGCAGAACGGTTGGCCCCGTAAAATAACTTGTAAACTAGTCCTACCCTATTTTAACTGCAAGACAGATTTAGAAATTGAAAACGGCTGCATTTTTCGAGGTCACAGAGTAGTGATACCGGCGGTGTACCGAAATAGGTTATTAAAGGAACTACATTCGGGTCATTTCGGTGTAGTAAAAACAAAGAGTGCAGCTCGTAGTAGATTTTGGTGGCCGTCCATTGATAAGGACATAGAGGAATGGGTGGGGGCATCTCAGATTAGTAAACAGAAGGCAGATAGATAGCGCGGAACACCGCGAGTGAGGTCAACAAAGCAAATACAAAACCAAAAGCGAATACAATCTCGAGTCAGTACGGCACGAAGCGTCGCGCCGTAAACATGTCAAAGAAAATATTCATATTTTCGAGAATGATGCCGTCCTTTGTTATTAAACATTGCAAAAATTGTTTCCTAAATCAAAAGAAAGAAGATGGAGTACCTTTTTATACATTAATATAGTTATTTTTGCCTTTTTGGATGTTATTTTATTTGGAACACAAAACCTCAACAGAAATCTGTCGGTGTTGCTATTTTATTGTGAAAAAATTTACCCCTAAGTTAGGAAATATGTATTGGACACAGGATTATCGATCTACAAGAATATTTATTTCGAGTGTTTTTTTCTTTTTGGTTGGTATGTTTGTATCATGTGTGTGTACTTATCTTGTATGTGTCAAAAGTCTTCGTTAATAAAATTGCTGAATGTTTTGTCTCTAACTAAAATTATGTACACTAGTCGATTCGCCAACATAAAGTAAATATAGTTAAAAACAGTGAACAGAAAAGATGACTTAACTAATATTTTATATTCTGTCCTTTTCTTTAAGAAATGGAAAGAGACAGATGCATTTAACTTAAATTTAGTAGTTTGTGAATAAGAGAATAAATTAGCGCGTTCAAGTTTCAAACAAACAATATTTTTAGCTTTATAAAATTGTTATACACATAATAAAGTGCTTAGACTTTATTATTTATCTCCCTAAGTTGTTCCATAATTTTAAACACAATAAATCAATTATTATTTTGTACTATCTGAGTATCTGCCCGCTTCCAGCTTAACCAGGGTGCATTGTCCTGACAATTACAAACACAACAAAGTAGATTCACCTAATTAGGCGTAGCAGTTCTTATGCTACGCGCGTACCTACATACTTTTAGTAAATTCATAAATTGATTTTAATTAATATAGACAGATAAGAATGAAATATTACGGGTAATTTTTCATCATCCTGGCAACCGGAACGCACACAGAGACGACGTGTTCTTACAGCGCAGTCACGTGGCAGTCACGCACACATGTCTCGACATTCGCCGCACTCGTAATGTTCCGCGCTGTCTATCTGCCTACTGTTTACTAATCTGATGGGGGCATGTCATGTTTGCGCCGGCACACGCGCCGCGCCACCGAGAGCGCCCCCCGCGCCTTGGCCGTGCGACTCGGCGCCTTGGCAACGCCTGCACATCGACTATATGACAATAAAGGTACAATTCCGAGACGGGCCGCAGACTGCAACCGCAGGCGACACTGCGGTTACCGGCTGCAGTTACCGCAATGCTGCCTGCGGTCGCTATTCCAACTGCGGCTGCATGCCGTGACTGCACAATGCACAGAACCGTGCCTTAGTTGTTCCAGTGCCTTCGTGCGAGACACAATGTTGGACTCTACCGATAGTGTACTAATGTATCGTAAAGAACTGGATGACCAGCAACAAAGTTAATGAGTTTCTGTAAAAAATGTAGACATTTTTGTCATTTTTGTACGTGTGAACTCTGCGGTTCGCGACACGACTGGCGCTGCAGCCAGCGGTCGCTGCGCGCCGCGGCTGCACGCTGCGCGCCGCGACTGCAGGCAGCAGTGTAGTCGAGCTTGGAATCAATTTCATAGATACTCATAGAAACAAGTGGTGTCGCTTGCAGTTTGCGGTTGCAGTTTGCGGTCTGCGGCCCGTCTCGGAATTGTACCTTAAATCAACGTGTATATTTAATCGTCGTAGATTCTTTTAGCAAATGGTTGGAGTGTTTACATATGAGTTGCGGTACTTCAAGCCGGGCGCTTATTGTTAAATTAAAGGAATTGTTTTCAAGGTTCGGCATACCAAGCGTTATAGTATCCGATAATGATGTAAAAATTAAGTCGAATGAATTTAAGCATTTTTGTGAAATGAACGGCATTCGATATTTAACATCCCCTATTTATCATCCTTCCAGTAACGGTCAGGCAGAAAATTCTGTAAAAACCTGTAAGAAAATGCTAAAAAGTATAATTAACGATAACAGCCAGCAAAATATAATTAACGAAAAGTTATTAGGATTTTTGTTTGATTATCGAAACACACCACACTGTGCAACGGGCGAGTGCCCAGCTAAGCTTATGTTTGGACGAAATGTAACATCTAGACTGGATTTGTTATTGCAAGATAAACACAATCATGACAGTTGTAATAAAAATATTAAACCAATTAGAAAAATAAACATAGGTGATAAAGTGTGGTTAAAATGGTATATTGCTAAAAAAGAAATCTGGACTTTAGGTAAAATTACAAAAACAGTAGGTAATCGTATGTACGAGGTACTAGTTACTGTTAGCACTATCTACGAAATTAAACAAACACTCTGCTATTGAACTGAACTCTTTATTTAAAACTGCTTAATAGCCTATACTACTCGAGGTGACGAAACCATAGCGCGATTCACAAAATACATCAAATTGCACAACGCCATCTAGAACGCTATGGTGTTACTGAATTTTTAATTAAATACAATGGGATAATAAACTCATCATATTATTGTTACACTAAAACATAATACAAAGTAAAGATTGTTAAATAGCCTCAGATTCAATTAGACATTCCGCCCACCAAAGGACTTGTCCTTTTAATAATTTTGACACACGTTTGAATAATCTAAACTCCAGTAAATACGTAAATTAAAACATATGTCATGAAAACAATAAAACAAACATATTAACTTAAGCAGACCGCCCACCGTTAGGCACTAAGACAAACAAAACTTAAACTATATACATTAACATGACATGGGCAAAATAGAAACCTTATTTAATGGACGTTTGATCAGTCCATTTTTCGTTTTTAATGTTAGCACTCTCGTGATTCCGTCTACACCGGGGTGCTTCTGTATAACTCTACCTAGCAGCCACTTTGATGGCGGTAAATTGTGATCCATAATAACAACAATTTCGCCGATCTCTATGTCGGGTTTTCTATTTGACCATTTATATCGTTGGTTTAGACTGACTAAATATTCTTCAGACCACTTCTTCCAGAAGTCATTCACCATTTTTTGGACCATCTTCCATCTTTGCAATCCGGTTATATGAATGTCTGATAGATCTTCATTTGGAACCGCTACCAATTGTTCTCCAACTAAAAAATGACCAGGTGTTAACGGCTGTGGGTCGGTAGGATCTTCACTCATATAAGAAATTGGGCGTGAATTAAGACACGCCTCTATCTGACTTAAAACAGTCGATAATTCCTCAAAAGTAAGAGTAGAATCTCCTATAACTCTCTTCAAATGTGACTTAGCTGATTTCACGCTCGCCTCCCATAATCCGCCGAAATTAGGAGCGTGTGGAGGGATAAAATGCCAAGTGGTTCCGTCATTGGCTAAGATTTGGGCTATTTCTGTGGGGAGCTTTGATTTTGCGTTATTCAACATCTCCTTTAACTCTTTATCTGCTCCCACAAAATTCGTTCCATTGTCGCTGTATAAATCTTGGCATTGGCCTCTTCGGGATACAAATCGACGAAAGGCGGCTATAAATCCCTTAGAAGTTAAGTCCGATACCGCTTCAATATGCACGGCTCTGGTTGCCATGCATATAAAAATGCATATGTAAGCCTTATACGACTTAGAACCTCTTCCAGGTGAAAATCGTATGTTAATAAATCCAGTGTAATCAACGCCAGAAGCCTTGAAGGGTCTCGATGGCTTCAGTCTCACTTTTGGTAATTGTCCCATGAGCTGTTGATTGCTTTGGCGCGAATATCTTATGCATTTGATGCACTCTCTGTAATATTTTTTTACACGTTCTCTTGCTCGAATTATCCAATATTTTGAACGTAAATAATTCAACATAATTTGTGGACCTCCGTGCATAGTTTTATAATGAGCATCAATAATTAATAGCTTAGTAATGTGACAATCACTGGGCAGAATAACGGGGTACTTCGTGTCGAATTTGACTTCAGATTCTTTAATGCGACCACCAACTCTTAAAACTTCATTCTCGTCCACAATAGGACACAGCGTTCGTAGTGGACTTTTGATATGAACAGGGTTTTGAGATTTTAAACTCTCGATCTCTTTGTTAAAATGTGATTGTTGCGTTTTTATAATAACAATTCTTAATATTTCTTGCATTTCAGTAACGTTTATAAATTCCCTATTTTTTGGTCTTCGTGTCTTGGGTAACTTTAAATTGCTTATGAATCTTTTGCAATAAGATAATACTCTCAGCATAGTAGATAAATTCGAAAATTTAGACCAAATAAAATCTTCTTGGTTTTTTATGACAGTGGTTAAAGTCTTGATAGGTCTTTGTTCCTCAGTAGTAGAAAATGTATTAACTTCATCATCATAGATATTACTGTGACGCAAAATGTCTGGACCATGCCACCATAGAGTAAGACTAGCCAACTCTGCGCCTTTGATTCCTCTAGATCCATAGTCAGCCGGATTATCATGTGTTCCGATATGACGCCACTGATGAGGATCAAGCATGGTATGAATTTCAGAGACTCTATTACTGACGAATGTACTCCAGCGACTGGGATCGCCACGTAACCAGGCTAATACCACGGTGGAGTCTGACCACGCGTACAAATTTTCTTTCGGTATATGCATAATTTGTGAGACTTCAAAAATTAATTTAGTAGCAAGTAGAGCTGCACATAACTCTAATCGTGGGATGCTAATTTCCTTTTCTATTGGAGCAACCTTAGTTTTAGCTGTCACCAAATTGACGCGAACGTGGCCAAATTCGTTTATGACCTTAATATAAACAGCTCCTGCATAGGCGACTTGAGAAGCATCAGCGAAGGTATGTAACTCTAGTTTATCACCTTCATGCGTTTGTATCCATCTTGGTATGACAATATTCTTGGCATCATGGAGGCTCTCACGAAATGAACACCACTCTTTGAATAATTCCGGTGTTAGATTCTCATCCCAAGATAGTTTAGTCTTCCACAATTGTTGTACGAATATTTTTGCTGACACAATGATAGGTGAAATCCAACCCAGAGGATCATAAAGACGGGCAATGTCTGAAAGGACTTTACGTTTGGTAACTGTCTCATTTAGTTCAGGGAGTTGCAAAGTATACTCAAAATTGTCTGTGGTTTTGTTCCAGCAAATGCCTAATACTTTAACCATATTATTAATCTTGAAAACCAAAGGTTTATCTGATCTCTTACTCTCTTCTTGTATGTGGTTCATCAATTTTTCGCTGTTGCTACACCATTTTTGCAGACTAAATCCTCCTGATTTCATCAACTTATTCATTTCTTCGTAAATGTTTATTGCTTCGTCTTCTGTTTCGCACCCCGTGAGTAAATCGTCGACGTAATAGTCTTGAATGGTAATTTTCGCCGCACGGGGATAGTTTACCTCTTCATCTCTGGCCAGCTGCTGCAATGTTTTCACAGCTAGGTATGGTGCACAAGCTGTTCCAAAAGTTAATCTCAGTAGTTTGTAGTGTTCTATGGGCTTATTGGGGTCAGATCGCCAAAGAATTCGTTGAAAATCGGCATCTTCCTCATACACGCGGACTTGTCTGTACATCTGTACTAAATCTCCCAGTATACAATAAGGGTGTCGTCTCCACCTCATCAAAATATGTCGTAAATCTTGCTGTATTTTAGGTCCGATAAGAAAACAGTCGTTAAGTGAAATATTATTTACACCTTTGCAAGACGCGTCAAAGACTACACGGACTTTAGTAGTTTCTTTATCCTCTCGTACCACAGGATGATGGGGCAAATATACAGCCTTTGAATTCTTTATTTCTTCATTCTCCGTGATTTGTATCATGTGATTTTGTTCAATATAGCCGTCGATCACCTTTTTGTACTCTTCATATAATGATGGATTTTTTGACAATTTCTTCTCTAAATATTGGAATCTGCGTAAAGCTATCTCCCTTGATTTTCCATCAACACATTTTGGTTTAGGTTCAGTAAATGGCAGTTTAACTACGTAACGTCCTTCGTCATCCCTCGTTGTAGTAGCTTCAAACATCTGTTCACATTTAATTTCTTCTTTTGTAAATTTCTTTGTAATTGCGTCTGGCTCTCTTTCAATTTCCCAAAACCTTTTAAGTAATTCGTCCTCGCTCACTCGTATATGACAGTTTGTAATCTGGGAGTTCATCAAAACGGAATTCTGTCTTACTCGACCGGACAAAATCCATCCAAATTGCGTCTCTTGTGCTATTGGACCTTTCCCTGATGGATGTCTCATAAAACCTTCTAAAATGATCTGTTCATACACTTCAACTCCCAAAATCATGTCGATTTTAGCAGGTAATCCATAATTTGGATCAGCCAGTTGCACTTTTTCTATATCTAGCCAGTCTGTAATTGAGGTTTGGCAGGTAGGAAGAAATGATGTCAGTTTTCTCAGGACATACGCATCGACATTTACCGAATACTTTGTATTGATAATTGACTCCACACTTAAGGACACCATATTTTTTGATCTGGCTAAACTATCTCCAATTCCAGAAACTAGACCATTAATGCACACTCTTTTTAGGCCTAGTGACTGTGCTGTTGATTCGGTAATAAAAGAACCTTCTGAGCACGGGTCGATCAAAACTCGGACGACTTGTGAGTAACCATTTGTTGAATATGCCTTGACCATAGCTGTGGCCAAAAGCATCTCTCTCTGAACACTCTCGGTAATCAAATGAGCTACCACTTTCTTCTCAATATCTTGGCTCGGTTCTTGATTTAAGTTCGTAACTTCAATTTTCTCGGGACTGGAAGATGAATTTCCAGCTGAATCGTTTCTCTCGATATGTAGCAGAGTGTGATGACGTCTGCCGCAACGACGACAGCATGCCGACGAACGGCATTCTTTCACTGGATGCGTAGGTGCAAAACAATTGAAGCACAGTCTCTTTGATTGTACAAACTCTGATCTCTCTTGAGGAGACTGCTGTCCGAATTGCTTGCATTGATAAAGAAAGTGCTGACCTTTACAATTCACACAATTGTTATTAGATTTTTTATCTTCTTGCGCTGTAGAATGGAATACTTTCGGCTTGGACGTGTTAGGGTGCGTAAATTGAGGCTTGGATATTTGTTTGGTACCACTTATCATCTCTAGTGTTCGGAATCTGGTTTCTAAGAATTTCACGAGCTGTTCCCAAGATGGCAATTCGTTTGGGTCTAGTTGACTTACTTGGGTCTCCCATAATTTGCGTGACTCTAAATCAAGTCGTGATAATACTAAATAGTTAACGAAGACATCACAGGAGCTGATAGATATTCCGATATTTTCTAATGATTTTAGAGATGATGACGTAATATCAAGAAGTTGTTTGATTGAACTAGCAGATTCAGTGGCGTTGCGTTGTGAAAATAAGCGCTTCATAATCTCGTTGCAAATATATCGTTTATTATTATAACGGCGAGTAAGTTGTTTGAAAGCTTCTTCATAATTCGAATCAGTAGTTGAGAAGTTCTTCAGAAGGGTCTCTGGTTCGCCGGTGAGGCTGCTCTTCAAATAGTGCATTTTCTGCACGTCACTCAAAGTTGCGTTCTGATGTATCAAGGATAGGAACATGTCGTAAAAGGTTTGCCATTCTTCGTATGATCCAGAAAATCTCGGTAGTTGAATTTGTGGCAACTTGACTTTATTGCTTGATAAACTCGGTTCACCAGGTTTGTAGATTTGAGACGAGCAAGGCTTCTCACCATAAGTCAAAAGGTCATCTTTCATTCTTGTCTTGTAGTCAGTGTAAATCTCCTCGAATTGAAAATAAACGTCTTCTATAAAGTAGGATAGCTTTGCTTTATCTTCTCTTTTTACTATTCCGACTATCTCACTATGTACCTGACTAAAGGCAACAGAGATCTTCTCTAAATTTTCTAATCTTGCTTCAATATAGGATAATTTTAACCTCTCTTTAGGCGTTTTTTTGTAGGTTGTATACGCCTTATTCATATGATCGAACATATCTTCTTGTTTCATCAATAGTTTCTCCATTTTTAAGTTTGAAATAGAATTTTACCGTCGAATCCACTAAGCTCAATTTATTGTAAATTTTGAAGAAATTTCACAACACAAAATTATAATAGTTTTGCACAATTTTTTTTCCAAGTCCAAATACACATCACCAATTTCTCGAATTTTCTATGTCAATCTCGCGATATTTTTACAAGTCCCATAACATACGTCACTTAATACTTTTTTATTGGCACTGACTGTCACTTTGTCACTGATGTCATTCACTTTGTCACTTCACTTGTCACTCACTTTAATTCCCTGGTTTCGGCACCAGATGTTAGCACTATCTACGAAATTAAACAAACACTCTGCTATTGAACTGAACTCTTTATTTAAAACTGCTTAATAGCCTATACTACTCGAGGTGACGAAACCATAGCGCGATTCACAAAATACATCAAATTGCACAACGCCATCTAGAACGCTATGGTGTTACTGAATTTTTAATTAAATACAATGGGATAATAAACTCATCATATTATTGTTACACTAAAACATAATACAAAGTAAAGATTGTTAAATAGCCTCAGATTCAATTAGACAGTTACAGATTATAATGTTATTTGTAGAAGACACATTGACCAGATAAGAAAGTATACAGGCGGTACCGTTACTGGAGGCGAGACGAACGAAGCACGTGCTAATGTAATGTGCAGCCCCACACAGTCAGCGCCTGCGCCGCCACGCTTGTGTTCCCCGGCGGCGGCGGCGGAGGTGCAGCCGTGTCCGACATTACAGTCCGACAATGATTCGCAGGTTATAGACCCCGAGGGAAATGATGTTGAGGAGGAGGATGAGTGGGTTGAGGCTCTAGGTGAAGACGTTGCTAACGATCACACTGAAACAGATGAGACTGCTCAAGAAGTAGCCGAGGATAGTAACGATCGTTCCCTTGAACCACAGCCTACAAGACCTACCCGTAGTTGTAGACGTAAGATTAATTATAAGGTTTAAATTATATAATACAAGTATTAATACAACTTATGTATAAGGGAAACAGCACACATAGATAATGATTTATGCACCTATTGTATTGTTGAGCCGTGTTGCCCCTCTTATTGTTTGTAGTTGTTTAACCAAAATAGTATTCCTAAGTACTTAATGTTTTGTTCTTTATTTTTGATAATAGTGTCGGAGGAGTGAAGTGTTTGTATGTGTGCGTGCCTGCACGATTAAGTTGTGTCTTTACGTCAGTAATAAACTAGCATCCAATTGCAGCGGTTGTTTCATTTATTAGCTGACAGATCAGAACTCCAGTAACCTCTGTATCAACAGCAGGGATGGATGCTTTAAGACCCAACTGATCTAATATTTTTTTGTTTTTGAGGAACATATTGGCGTTGTTTGGAAGATCAAATGTGATGCCAACCTTATATTTATTTATTGAACGCATGTGCAAGACGCCTGAAACGCCGTGTTCGCGTATGCCTTTCGACAACGCCATGCGATCTCTGTCGGTGAAAAAACGATTTTCTTCAACATGGTTCAAGAAAACAACCAGCTCTTTTTTCGTTGTGTCCTCCGGATACTTACGGCTGTAACCCTTTACCTTATAGACCGCGTATTTATCCTTCGGGTCCTTGTTCTTATTTACGTCCCTGTAAGAGGAACATGTTACCGCCGATTCCGCTGAGTCGGAATCGGTTGATGCTTGCTGAAGATCCGGTGGCGACTCATCCTCCTTCCTCTTTCTTTTTTTCACCATTTTTGACTATTTAATATATATTTACACTTAAAACTAACTATAGAAATAAGATTTTACAAAGAAATTGTACAAAATTAACAAATAAATATTTTTAAACTCGAAAAGCGCGCCTTTCTATGCAAACGATTTCCCGCCTTTTTTTCTATTGAGTACTGACATTAATGACAATGACACTCGTTATCCAGTTTTTTTTTGGAGTTTAGGCTTCGTTGCTAGGACCTTTAAGCCAAGTCTGGGTGTGTATTGCTTGCTCGTCACTTCACTGATCACTAAGAAGTTAATAAGTTGCAAGAATTGTGAAGTGAATATTAATCTCTCGTTATCCAGCGAACACTAGCGATAGTAGAGTCAACAAACGGGTCGAATCAACAAGTAAATAATTCAATAATTATTAATCAACTATTTACAGTCAAAGAACTTTGTAGTTTGTAGTAAACGGTGCAAGTTTAGAGTAGGTAGGAGACAAGTCTTGTATTTTTATTAGTTTTCATCTTTAATTTCCATGTTTGTTGCATTGCATCAAAAATACATCACTATTTCACTAGTAATGATAGAACCAGCCAAAATGAGTGAGAAGAGGGACATAAAGTCTCTCAAAATTCAAATGCTTTTAGAATTTTGAGTTGAATCGGCGGTGTATCAAAAGAATCTGTATATCCGAAATTATAAAGTTGTTTTATAAATTGTTTACAATTTCTAAATCAAACAGTAAGCACTTAGCACCCCTACTCATAGATAATACATCTAATACCCCTACTCTTTGGTCTGTCTGTGTTTGTGGTGGTAACAATACATATATTTATTTATCATTAACACATCTGCATCTGACATCACCAATGTCAAATAGTGGTCAAGTAACTGAAATATAATACTTTATTTCATTAGAAGTACACAACTACAAACATTTATCGTGTCAAGCCTAAAGCCTTGTGTGTCTGTTACTCTGTTTCATTAAAACCGCAGGAAAACTATAATATTGAAGAGTTAAAATAAAGTGGATTTATAATAATTGGCAAAATTGAGGTTGACACAAAAAAAACAAATGAAAAGCCTTAATTGAATAAATGTAAATACATACCAATATTCATGCATAGTATAACTACTAGTTGTATGTAGTTTAACCACAGTTTAACCCTAAGTATAATATTTAATTTGTTTTGTATGTGTCTATCACAGAAATAATCATATGCTAGTGTTTACATTTTTTTGTAGTTGTAGTTCTGAAGTGTTACACTAAGTTAGCATTACAGATACTCAATTTAGATGTACACTTGCACATTATTTCCTGAAGGATTAACAAGAAATGAGCCTAACTTGCAACAGAGAGTATTCTGTATGTTATAACTAATATTGTCCTTAAATTCTTTACAGCCTATTCCTGAAATCATGATCCGCCAAGGGAGTATTGATGACATAAATTCCCAACAATTTTTAAAGATATCAAATTATGAAGACACAGTCCGACAGTTAGATATATACTATGCCATAGGTATGTATTGTTGATTACAACAACTACAAAATCAGCTACATAATTCTAAATTCTTAGGCTGAAAATAATTTACAGTGCTTATTATGTATTATGCCAAAGTACTATGTATCTAGCCCTCATAGTTTCATTTCAACCTAATAGTAGTTGCTTAGATAAAGCACCATGGCATGCCCTTCATACAAGCTAAAAAGTGTGGCTGACACACAAAAATTATATTAAAAAGTTAATAGTTATTGAAGAAGTTACTTAGAAACTTCCTGCACTATTTATTATTTGAGAAAATTCTTTGGGCTTGTACATATTTAACCTATGGGGAAGGGCACTGACAAATTATATGTTAAATCAGATTTATTTATTATAGATAAAGCTTTAGTTTTATTAAGACAATGTCATCATCATCTCCCTAGAATTTTCCTTACTTTGTTAAGGGTTGGCTTCCAGCCTAGCTGGATTCAGCTGGGTACCACACAACCCAGTTACTGGACCACACAATACCCCTTAGACTGGTCAAACTTTATGGCTTCTGACTCTCTGTAACACCTATTGAAGTTCTATGAAGGACAACTGGAGCAGGACAACCAACAGCTTTACATGCTGTCTGAGGCATGAGGTGTCAGTGATGTCCAAGACAAACTTTAGAAAGTACATATGAAAAAGTCACATTGGTACTTGCCCAGATTCAAACCCAATACCTCTCACACACATGAGAGGTTGTGGGTTTGAATCAAGGGTGCCTAAACCACTGGGTTATCACAACATTGAGTTTTAAGACAATGTAAGAATTTTAATATAATAATAATATTCTAATTTCTATGTTAAACTGTTGGCTTTTATTATTTTACAGTTAAAAGACAATTATTAAGATTTCAAAGCCCTATCACGGGACTGTTTCCAGTCTTGTCATCTGATCTCCACATAGGAAGTGTGAGAGACAGTGTTTACTGTGCATCAGCAGTATGGGGCTTGTACCAGGCATACAGGTTATAAGTATTTCATAACTTTAATTATTATTCAAAACTTATTGAATTTCTTGTTCTGTATAATATTTGTTATGTCCATTTTTCTGTTATTAACACCACACTAATTTATTATGGTAGAAATCAACAATTTATGGTATATTTCGATGGTCTAATCCCTATAATTATTTAATCAGGAGTAAAAAATTGGAAAATGCAATTACGAAAATGTAAACATTGAATGTTTAATTTTTTGTAATGACATTTCCCAAGTTTAAGTTCTGGTAAAATAACTGGCAGATCATTTTATACAAATTTTGTTCAATTTGCTATATATATCTGGACAATAGCGTCTATTGTCAGGCCCATAGTTAAGTAAAATAATATGGGTCTTGACTTGCGACAATCGAGGTTTAGGTGTAATGTCGCGGGCAAAGGGTAGTGTGGTGTAAGTTTGAGTAACACATTTCAGACGTATTGATGATGACCGAGGGAAATCTTACGAGCTGGGTCAAAGCACTGTCAAATGCATGCGTGGCATCCTGGAGTGTTGGATAAAACAGTCGGCTCGGGTGGAAGCTTTCAAGACGCGCCAAAGTAGCGCCCACGCGCTACACGTCAAGTTCCATCTCACTACGGGCGAACCTGTCCTGACTGACGAACAGTATCATCACCTGCAGATAGATGTTGTATCTCTGTATTTACTGTTCCTGGTACAAATGATCACATCTGGGCTGCAGATTATTTATACCCAGGTAATATATAGTGCACAGCACTCATCATTTCGCATAATAATGTGAAAATATCATACCCCAATAGGTTTTCATAATATGTGTTTAAATTTTTTTTTACAGGATGAGGTGGCGTTTGTTCAAAATTTAGTATATTATGTCGAGCGTGCATACAGAACTCCCGACTATGGCATGTGGGAAAGAGGATCCAAATACAATGATGGCAAGCCTGAAATACATGCTTCTTCAATTGGTATGTTTTATGAAGAACTAACGATAACGCAGTTTTACCCGCGTTATGTTTTTTATTATTGCTTGTTCCGCTCCTGTAGGTCATAGCGTAGCGTGATGTCATGTAGCCTGTATGTTATTCTGATGGATATTCAATATTACTGTAAAGCTTTATAAATATCTGTAAAGTACTTGTTACACATACATACAAACTGATAGATATACTAACCAATAGATGAAATTTAAATTAATTTAGAATACTAGTTATTAGCTACTTTAGATGTAATTGTTGGTTAAGAAACCTTAAATTATATCTGGCGGCCCTCCATACTGATAAACTTCGATACCCAGTTATTCACAAACTAAACGAAATTTAAGTTAAGCGTATCTTTCTGCTTCCGTTTCATTAAGATAAGGATGGAATATACACATTAGTTTAGTCCTATCAAATAAGCCAGCGCCTGAACTAAATTGTCGTATTTTTAGTGGCCATGTTTTTAATCGGGTCTAAGTAGTCTGTTGATTATATAATAGAGATGACGACAGCATTAAAAAATGGCATTCTGTTTAGTCCGTCTGATAGATCGGTCGAAAATACGAGACACGTATTTTTTGCTTGATCAAATTAATAGAAAAATACAAAGATAAAGAACAACAAAGTTCCGGAGTGGGGGCTTTTGACGTCACCGTAATGCAAAAATTGTATCTTATTGTGACGTCACGCGCAACTTCAACGCACTGTATCGTCGTCATTCTTCGTGTACGAGAAAAAAGAAAAAATACGTGTCCAAAATTTTTGATAATCTATCTGACGGACTAATTACTTTTTTTTTGTCGTCTCGCCTATTTGACAAGACTTAACTATTATTTTATCTTCTGCGCTTTTCATATTGAAATGGAAAGAACAAGATGCGCTAAACTTAAATTTAGTTTAGTTTGTGAACAAGGGAATTGGCACCATTATTATCAAAATAAATTTATATTATTACAGGCATGGCCAAAGCGGCCCTTGAAGCGATTAATGGATGTAATCTTTTCGGGGATAAAGGAGCATCGTGGAGCGTAGTCTATGTAGATATTGATGCTCACAATCGCAACAGAAGTATTTTCGAAACAATGCTGCCGCGCGAATCTAGTTCCAAGGTAAATGAAGGTTCAACTTCTAAATGACGTCGTGTTTCATAAAGGCAGGTATTCATAAAATTTTGGCTTCAGCCTTCGAGAAGTCTGTATACCCACCTGCATGCATTAATCTACACCTTGCATTGTTGGATCGCCTGATATTTATTCACACCATTGAATGAGACATTCTTTTCAATTGTATAATGTTGATTTGTTTTATAAAGATCTAAATAAAAAGAAAAAACAAATAAGTGACAGGCTGCGCGTATATGTGTTGCACCAAAGTAGCTTTAAGCTAGCTTGCTTTTCAATCAAGAGCCTACATGTAAATGGTACAAAGCCCCTTGTGCACGACGACAACAAAATATAGCGGCGCCGCCGCTACCTATTTTTTATATTGTACCGAAAAACATGTATAAACCTGTTAGCGTGTTTAGTGGGCCGACAGAGTCGCGAGCGCTACAGGCAAGAACTTGTTTCCGCGGCTTGATTAATTCACGCATCGCCATTGGTCGCACGGTCGTTTCACGCATCACCGTAAAAGGTAATCTTAGCTTCGCGCCCCGCGCGGATCGGCGCGTATAAAAAGGCCCGCTGCTGGCGAAGCGAACGCAGTCCGAATCCGAAGCAGTCTCAGTCACAACGCAGTCTATCTACGCAGTCTATCTAACGGCAGTCTACTAACGCAGTCTAACAACACAGTTTAAGACAGTCTCGTCACAGTCACATCTCAGTCAAAAGTCAGAGTTAACAGCCGTTCTCACAGTCGTAAATAAGTATACCTAGTCGTCTCAGTCGGTCCCACTAAATGTATTGTATGTCAACGTGTTAATGTTATAATTAAACCATCATCAGATCAGCACTTGTTTCTATTAAATACAGTCCACTCGCCGCACATTCTGGTCCTTCGAAAGCCGAATTCACAAGATCCAGCAAGTTAAAGATGGTTTTAACACGCAGCCATAGTGGCGACTCAAGAAGAGAACAGGCCCAGCAAGAGCTTTCAGTGTCCGCCGGACCGGGTGCCAGCTCGGCACCAGAATCGAGCTCGGTCGGCGTATCAGACACAGGCAGCGGGTCTACGACGACTATGAATACCAACGCCACGCCAACACAAGGTACGCTCAAGCCTGGCGACACCAGGTCACATCGATCTACATCGTCGAAAAAGAAGCGCCTCGCAGAGCTGGAGGCTAGAGAACGACTGGCTGGAATTAAACTCAGGCAAGCGCAAGCAGAGAGAGAGCTGCAAGAATTACAGCTGCAGCGCATTAGAGCCGAAGCTGAGTCGAGCGCAGACGAAGAGTTGGAAGACGACCTCGCCTCCGTAAGGATTGGAACGTGGCTCGCGCGACCGGCGCCGCCACCCGGAGGAAGAACGGCAGAGATGCAGCGAAGGACACCGGCGCCGCGACAGGCGCTCAACCGCTGCGAGACGACGACGTCTACGGCGAACGTGTGTGTTCGAATACAAAGGGCAATATCGCGAGTGATGTGAGTGATAAAGTGATCGACGTAGGGACACTCGCCGCGGCCCTAGCTCAAGTCACGCGTAGTTCGAGAGAGCCCCCGAGGTACGTCCAACAGTTACCGACATTCGACGGAAAACCCGGTGAGTGGATAGCTTATAAGGCCGCGTATTGTGACTCACACACATATTTTTCCTGTGTAGAAAATGTCGCTAGGATTAGGATAAGCCTCAGAGGCGCCGCAAAGGAAGCTGTAGGTTGTCTATTGTTCAGTCAATCTGACCCTCAGGTCATTCTAGACGCACTAGAAAGACGTTTCGGTAGGCCCGAGGCCTTGATTATGGCCGAGTTAGATAATGTAAAATCATTACCTAAATTAAACGATAACCCTAGGGAGATTTGTATTTTTGCTAGCCGTATTGCAAACACGGTGGGTACGGTAGAAGCTCTAAAGAGAAATCAATATTTACATAGCCCTGAAATGTCGCGTTGTATCGTTGAGAAGTTAACGCCAATATTAAAAAACAAGTTTTATGATTACGCGGCTAACAAAAAAGCCGAAGATATTCCCGTATTAAAACTCTTATCTATGTTCATGAATGAAGAGGCAGACAAGTGTGGCGCGTATGCTCAACCGGAACGCGGGAACGATGAATCAAATAGTGTACGACAACGGCGCAGAGTTGAGCGCACGTTCAACGTGAATAAGGAAACATCGAACGACCAATGCCCGGCATGCAAGCAACACGGCCACAAATTACCAGACTGCATTAAATATAAACAGCTAGACATAGATACTCGATGGGATATAGCAAAAAACTCTAACATGTGCTTTAGATGCCTACGAAACAAACATAGAAGATTTATGTGTAAAGCGCCTATTTGTGACGTAAAAGAATGCAACATGAAACATCACAAACTGTTGCACAAAGAGCGTAAAGTTGAAGCGTCACACAACGTAGGGACGCCGGCGCCGACACCTGTTATCACACACGAAACCGTTACGTCGGCGCGGGAAAATGAATCAATGACTTCGCGCCGCGCGTATTTAAAGATAGTACCTGTCACATTGAGCGGACCACATACAAGCATAGACACATATGCCTTGTTAGACGACGGAAGTACAGTCACCTTGTTAGACGCGTCAGTAGCTGATATCTTAGGTGCAGATGGGCCAGCGAGTCCTATGTGGATACAAGGCATAGGCACAGAAGTCAAGCACGAACAAAGCCGAACAGTGACCCTCCACATACAAGGTAAGCACCATAGCGACCCACAGAAGATAGAGGCCGCGCGCACCGTGAACAGGCTTCATATCATGGCACAAACTGTACAAACACAAGACATAAATAATTGTAGGCATCTAGACGACATAAGTAGCACTCTTATTTATGAACACGCGCGACCAATGATTTTAATAGGTCAAGATAACTGGCATTTATTAGTAGCCACAGAAACACGGACAGGTGCGCGAGATCAACCGGTAGCATCGTACACAAAACTCGGTTGGGTACTGCATGGGTGTCAGTACTCTGTAAATAAAGTCATAGCTACATTTTGCGGTCACATTAAAATTCAAGAAAATATGAAACCAATAGAAGAAACCATGAGAAACTTCTTCAAACTAGAATCACTAGCTATAGAACCTAGGACACCTAGAGACGACCCGCAACAGCGAGCCTTAGACATCCTGGAACAGAAGAGTCGACAATTACCAGATGGCAGCGTACAAGTGACCCTAGCGGCAGCCAAGAGTAGGGTAGCCCCACTTAAACCTGTCTCAATACCTAGGCTGGAGCTGCAAGCCGCACTGTTGGGAGCGCGCCTAGCCCGCACGGTCGTACAAGAACACGACTACGAGGTGAACGATCTAACATACTGGAGCGACTCTGCCACCGCCCTAGACTGGATTCAAGCCGAACCACGCACATTTAAAACTTTCGTGGCGCATCGTGTAGCTGAAATTGAGGAACTCACCAAGAAAAATGAATGGAGGTGGTTACCCTCCAAGGATAATGTCGCAGACGACGCGACACGCAGCACACCGGAACATTTTAACTCGGAACATAGATGGTTCCGCGGCCCCGAATTCCTTCGGAAAAATAAAGAAGAATGGCCGCAGAATAAAAAGGTCATTGCCCCCACAAACACGGGCGAAGAACGCGTCAAATGTAATGTAATCAACAACATGAAAGTGAACGATCATCTCCCAAATATAACTCGATTTTCCAAATGGACACGACTGATAAAGACAACTGCAAGAGTACTTCAGTTCATTGACCTGTGTAGACCAAGTAAACATACTGTCGAATATAAGTGTACTAAGAAAAAGGCATCAAAAGATCCGACATGGAAAAGAACACACAAAAATAAAACCATTAAAAATGTTACGCAAAAAATGACAAAGAATAAAACAATAAGTTACATACCTATACCTGCTACTTATATACAACACGCCGAAGAACAATGGGTCAAGGGCGCGCAAGCCGAAAGCTTCACAAAAGAAATTGCCGCCATAAAAGATAACAAACCGGTGCCGAACGACAGTCCGTTATCGGTATTAAATACATACCTAGACAACGCAGGTGTTCTACGTTTGCGCGGGAGAATCACAGCGGTACAAGACGTGAACGAAACAATAAAAAACCCTATTATACTCGAGGGTAAGCACACGTATACGAAGCTATACATAGCGTATATACATGAAAGTTTGCATCATGGCGGGACCGAGATAACAGTAAATGAGATAAGACAGCGTCTTTGGATTACAAAACTACGTCCGTCTGTAAAAAATGTTATAAAGGGCTGTTTACATTGCAAAATAAAAAAGGCAAAGCCGGCTAAACCGTCTACGGGAAACCTACCGTACCCCCGTTTAGCTCATCATGCACGTCCTTTCACTTTCACCGGACTAGATTATTTTGGCCCCATATCTGTTACTGTAGGTAGGCACAAAGAAAAAAGATACGGAGCCTTATTTACCTGCTTAACGTGTCGAGCCATACACATAGAGATAGTTAGCTCGCTTAGCGCAGACTCAGCTATCGCCGCTCTTAGGCGATTTATAGGTAGGAGAGGCTATCCAAAAGAAATATGGAGCGACAACGCTACCTGTTTCAAAGCGGCAGATAGGGAGCTAGGTGAAAGCGCCTTAAGCGCTTTAGGTAGTGAGTCCAATGCGCGGTCCATAAGCTGGAGATACATACCTCCCGCGTCACCATTCATGGGAGGAGCGTGGGAGAGGATGGTGAGGGCTGTCAAGGAAGCGCTATACGTCACACTAAAGGAAGTCCATCCGTCCGACGAGACCCTGGCTACGCTACTCGTGGAAGTAGAGAATACTGTGAACTCCAGGCCACTCACGCATGTCAACGTGTCACCAGATGAGCCCGAAGCCCTCACGCCTAACCATATTTTGATCGGCCCTAACCCACATGTACCCTCACCGGGTAATTTCACCGTAGCGGACGTCACAGCACGGCACCAATGGCGGCGCGCCCAGGCACTCGCAGACGTCTTTTGGCGAAGATGGGTACGTGAGTACCTGCCGCTCCTTCAAAACCGGCGGGAGCCCTACGGCAGCGGCACCCCACCCAAAGTTGGAGACGTCGTCGTGATCTGTGATCCTAACCTCCCACGCAACACCTGGCCTAAAGGAAGAGTGACGCAAGTCTTTCCAGGCGCAGACGGAGAGATAAGAGTTGTAGACGTCATGACCAGAGGACTCTTACTCCGAAGACCAACGAAGCGCATCGTCGTGCTCCCCACGGAGTCGCCTGACGGCGACGGCGGGAGAAATGTGCACGACGACAACAAAATATAGCGGCGCCGCCGCTACCTATTTTTTATATTGTACCGAAAAACATGTATAAACCTGTTAGCGTGTTTAGTGGGCCGACAGAGTCGCGAGCGCTACAGGCAAGAACTTGTTTCCGCGGCTTGATTAATTCACGCATCGCCATTGGTCGCACGGTCGTTTCACGCATCACCGTAAAAGGTAATCTTAGCTTCGCGCCCCGCGCGGATCGGCGCGTATAAAAAGGCCCGCTGCTGGCGAAGCGAACGCAGTCCGAATCCGAAGCAGTCTCAGTCACAACGCAGTCTATCTACGCAGTCTATCTAACGGCAGTCTACTAACGCAGTCTAACAACACAGTTTAAGACAGTCTCGTCACAGTCACATCTCAGTCAAAAGTCAGAGTTAACAGCCGTTCTCACAGTCGTAAATAAGTATACCTAGTCGTCTCAGTCGGTCCCACTAAATGTATTGTATGTCAACGTGTTAATGTTATAATTAAACCATCATCAGATCAGCACTTGTTTCTATTAAATACAGTCCACTCGCCGCACACCCCTAATAGTTTCGTCATGTCCGTCCGTCCGGTCCTCGGTCAACCGCCCAAACGGTTAGAGCTAGAGAGATGAAACTTTGCATGAATATGTGTATTTATTAAGTCACACAAAAAACTATTTTTTTTTGGGTTACCTCCTACTGTAAATTGGACATAATTTTTTATTACGCGAATGCGAATGCGATTTTACGAAACCATTGTAAAGCGAAGGGGCTGTAAAAATGGTTGCTAGAGAATAACTCGAAATCGTTAATTACGGAACCCTATTCTATTCGTGGCCTGACGCACTTGACCAATTATTTCCTTTTAACAGCGCCGTTTTCAACTAACGAGCGGCCTGATGGATTTAGGCACAGCCTTTATCTAACTTATACTTAATATGCAAAGGCATGCATTGTTTGAAAATGTCGTCATGTTTGAGGTTTGGCAGAGTCGTTAGAGCGACGACTCTCGGTAGCCTTGTGCAATATCTGCAGGTTTTAATGGAATCTATCACAAAGGGGGTTTGACATTTGCTAGCTTTGCTTGCTCTGCACTCAAACCTTACGAATCAGACAGATAAATAATAATTATCTAGACTGGTCATAAAGTTTCGGTGACTTTTTTCGGTTGACCAAAAAAAATTTTGACATGTAAAATCCCTTTTTATTTGGCACCTTCTGTTATATTGTACATTATCATCTATTTTGCCTTTTCAAATGATCATTAGGAGAAATACCAAAATTCCAATTAATGCAGTTCACATTAACTTTAGTTGAAATAGTCGTGATGGACTGATGGCCCAGTGGATATAGGCGCCCGCCTTTCGTGTAAGAGGTTGTGGGTTCGAATCCGGACAAGTACCAATGTGACGTTTTCAATTCATATGTACTTTCTAAAGTTTATCTTGGACATCACTGACATCCCGTGCCTCGGAAAGCACGTAAAGCCGTTGGTCCCGGTTGTCATTCGTAGCACTTTGACGGTCGTTACTGGTTAGCCAGAAACTCTGACCAGCCTAACCAAGAGGTATTATGTCGCTCAGTTAATGGATTGTGGAGGTCTGATAGGCAGTCGCGTCCACGTAAAAGACCGGTGTCCAGCTGAATCCGGTTAGGCTGGAAGCCGACCCCAACACAGTTGGGAAAAGGCTAGGGAGATGATGATGACATTAACTTTAGTTAAAAGCAATATTTAAACTTAATATGTGGTTTTAGGGCGTTGACGCTGCATTATTACCAACGGTGTCCTTTCCTGCTTTTGCCACACATGAAGAGCACCTAGTCCAGTTAACAAAGAATAATATTTTGAGGCGTTTGCAAGGCAAATGTGGATTCAAACGGTTCAGTCGTGATGGGTACAAGTGCGTGCTAGAAGATCCGCACAGGAGGTACTACCATGAAGGAGAACTCAAGGAGTTTGATGGCATCGAGTCAGAGTGGCCTCTTTTCTATGTAATGATGATCATTGACGGCGTGTTCCGCACTCTACCTGATCAAGTTGAAGAGTATCAGAAACTACTGAAAGCTAGGATATACATGGACGAATTTGGAGGTGTGTAACACTACCTGCAATAAGTATTTGTGTTTATGATAACATTTTCATCCATTATTTCTAAATGACAATGTGTATATTATTTCAGATCCAGTTATCCCTTGGTATTACTATGTTCCCCGAGAGGGTATAGAAAATGAGCGCAGTGAACCAAACTCCGTGCGAAGATTGCCTGCAAGTAAGTTCTATTGTACATTTTAATCTATGCTATAATTAATATTATAAAAAGGTAAACTTTGTTTGTTTGATTGTAATGAATAGGCTCAAAAACTACTGGACCGATTGTAAAAATTCTTTCTCCATTCCAAAGCTACATTGTCCACGAGTAACATAGGCTATAATAATAATATAATATCACGCTATGTCCCACGAGAGCGAAACAGTAACCAAAAACCTAATGTTACGTGGGTGAAACCGCGAGGAACAGCTAGTCTTATATATAACTATAGTACAATTTTTAATTCGAGTCAGAAAAATGACAAGTGCAACTCTCACTGATACCAAAAAGGGTGACCCGCTACAATAGTGATGTTCCACAATCGATAGACTTAGACATTTAGTCATGCTTTGTTTTATTAGGTACCAAAGCGTTTTTTTATTGTAAATATTGAATATACCGTCTTAAATAAAACAACTTTAGAAATATGGACCTTACCAAAAACAAATAATGTAACAGTATTTTATGTAATATTAAATTACCTACCGTGTATGTCTTCTATTTAATTACCGTAAATTACATGTAATATTTTTTTTATAATTAAAGGCAATTTGATATTGAATAAAAAAAGTATTCTCGACTAAGATTTGATTGTAAAAATTCGATTGTACCACATCACTATTTATTTGGGACTAAAAACCTGCAACACTGAAAATGACATTTTTCTGACTCGAAATAAAAATCGTACTATACCTACTGAGCCTAAAGGAATGCCACTAGAACACATGACATTTGCATTATATGGAACAATATTAAATTTATTTGTTCTCTTATTACTTACACAAACCATAATTTATTGCCTCCGAAGAAATGTGATAATAAAAAAAAACTATTGTAAAAGGCGTTTGAGCTCAGTAATATCGGATACTAGATAAATCATTAAATAATGTGTATAACTATTGTTATTTAAAAATCAATTAAACAATTCCAGATCACCCCAGTGACAGTAATGAAAAAGGTAAAATGTAACTTCATTGAGAATGACTGTTTCTTCTTGATTAACACTTTTTTCGTGTTTTATGTTGTATTTAACCAAACCAACTTATTTTTCTCTAGTATTCGGCTTCGTATTATTAAACTTGCGTTTAATTTTCCATCAATACCATTGTGAAATAAGACAAAACACAGGTTCCATAACACTATTTAGCTTTTTTGCACACAACTAACATTTTTTCTATTTCTTTACAAAGTAGTATCAGTGTAGATAGAAGTAACTAATGCGCTTTTTACTGCAATTAACGCTTTACATTGATGAATACAATACCCTTGAAGCTTTTTAGGCAAAACACTTGTTTTACTTAATATACTTATTCTAAGATTGATAACTCTTAAGATTCACATTCAGAGGCTAGTAGTTAGGCAAATAGGTACGTAAATATTAACCTCTGTATGAATCTATACATTAAAATATCTGTAGGTTTTTAAAAAGCAAATATGACGCTCAAGCATATTTTTTATGTCACTTGAATTACTTTTGCTATATAAATTTCTATTTTTTAAAAACAAGAAACACACTCTTTTTAAGTCATAACAATACAAATAATAGGAATATGAATAAACTAGAAATCATTTTAATGTTTTTATACGATTTAACTGTTCCAATCTTCCAATGTTGTTATTTATAAAAAATGTTTGTTCCTCTAACAATTTAAGTGGGTTCTCCATGTAGCCTCCCAAATATGCCTTCTTTAATATTATTTGCCATTAAGATCATTATCTTCGTAATTGAGCTACACGATTCTGTACATTATATTCAGTATTATTCAGTACACGACTGACACATTCGTGGACTGAATATGTATAGAATTACAGATCTACTTTGAACATGCTTCCAACGTTTAATCTCATAAGGTCAATTTTGCCTGGAGTATGAAGACGATTAAGACCAGATTTGTGAGTTTATTCCGGCCAAAGGAAACACTAACATCGCAGATCAGTATATCGTATTAAATTTTTTTTTAACCAATTTTCTAATTAAATATTTAATTTAAATTTTGTTATATTAGACACAGGCGGTTTATTCCTCTGGGCGCAGTCGTTGTTCGTGGTGGCTCAATTGCTGACCGGTGGCCTACTGCATGTCAATGAGCTGGACCCTATCAGGAGATATATGCCGTCGTACAATCGGCCGCGGCGAGCCGGCCGGTATTCTGCTTTTCAGGTACACTAAGTTTATCAGAAAATTATCTATTATGTTCTTTCTTTGAGAGCCTGTGCACACTACGTTATATAAACGCGCCACTGACAGCGTTTTTGAAACGTGCGTCGACGTGCGTCGACTGTCACGACCGACGCCATCTTACTGCTGTTGACGAGGTTCTGCTTAAAAAATAATATGCCAGCGCTTTTGCATCTCGTCTGTATCGCTACACTCGCGCGTCTGTACGTCTGTATCGGTTCAAACCCGAGTTCAAATTTATACAGATGTACAAAGGTCTACAGGCTGTCTCTGACTCGCGTGCCTATCGCGCCAGTATCGCAACAAACGCACGTCGACAACGCGCTTAAAAACGTGGCGTGCACAGGCCTTAAGGCTTTGAGTCGTAAACTTATTCTGCGCTGCAAGGGTTCAGTGAGGTCAGCGCTAGGCAATAACAAGAACAAATGTCATGATATGATGGGAGGCATACATATGTGCAGCGTTGTTAATAAAAACTAAATCATATTTAAACAAATTATGTCCTATAATTAGCAACTCTATACTTTTGTATTATGGACTGAGATTCCTTAGTCGCTAGCCCAACGTAATTTTTTCATCATCGTTATTGATCATGATGTCTTCCACAATAATGATGTCTTTAAAATTAAAAATTAAATATTTATGTTTCATGTACTTTTACATGCAGGCCAAACCCACGTTTGTAAGTATTAGGAATAGACATTATATTGTCATGAGCTACAACTTCTGCTGCAATGTGTTCTGTGGAATATTATATTTTTTTACGCAATTTATGTGCAGCCTTGCATGGAGCAGTTGTGTACCTTATAGTACTTTTTGAAACTTGCTGGAAATTACTTAACACGCTTATCCGCTGTTGCAATGACGTGCCGCCATACCGCGCTAACGCTCAAGACTACCTATAATATAGGTACTGATACCGATTGAGCGAGTCCAGTATGCATAAAGGTCATAGCTCATTACAGCCACCCGGCAGCCACTCCGCACCGCCTCGACGCACGGTGTCAACTCGTTGTCGATGGGTGGGCCACCCGCCGTCAACCAGTGGGCCACCCGCGGTCAACGAGCGAACGCCGAGTCGTCAACCCGTTGACGCCTCAGCGTCAACGAGAAAGAGACCAACTCGGCGCTTGGTCCACGAATTGTCTGTTAATGGCACTAGCACGTGTGTTTCATTATGTCAAATTTTACAAATCGTGAATTGGCAATCATAGCTTTCGCGGCAGCGGCACGCACGGCTAGCATTCGAGCAGCGAGTTGTCAACGAGTGGCCCACCCGCCGACCGCGCGCGAAGGGCTTAAAACCGAGGCGATCCGGAGACCCTACGGAGTTGATATAGTGAGCGCATGCCCATACAAATCCATATAAAGAATACTAGCCGCAGGAGGCGAGTCGGTGCGGAGTGGCTGCCGGGTGGCTGTAATGAGCTATGACCTTTAATTGCACATTATTGTAAACTTATAGCAGGATAATAATTTTAAAGGTTTTGTTACTCAAAATGTGTAAATGGAACACTTTTAACATTTTTTTTCTCCGTCTATCATAAGACACACGACGTCGGCATCGTTCATAAAAATGCAAACGGAGTCTTATATACCTACAGGGCAGTACAGGGTCAAGTTGCAATACTGCATACAAAATTTTGTAGAAATCGAGTCTGTGGTTTGTAAAGGCGTGACAGACAGACTTGGTTACGTTTACATTTATACAAAACGCCATAGTATTATGCGTAAAACTCAATTTATGTTTCAAATTCCGTAAGTATACAAAATGCTCAAATGCTGCGGCACAATGAAACAACTACTTCTATTATTTACTGCTTGTGTCCCGCTGTACAGCTACAAAATAGCGTCGAGTTGTGAAAGTAACCGGTTGTATTTCGCAAATATTATGTTTAACTCGTTTGACTAATATTTCGTTTTCTATTGAAAATAGAGTAAATATATTAGCGTGCTTATTACACACACAATTCTCAGAATAATACATATTAATGAAACTTTGAAATATGTAAGTTTAGGTAGTTTTACATTGCAGGGCATAGCAACAGACCTGGTGGTCCAAGTGGTGTTGATAGCGGAGTCTATGCGGCTGCAGGCCATGATGGGCACATATGGCATACAGACGCAGACGCCACACGAAGTTGAACCTGTTCAGGTATGGGCTATGGTGCTCCCTATTCATTCGGTTCGTTAGTACTTATAATAAAGATAAATTGAATTGAAGCTCTGTCATTAGATAATATGGATAATGTGTACTTTAAAATAAAATGGCATTTATTTATTTATCATTTAATTGCTGATTAAGGGTAATACAGTGGTGTTTAAAATACATTCAATATGTTCTCCTTAACCTACCTTTCTGGCATGCAAATTTTACGCATTCTGTTTAGCCCGTACGTTAGACCTAAAATACTGGACACGAATTGTTTGCTCTTTTTATCAAATTAATAAAAAAAAATACAAAGATAAAGAGCATCAAAGTTCCGGAATGGACGCTTGTGTCGTCACTTCTCAATAAAAATGTACCTAGGCATGAATGTCACGCGAAACTTAAAAGTTCTGTATCTTCGTCATTTTATATTTAAGAGAAAAAAGAAAACATGTTTTTTTGATAGTCTAACTGATGGACTAAATAGTTTTTTTAGTCATCTAGCGTATTTGCACGGGAATTAAAACCATACTGAACTTAAAGGTATTGCCTACCTGGTTAAAAGCTTTTTATGATGTAGGTACCTCGTAGGAGTAAATACAATAATAAGTCAATTTTGTATGCGGTTAGCACTGCCTAATTGCGGAATCCACGCCATTGATTGAAATAATCTTTGGTACAAGCTAAGATTCTGCCTACTGACCCATCTCAACATATGGTGTAAATATAAATAACGCATAATAATAATTAATTCCTGAAGGTATGCAGTTCAACACAACTGGTACACGTGTACCGAGAGCTTGGCATCTGTCCGAAGCTGAAGCTCACCGGACGACCCATAAGGCCTGTGGGCTCTCTCGGCACCAGTAAGGTATGGCACATAAACATTTTTCTTACCTTGAAAAATACTTAAAAAAAAATTACATTTTGAGAATTATATTAGTAAGTATAGTAATTTTACATACTCTTCCATCCAAAATAAAAACATATAAAGTTAGCGTAAGGAATGTTTTTGATTATTAACCTTTCATCGACCAAGCAACAGCCGTCTGTCGCGCTGTTTAGGTCTTTCTATTGTGTCTCGAATCACGTGTGTTCGAAGGTATAAAGAGTAACCCATACATGCACACGTTTAAGCTCTAGGCATATTGCCATAGACACGGTAAGGGAAAGAACATGTTTCCAGATATACAGGGTGTGCGGCATGACTGTGCTGTGCTACCCGCTCATATTCGAAGTGTCGGAGTTCTACCTGTACAGAGACATGGCACTGCTCATCGACGATATTAAGACTGAGCTGCAGTTCGTTGGCAAGTAAGATAACGAAACAATTATTTATATTGCCAATACAATTATTATTAGTCCTACAATGGTAAAAACTTTCCTTTTGACCATTCATTTCATCTGTCACACTTTAAGCTTAATCTCGAATACAAACGTGAAGTAATCCCAAGGTACATTTATTATCATTTAGTCCAATCAGACTGGTAGCCAGTGCATTTAAACAAACCAAAATAGACAGCATTATTTTATTAGTATAGATACTTTTATTTTTAATGTTGATTTGCATCCAGTCAAGATACTTGTAAAGGAGAGAATTTGCCAAAGCTTTTTGGTGAGTTTGTAATATTAACACTTACATAAAACGTTAAATCTTAACTAGCTTACTAGATGCTTTATTGTTTCTTTATTGTACCAGATCAGTGTAGACGTGGTTTCTCATTATGATATTCCCAGATACTGGCGACTGTCAGGTCGGCCGACGGTGTGCTTGCTTGTCAGAGAAGAGCACATGCGGGACCCGCACTTCAAGCACATGCTCGACCTGTTCGCGATGCTCAAGAAGGGCCACTGCGACGGCGTCAAAGTGCGCCTCGGGAGGCTCCAGAACTTGATCTCTAGCTCTTGTATGGGCAAGTAATCTTGTTTTCAGTTTTAAGGTCATAGCTTATTAGAGCCACCCGGCAGCCACCCCGCACCGCCTCGACGTAAGGCGCCAACTCATTGTCGATGGGTGGACCACCCGCGGTCAACCAGTGGGCCACCCGCGGTCAACGAGTGAACGCCGAGGCGTCAACGAGTTGACGCCGCTTGGTCCACGAATTTTCGAGTAGTTTGTTAATAAAATCAATCGCAGGCAGCGCGCGGCCCGCTCGTGGCCCGCGCGTTGTCAACGCAAGGCAGGCATTCGAGCAGCGAGTTGTCAACGAGTGGCCCACCCGCCGACCGCGCGTGAAGGGCTTATTATCGAGGCGATCCGGTGACGCTACGGGGTTGATATAGTGAGCGCATGCCCATACAAATCCATATAAAGAATACTATACGAGTCGGTGCGGAGTTGGTGCCGGGTGGCTCTAATGAGCAATGACCTTTAGTCATATCAGGTATACTAAACAGTTTAAAAATACGAGTTGAGACGCGAATTTTGCTTTGCAAATGCATATCGAGAACTTCTATGTATATATTTATGCCTAGTTTGGGATCATATATAGACCGTGGGGAAGTGGTCCCAAGATATTTATTATTTATTTATTGGATACAACATTCCGAAAGTCTTATTCCTTTGAATGTCGATGATACTCGTCATTCTAAAAGTAGTGTTTATACATAATTTCAAAACATGCTATTTCAAGCTGTCATCCTGGTATCAATATAGTATTATCGGACATAAAAACCAAAATAAGATCATTGAAATAACTATCCACAGAGCACCTGGATTTCATGAGCCAAGGCGAGTTTCCATCGGAGATGTTCACTCAGTTCCGTCAGTTGGAGCACGAGTACATCGGCTACCAGTCGCTCACGGACGTGCCGCGCACGCTCACGTACCGCGAGGAGAACATTTCCTACGAAGGGTTCAAGAACCGCTCCACGCCTGACATTGTCGCCGCTCTGAGGTCGCTCGACAATATCTTCGCTCAATGCCAGCTGTGGGGAATCTTGATGCAACGGGAGGGTCCTCTGTTTGAGGTGTGTATTGTCAGAACTTCATTAATTTTTAGGAAACAGTTTAATCAAGATTTAAGTTAAATACACAACATATCTGTATAAAGAGACAATTAGAGTTTTTTTTTTAATGAATCCCTAATTGTGTTATTGAGCGCTGAACTCACAAGCGCCTGGACCAATTTAGCTATTTATTTTTTTGCCTTGCCTGAGGAAGGTTCTTATGAAGAGAAAAAAAATGAAAAATCGACCGTATAATTTTTATTTGCGGGAAAAACCTGGACGTTCATTTATTCCCGAAATGTTTGAGTAGATACAACAGCATAATCATTAGACAGAATGGCTCTCGGTGTCAGCTAGTTTTTAATAATATATAATTATAAATTACTAGATGACCCGGTGAACTTCGTATCACTTACCTATTAATGTAAACAAAATTCATTTAAACCATATCACCTTTATTCATAAAAGATTTGTATCGATTTCCCCACATTATCACAATCTAGATTCACGTGTGTAGGAGTGGCCTAATAGTTCTATTCTATTTTTATTAAATGGCAACCAAAGCCGATGTCGACTATTCTGCCAATGTCAAAGTGCATTTGATTTCAAGTGTGTAGTTTTAAGAAAAAAAAATTAAATTAATTAAAACAGTAAGCTGGACACACTGTAGACTGATGTGTTAGTACGGGACTGAAACAAACAAAATATAAAGTTACATAAATACTACAATAATGTTAAAACACAAAATATATTTACATATATATAAGCATACCACACCGACATAGAAAAAGGTCACAATTTTATTTTATTGTGGCGAATGAAGGTTATCATTGCCAGTAACACCTCTGGGGAGGAATGTGTTAGGAGAGACGGGACATTTATCGGGAGAGGAACTTTTAATTTGGATAGACGCCCATATAGATCAAGGGAAACATTATTGGGACATTCAAAAAATATATGGTCTAGAGTTCCTTCCTCTAAACCACACTCGCAGAGGGATGAGTCGCGAATTCTGATTTTATTTAAGAAAACTGCGGAGCAACAAAAACCCAAACGAATTCTACACAACACGGAAACAACAGTTTTAGAGACTTTCTTGTACCTGCAAAACCAAGGTTTAGGGTTAATTGTTGGCTGGACTGCGTAGAAAAACCTGCCCTTTTTCTTGCTAGACATGTTCCAGTGCTCTTGCCATGAGCCCTGTAAACTTAATTTTGGGATAGCTAACAGGTCATAGCCCTGATGGGTGTTATGTACCAGAGCTGCCAATGCAGATGTGCAAGCATCTTTGGCCCAGGCATCAACAACTTCGTTGCCCTTGATGCCGCAATGACTGGGGATCCAAACTAACTGAACTTCCCTTCGATAACCGGCACATGCAAGTAAAGATTTTTTGATTAATAATATAAGTGGACTGCACAATTTACTCTTGAGTGGGTTTTGAATTAAGGCTTGCAGGCAGCTGAGAGAGTCGGTAAAGATAACGGCTTTTGTAATATTCGAGTGCGGAGTGGCCTAATAGTTGTTTAGTAATCTGGCAATACTGTCATTGTCACTGTCACCTAACTTTTGAAGAAAAGATTTTTGAAAGGACATGTTTAATTTAAAACACTTGTACTCTCACGAAACTTTGATCCTAAGTTTGTAAATATAAAACACTGAGTTATTGGCGGAAGTATTAGTAACGCCATCAACAAACAAAAAAAACCGGCCAAGAGCGTGTCGAGCCACGCTCAATGTAGGGTTCCGTAGTTTCCCGTCCGTCACAATAAGTGTTCCCACTTATAAGTTAAAAAAGGTTTTGTTACGTTGACATACTAAGTACGCAGAAATTATTTTGTACAAACTTTTTGTCTTTTTTGTACAAAAACTGTTCTTTCTATCAAGTTCAAAATAATTTTCCTAGAAAGTACTTATAAAGTTCTACTTTCCAGATTTTTTTCATATTTTTTAAACCTACGGGTCAAAAGTTAGAGGGGGGGGGGGGACGCTTTAATTTTTCCTTTTGGAGCGATTATTTCCGATATTATTGACATTATCAAAAACTGATTTTAGTAAACCCCTTTTCATTTTTAAATACCTATCCAACAGTATATCACACGCCAGGGTTAAAATTAAAAAAAAAATCACTTCCCTCTTTACATATAGGGGGGCTACCCTGATAAAACATTTTTTTCCAATTTTTATTTTACCACTTTGTCGGCGTGGTTGGTATACATATTGGTACCAAATTTCAGCTTTCTAGTGATAACGGTCACAGAGATTAAGCGAGGACGGACGGACAGACAGACAGACATGGCGAAACTATAAGGGTTCCTAGTAGACTACGGAACCCTAAAAAAAGAAAGGACATGTTATGAAATGGGCTTTTAGTTTTAAAAAAAAGTCCAGAATGGCCATACAAAAACAAAAAAAAATATATTAAAAGCACCATTATTTAATCAATACATATAATAAAATCAATATATATAATAAAATTGTAAAAAGTCGGTGTCTGTACATGGAAGATAAATAAAAAAGACTTAATTAAGGGAACTTTATATACGCAATAGAACCCAAAACAATGATTTTTAGAATTTTTGTCTGTTTGTTTATACGTTTGTTCGGGCTAATCTTAAAAAACGGCTTAACCTAATTGAATGCGGTTTCACTAATGCGTTGCGGTTTGTTGGGGTCTTTGTTTTGTTTCAAAGTGAAAATAATGATCATCACAGGCAACTTTCCTTCGTGCAGGTTCTATCCCTGTTGTAAAATGTGTTTGGTTGTCGATGCGTTCGTGAGAAATATTGGGTCTTTTGATCAAAAACAAAAAGTAATCAATTAATTCAGTAAATTTAACAATTGTTTGGTTCTATCCCTGATTCGATTTGTATGTGGGGTGTCGTGAAGCAAAACTAAATACCCGGTCTCAGTCTTCTATTGTATGTGGGTGGAGTCATTGGAGAAATACATTCATCATTGTTTGAGGAGTGACTGGAGAGGCGCCACGGCGCTCTCACGTATCGCCGGACACAGCCTAGGTCCTCACCGGACCTCACTGACTGATATAAACATGTTTGTTAATATATAACAATAACTAACTAAATACATTAAACTTGGAGGGTTTATTCTTTGTGAAGAATATAAAAAATAGGCCTAAAGGGTTAAAATAGTAGGTAGAAGTTCGACATCCACGCGGGCGAAGCCGCGGGCGAAAGCTAGTAAATATTTTAAATCTAGATATTTTTTTATCGTAATATTATTTTTGTACGTTGGAAATAAGAAAAGCTGTTACAGTATTATTTTTTATAGCATATTACACGCCTTTCTGTTATTTCAAACCGTATTAAATGGCTTTAAAATAAAACCAACTAATTATTTGCATGATTTGGATTTATGAAAATGATGACGGGTTGTAACCTCTATGGTTGTGACTGTAACACTTGAATTTGACACTTGATTTGCCGGTTACTATGACAACGACATCCAATAGAACATGGACAACTTTTATATGGGAAAATGGAATTGTTGTTTTACTCTATCTTTCTCGCATTTTTTTCTTATTTTCTCACCGTTTAGACCTACCCTGGACTACGACAAACATTTTAAACCCAAAATCAGCTCAATCGGCCCAGCCGTTCTCGAGTTTTAATCAGACTAACGAACATCAATTCATTTTTATATATATAGATTCGATTAATTATTGAAGAATTGGCAAATTTATTGATCATTATAATATAATGTCCATTTAGCAATCCGCTGGATACTGGATGCTGAGCTGGATTGAAACATGTTTACATTGATACATTGCTTATCCAGCACCGAAATCCAGTGATGCTGGCGCCAGCTACCGTATCATTGTAAATCAACCTTAATGGTAAAATACGATTCTAATTAAAATTTTAACCTTTCAACGACCAAGCGACAGGTGGCTGTCGTGCTGATATTGTCTTTCTATTGAGTCTCGAATCACGTGTGTTCGAAGGTTTAATAACAAAAAATTACAAATTAGTCATGTTTTTAGGGAAATATACAGCTAAAATCATAGGTATGTAAGTATGCATACTTCATAAAGTAAGAACAGCCTACATGACTATTTGATATATTATGTAGTGTTTTTTACTAATCTACAAATATAATATTACTATTTCACTTACGTTTTCGCTCTTACATCAATGTAGTTGACACACTAATGTTGATATCTCACAATACAGATAAACGGTACAAACGCCCTGGAGTCTTTAAAAAGCCTGTACCACAGTGCCGGCGTACTGCGACACTGGCGCGCCGTGCGCTACTGCTCGTCGCTACTCAACCACACTGTCGACTCTATCAGCCCCTTTATCACCACTGTACTCGTCAACGGGAAACAGGTAACTAGCCACCACGGTAATGTACAACTTATTGTTATTGACGTAAGGTGCAAATTGTTTTTTTTTATTATAATCTGCGAGCCTCCGACTATGAGCTGATACAATGTATCAAGTTGACAAAAATATCTTATTATTTATTGATTCCCGATCAGGAAAAAAGTGCAATTGGATTTTTTATTAGGAATCTATAACGGGAAACAAGTCTCCATTTTTTTTGGATTTATAATTTTATAGTCGTTGGAAATCGTGTCTTAGATACACAAATAGTATAGCGTAAATTCCAATGTTTAACGATTGCTCGTAAAATGGAAGAAAAAACATACAGCAGTAAACATATTTTGTAGTTAATCTTTTTTTTTTCTAGCTAACAGTGGGTGTTATTGGCCAGAAAGAGACAGTATTCGATAAGCCCATGACGCCAGGAGAAATCCAGTCAGTGATGTACTCTACCATACAGCCATACGATGTCATTGGTGCAGTATTACAACAGGTTAGTCTATTATTTCATATTAGTCATTTACTGATCATATTTAGTTAGTTAAAGTTTGTCACAACTGTGCTGACTCTGCCTATACAGTCGCCAATTGCAATTACACACCAACAAACATGTTTAGAAATAAGATGACATAATAAACAAACCTACTATAGTCTGTTTTTTTTAACAAACGAGTACCCAAAATTTTGTCTGCGTTTCTATTGGTCCACAAAATCAGCATAAAGTGTTATTATTGGTGTTAAAAGCGTTGGCTCCGCCTCGACTAATTTCTAATCTCTCTCTGTCAATACCGGAAATGTGAGAGAGATTTACTCAGTACTCGTTTGTTAAAAAAATAGACTATAACTGTTCAAATTAACAAATACTAGGCAAAACACAAATTGTAAAACAAAAGACTAAAGTTTTCCTTTTACAAGAAAAAAATGTCTTTTTTATGCAAAAATACATTTAATTTGACCAGGAAATCGTCTTATATTCGGGTCGTTTGATCGGCACAAACCCGGACATGTTCCGCGGGATCCTGAAGATCCGCGTGGGCTGGGTTCTGGAGGCCATCCGCATCTACCTGGAGCTGTTCCCCGAGGAGAAGCGCGCGGACGGCACGCTGGAGTCGCTCTCGCCCTACAAGCTGCGCACCTTGCTGCAGCGCGTACTCACGGTGTCCGACTGGGCCGAGGAGAGGGGGTACGACTTATTTGTTTTCAACCTTCGAACACACGTGATTCGAGACACAATAGAAAGACAATAGCAGCCCGACAGCCGGCTGTCGGTTGGTCGTTGAAAGGTTAAATATTGCGGCACTGAATATTTCCCGAGAAGAAGCGGAACGCACGTGGAGACGCTCTTGCCGTACAAGCTGTGCACTTAGCTACACCGGGTGCTCACTGTCTCTGACTGGGCCGAGGAGAGGGGGTACGACTTATTTGTTTTAAACCTTCGAACACACGTGATTCGAGACACAATAAAAAACAATAGCAGCTCGACAGCCGGCTGTCGCTTGGTCAACGAAAGGTTAAATATTGCGGCACTCATTCTTTCCCCGAGAAGAAGCGCGTCGATGGCACGCGGAGTCGCTCTCGCCGTACAAGCTGTGCACTTTGTAACATACATAATTCAACTTTGTGAACTAATAAATCTACAAAGTTATAATATTCTCTTCTGCACCTGTTTGTCTGTCACCTCAATGAACGAATTTCGATCTGGCTATATTTTAATCCACGATACTGTTGCTCACTGTTGTTTCTTTTATTGATTCAGACTTTCATGAGATGAGTTTCATGGTTAGGAATTGTGTGATAGGTTTGACCCAGAAAATAATTACGGGCTTTACAAATTGTTTATAGGTTGACACCGTTACAAAGGCGACAATTAGAAGGCTGCCTGTGTCGCGTGCCTAAACACTTCTACATACAAGTTTGGGACATATTACTAAGAACACCTAAAGGAATCATCATACAGGTACATCAATTGATTAGTGTAGTCACATATTCATTTTGTTACAAGATGTGTAATTCAATATAGATAACAATTAAACTACACTTACCGTCTCTCACATTATGGTTTCATTGAATATAGTGAATTATAGTGTAAAGTGGCGTGACTTTCAATCACCCCAAAAAACCTGGCTTGCACTTATATGATCAGCAATTCAGTAAAAATAATAATACATGTCTATGTATTTTTTTCTCTTGGCCAACTTTACGTTGCTTTTTTAAGGGTCAGCAACGTTGCCGGTGTTTATATATTAGCTCCTAAAGCAAAAACCCCATTTTTTATTATTATTATGGGCTTGCTTTTGGTCCCAGACTAGCCCGAGGGCATAGACGGAGCCTGCGATGGAGCGAGCTTACCCAACAGATGCTTATGCACTCGTTCTTCGTAAATATAGTTAGTTAGTAAAAAATTTAAAGCTGAGAGATTTTAATCTGGAGTTACTAAGGTTCCCGGTTGCCATCGGCAGGGCCACGTGATCCCGGCGGAGCCGACGCTGGTGAACATGTCGCGCTCGGAGCTGTCGTTCGCGCTGCTGGTGGAGGCGGCGCTGCTGCGCGTGCAGGCGCCGGCGCGCCGCCAGCTGTGCGTGGAGCTGCTGTGCGTGCTCGCCACCATCCTGCGCCGCAACCCCGAGCTCTACCTGCAGCAGCCGCTGCACGTCGACCGCCTCGTCGACGACGCGCAGCTCACCTTCGCCAAGGTCAGTGACCTTCGTAAGCTGAACTAACATTTCTGCCCCGCTAAGACGCCGCCGGCTACCTATCTAGACCGTTGATATTGAATGGCTGCGCTTATTTGCCACCATCCTGCGCCCAAATTACTTTTTTTCACTATTTTGAATAGATGTTGTGAATAAAAAAAAATATTTTGTGTAAAATTTCTTCTAAATTATCGCCTAGGCCATAAAAAGAGTGAATCAATATGTGGTGCAATAATAAACCATATAAACTGATATAATAAACGGCGTACAGGACGGCGGGCCCTCCGACAGTAACGCGCTGAGCTCGGCGGCGCCGGGCGTGTCGGTGGGCTACCTGGCGCGCGCCGTCGTCAACAGCGTGCTGCAGGGCGCCGCCGCGCACCTCCAGCCCGCCGCGCACGCCTCCTGCCTCGTCTCGTGACCGCCCGCTCTCACTGCCCCGACTCTACGCACAATGACGACTCGATTTCAGGCTGGTTTTATAGTCACGCCGCTAGACGCGCCGATGGACAGCGCGCTGTTAAAAGCGCACGCTTGAACAGCTGTGCACTGTGAAACAAGATTAGTACTACGCGTTCCGCTGCTGCGAGACACTCGTGTACAACATGAAAAACGGCGCGTCTCAACGGCACTGCAAAAGCGCGCGACTTTAAGGCGCAACTACTACTCTCATACATATATCTCCGAACGCGCGCGCTCCAACGGCGCTGCCAAAACGTTGAACAATAAAGCCAGCCTCAACGTCAACAACAATCTATGCTCGAACTAAAATCAGCTTCATGCAACCTTGTTCTTTTCTCGGTGACCCATTCCAAAACATATGGAGTAAAACAATACCATATTTTTGTCTAACCGCTTAAGTAACTACGTTTAGTTTTAAATACAATCTATCAAGCTCTACTATAATATTAAAGTCGTAGAGAACTAAGTCTGAAAATTTGGATTTTTTAAGGAAAAATTTAAACAAATAGAAAAGCTAGAAAAATAATAATACAAGAATCTGTGTGTTCGTCTATTTCAGCTGGTTACTTCATCTCATGCGGAGGTATTTTAATTAAAAAGCTTAGAATGTATCGTTACCCCGCGAGAAATACAAAAATAAATAAAATTGTTACCCATGTGTTTCTATGCGTTTTACATCCGAGATCGACATTTAGGGTTCGAAGCATACCAGAAGGAACGCCAAGGTAATAGCGTTATATTCATTACTTTGTGAATATTATCTTGGAATTTAAAGGTTGTAAAAAAATATAAATTTCTTGTTAAACTTATTGTTGCCATCAAATAGTTTAAATTAAATCAATTATATTGATACTTGGACAAAAAAATAAGGAATGAATCATTAATTCCTTATTTTTATTATGTAGTCGATAGGTACTTTCCAAGTGATTCCGTGATTTTTGCGTCTTTGTTAAATGATTTTTTTATTAATATTTTTAGTAAGTATAATAGTGTTATTATATTTTTAAGAATATATATTTTATATATATTATGTAGTCACACCTGTATTCATAGGCAGTTCTTTACGGAAGTGACAAAAAAAAATATTCCTTTTCTGTTAGCCTAAAGTTTTAGGAGTACAACATAACTCGTAGTAATACAATATTTGTGTAATAATAGACGCGTTTGCGTTTTTGACCTTTGTGGAAAGATGTTAATATATTGTTAAGGGAGACCAAGGCCATATTTAGGAAATATTATTATGTTTAACGTAATTTCGAATTATACGTGATTTCTTTAAATTAATTTATAAAGAAACCTTTAATTCGATATCAAACATTATATTTTATAATATTTTAATGGAAAACTGTTGGTTTTTTGTGTCATCATATAGCCGTTACCCCAGGCTGGGGTACTACGCTTTGAACGATATGCCATATCCCTGTACCTAGCGATTGACCATACCCTGCGGATTAACGAATACATTAAATAATTAGTTCTATATTTGTTCTATCGAAATATGCATAACACGTAATTTGTTCCGTTTTAGTTTTTACAAAAAATGACTTTTTCTATAACAGTTAGCCAGCGATGTACTTTTTAATTACGCATTAAAAAAAAACAAAATCTAGATAGGCGATTAGTTCTACATTAACTCTAATTACTTATCTACTTTTTACTTATAAAATTCATTACTTTAAGTTAAAAAAAGACAATACAAAGAAGAAAACCTAGCGATGTATTGTAAAATAAATGTCATTGCATTTTTTGCAAATGGCGTCACAGATCGCCATTTTGAAAAAAAAATGGCGGCCACATTTGTGTCGATAATAATAATTTATTTACTTCTTTGTATTGTCTTTTTTAACTTAAAGTAATGAATTTTATAAGTAAAAAGTAGGAGTTAAGGTAAAACTAATCGCCTATCTAGATTTTGTTTTTTTTAAATGCGTAATTTAAAAGTACATCGCTAGCTAACTGTTATAGAAAAAGTCATTTTTTGTAAAAACTAAAACGGAACAAATTACGTGTTATGCATATTTCGATAGAACAATTAAAGAACTAATTATTTGATGTATTCGTTAATCCGCAGGGTATGGTCAATCGCTAGGTACAGGGACATCGATATGCCTTACATGCCGAAACGCTATGTATATCTGAATAAATTATGTAGCCAACCAAAACCATAATACCTGTTTTGGCATTGTCGTAATCAGGTATCAATAAATAACTTTTTTTTATATATACAAAATTAGATGTCTAAAGATGTTATAAATTACCTGGGGTGAGGTGGTATAGACAGTGTTTTCGAATCTACAGAAATCCTGTTTGTAGTTCTAAACAATGCTATAATTTTATTTGTTTATAGATTTGACAAAGATGCCCATACTAACCCATCTCATGACGATCCTTGTTTATTATATTTTTAAATATTGTTTGTTGTATAAATATAAAGCTGTGAAAAACTGTTTAAGATAAAGACAAACTAGTAAATATATTTTTATGAGAATCAAATTATGATACTATGTGTTTTACTTTTAATAAGTTTGTACATTTTTTGTTATTCGATTTTATACAGACCATCACAGATATTATTTTTGAAGCTTCGGCAAATCGGGCTTCATGAGCACGAAGTTCGTAAGGTAGTCGCACGAAGTAAGAATAACAGTAACTTCTTCGTCGCTCCGCAATAATTTAACGAAAATAGCTAACATTAATACAGCTAGTGTAAGAATAAAGTATAAACACATCTACAATAAGGATGTTTTATTATATAAAAACAATCACATGTATTCACAGGTAACGAAAAATCCTTCACACGAAACAGATTTTGTTCATACCACAGCACTCATTTCACTACTTAAATAAATTAAATTGGCAGTATGACTACTATAGTCCATTGTAAACTTTATTATTTGGTGTTTGTTTAAGTATTTTCCGAAGGGCTGAAACAAAAATAAAAGATTGAATTACAAAATCAATTCACGAGGAGGTATTTGGTTTAAGGAATTACAACACAATACTGTAAAAAAAATAATATAATAATATCCACCTTCTTTATCTTCGTCAGAGAAGTCTTGTTTTGGGAAATCAATATCGAAGGTGATGTAGAGATTTCCATGAAGGTTGTTGTTTTCAAAGTTAGGCATGCCTTCACCCTTCTTGCGGACGCGGGCGCCGGCCCAAGTCACCTTGTCTCGTGATACTGACACTTTATGACCATCTAAATGCACCAGTTCCAATGTGAATCCAGTTAATGCATCCTGAAAAGGTAAATATTTGGACTAAACTTTCATTACATAAACTAAAATATTTTTTTTACCACACAGTCTATGTTGGTATTGAATACAGACAGAATTTCACAACATTTAAGCAAAAAAAAAACAGTTTTGCCAGCACACAATCCGTACTAATATTATAAATGCGAAAGTAACTGTCTGTCTGTCTCTTCTTAACGCCTAAACCTAGTCTGGGACCCGAGAAAGGACATAGAATAGTTTTCATCCCGGAAATCCCCCGGGAACGGGTACTATTATTCCCGGACGAAGTCGCGGGCAAAAGCTAGTGTCTAATAATTGAGGATGTTTGAATTTTGTTATGCAATATTAATTTTATTTTCATGTTTGCTGGTGAATAAAATCACCTTATATTTTCAATCGTACCATGCTCATGGTTGTTATATTCTATAACAAACAAACCATGGAAATGTAAAACCATGTAGGTAATTAATGCCTACTACTCAAGATAAGAATTTATTTTACGCAAAAAAGAAATATTAAATTTCGACTCTGCATATAAAAATGCACTACCAAGCTGTATTAAGAAAATATTTTAATCATAAAAACTCAATTTTTCTTCCAGTTTTTTTAAATAAAAGCAACTTTTAACAGACTATTTAATTTACACAATTAATAGTACTCACTAATAAATTGGAAGAGTGAGCAAACAGCTATAGTTTTACTGTATTTCATAATTAATTTTTAGACCAGTGATTGTATTTTTTTTTTAATATTCTGAATACTTAAAACTAAAGGATATCAGGATCCCAGACTCCAATATTGAAGAGTTTGTCTTCTTAATGGATTGTTTAAATGACATAGTGTTTTTTTATCACAATATTCATGACAACAGATGCAATAGCTGAGGCTATAAGACCTACCTGCAGAGATATTGTGACATTGGTAAAGAGATCATCTCCTTTACGAGTGTACTGTGGGTGCCGCTCAGTTGTGAATACAACTACTAAGTCACCAGGCTCTCCATCCATATGTGGTTCACCCTCCCCTCTTAACCTAGATTTGTGACCATCTGGTGCACCAACTTCAACCTGAAAATAGTATTTAAATTATTATAAGTAATTTTAGTTTTATTGTCATGGAGTAGCAAGTACATTTATGGATTTTTAGTTTTAATTACTAGATTAATGGAAATTATATTTGTTTACTTCAAACACATTAATACCAGCAATATATGAAAAAAATGTGCAGTTAACACATTTTTCATGTTTGGATGTGTATTAAAAAATAATCAAATTAAACATGGATTACTGTTATCACTACTAGTTGTAAAAGTTCAAATAAGTTAAAGATATAAAAAAATAATTACTTATTAGATACTAAAACCAAGGTCATTAAAAACACTACTTCAACATAGCAAATAATTAGCTACCCAAGGTTATTACAATAAGGCTTATAATTGTTTGCTTTGCTTTGACAGATGGCGGAATGATGGAGGGATGATTTTAAACTACAGTTAAAATGGGACTACATACATTAAACTTATATTTTTTTATCTCTATTAGCTACAAGCAGTGAAGTATTCATAAATATATTAAAACTACTGCAATTACTGGGCAGGACTCTTAGAGGACTTATCAGAACAATTGTTCAGAGATGGTTGAAATCTATAATTTTCCCCTTCAGAGGGAAAATCTTACCTCTATTTCCAGCAGTCTTTCTTCATTTACAAACTTTACATTAGGACATTCATCACACACAGTCTGTTGCATCATCTGGAACCTGCCCGGCCCAAGGTTCCGGGTTACCATCTCCTGTCTGCAATTACATTTCCGTGTCCCTGCAGCTGGTTTGATGACTGGCTTATTTCTGGTTATCTAGAAATAAAGATTACTTCCTTATATTTTAATAAAAATAAAAAACATAAAAATTAAAATGCTGTGTATTCACTGGTTAGTACTTGATCCATGTATACAGTTACTAACCTCGATGAAATTTCCATTATAGAGCTCTTCAAGTGTTACTGTGAGATCCATTACAATATCCGCCCCTCGTGGCGTTTCGTGCTGTTGTTGCTCACCACCGAAGTGGAAACCAAAATCACCAAAGAAACTCGAAAATGGATCATTGTTATTCATCATACCGTCTTTCTTAAGACAGTCCTCACCGCAGCGATCATATAGCTCCCTCTTTTCGGGATCCGATAGGGCTTCATACGCTGCACCGAGATCTTGGAACTTTTGGGACGCGTCAGGATCATCTTGATTTTTATCTGGGTGCAGAGCTTTTGCTAATTTTCTGTAAGCTTTTTTGATTTCATTTGTGGTTGCAGAACGAGATACACCAAGAATTTGATAGAAGTCCCGACCGGCCAAAGTCAGCACTAAAGCAGACGTAAGATAAATTAAACATATATAAGCAGTATTACTAAGCATTTTGTTAACTTTACACCTAAAAAACTAATTTAGTAGCTAAAATAGCTATAATTCAAGTAAAAATCTGGAATGATTTCTATTCTTCAACACATTTCATAGCCTTTTGACAACAGCAAGCAGTAGTAATAATTTGACAAATGGCATACGAAGTACGAAGACAATTCGTCCACTCGCGATTGGTCCAATTATTAGCAGAAGAAAAGAGTCGAAAGTGTGTTGATTTATCAATAACTTAGTGTCTAACACAGTGTGTTAAAGTTTAAAATTGTATGAAATTTTTAAGATAAAATAAATAACATCCAATCATCTGAAGACTCGTAGGCGTAATGTTACTAGAATATAAAAATAGTGATTGTAATAGTTACAATGTGAGGACATTGCTGTTGCTGTACAGTCTATTCTATCTATAGGTTGTCCTAGTAAACTAGGTAAATTAAGAGAGTAAATAAAAATTGTGTCTGCTCACTCGGCTCGGTTCGCTTTACGAGGTGAATAGAGCAAGGCCGAACAGAAGATGCTCGAGTAAGTGTAAAGCCGGCATTATGAAGGATCTATTCTTTGTCGTCTGTGGCAACAATTAATTAATAATATATTCTGTGTAATTGATTGACGTTATTTTGACATCTTATGAAAAGCATTGTCATTGCTTGCTTGCTTGCAGAAAAACGATTCGGCTTACTAAGTTTTCTCAACAATTACTATCAATACAAATAGGGGTATCTGAACCATCAAATTAAACAAAAATGGCTTCAATTCTTGTACCAGAAGTACCAGCTCCTGGATTCTCCTTTGAAAACTGCCAGCGGTAAGCCGATTACTATTGAAATTTTTGTACAATCAAAATTAACTGTAGATTTTCTCAACTTTCTTCTTTCTTACAGCAATGCATTCTTAGCTCATAAAGGATTTCCGGCTCCTACAGCTACTAAAACCGGTACCACCATCGTGGGTATAATATACGCCGATGGTGTTATTCTCGGCGCCGATACAAGAGCTACTGAAAATACTGTGGTGTCTGATAAAAACTGCCAAAAGATACATTACTTAGCTGGTAACATGTACTGTTGCGGTGCCGGCACTGCCGCTGATACTGAAATGACTACGCAAACGGTTGCATCGCAGTTAGAGTTACAGAGACTGCACACAGGGCGCACTGTACCTGTTGAGACCGCTGCAACCTTATTGAAGCGTATGCTGTTCCGTTACCAGGGATATATTGGCGCTGCTCTTGTTCTCGGAGGTGTTGATAGAACTGGGCCCCATATTTATTGTATTTATCCTCACGGGTCTGTGGACAAACTGCCCTATGCAACTATGGGTAAGATTTATTCTTTATTATTATGTTAAAGACTATGTTTTCTTAAGAACACTAAAAACCAATTGTTTTCTTTTTAATTAGGTTCTGGGTCCTTGGCTGCAATGGCAGTGTTTGAATCTGGCTGGAAACCAAACATGAATGAGGAAGAAGGAAAGAAGCTTGTACGTGATGCTATTGCTGCTGGTATCTTCAATGACTTGGGGTCAGGTTCCAATGTTGATCTGTGTGTCATTCGCAATACAGGACCTGCTCAGTACCTCAGAACATATGAAGAAGCTAATGTGAAGGTACACCTACATTCACCAATAAGCTCTTTATCACAGCTCTTATTTAGAAATTATTTTAATTAAATTCTGATTAATCTTTTTTCAGGGCAAGAAACAGGGGTCATACAGGTATGCCCTGGGCACTACAGCTGTGCTAAAGCAGCGCATCATTCCTTTGGAGGTTACATCTGTTAAGATCAGCAGCCCCCAGCCAATGGAAGTGGAACCTACCCACAGTCGTCGTTAAATTCATACAATTTTACTTAATTTTGCTTATAAAATAAATGATTTCTTATATAAATAAGTGTTATGTTTAATTAAAACAACTAGATATATTATAAAAAAATAATTTAATAAATTCTCAATATAAAAATACTTATGGATGGAATGACTTTATAAGACTTAATCTAAATATCATGTAGGTTGTACTTTATGACCTTTAGTAGTGCCACTGTTTTTATTTATCTGAGTATTATAGTTACTTTTCAGTCTCTAAAATTTATGTAAGATCCAAAACTGGTTTATTATTTTTTGGGGTTTTGTGTGACGAATTCTAATTAGATATTTTGGAACCAAAGAATTAAATAAAGCCAGACAACACACTTATTTAGGGTTTACTGTTTATGTGTAGATCTATTGATTATTATATGTAGATTTAAATAAAAATTACTTGATTTTGAGGACAGTTAAGTAAAAGGCATAAATAATGAAAAGCAATGACCCCTTTTCAGTTTTCAAGTAAAAATATAAGGTACATCATAGTGGCGTGGCCAGGGAATGTCACACATAGTAACCCCTTCATTTTATATTAGCCCATTGTTTTCGAATAATCTATAATTATATAAATAAACTGGTTTGCAAAGTAAAATGGTCATTCACTACTTAAAATAAGTTAAGTTTTTTTTACAATGATTAGGTGGTGGTGGTGGTCTTAGGCCTGAAACTGCGTTAAGCCAGCCCTCCGTCACAGCCGTCACTCCATGTACTTGCGCGCTATAATTACCTACCGCCCGGCCGAGCGGTCGCGGGCCGTTTGCGGACCAAATTCAGTGCGGTTTTCGCAAGCGCGTTGTTCAATTTAAATAATAGTTCCATTCTTTCGTACGCGTACCTACGATGCCGTCTGGTGCCTAATGTACTGTAGATGGGCGCAAATCAAGTAAAAGAAGGGGTATTACACCTAACATTTTTCCATTTACCTACCTGTCAGCATACATTGATACAGATGTATTACACAGTCAGCACCAATTTATATAAAATATTTTATAAACGATACACTTTTAAATTTCCACATATTAGTCGGAACATATTCACAGTTCTCAATAACTTAGACACAAAAAGTTATGTTAATTTAATTTTATCGAAGAAGCAGCCCTGCGATTGCTCGGTGAGCTGCGATTGATTGCGCGGTGCGAAGCAATCACAACTGTATGTACACTTGAATATTAAGGCACATTTTGGCATGCAGTGGTTGCTGACGCGATGAAGTAGGCTATTATAGCAGTAGATATTCTATTGAGTGAAGAAGTATCTGGTAACTATTTCCTACAAAAGTGCTCTGTCGCGGGGTCCTGCGCGAACGCCCGTCACGGGGAGTCGTGGGCGTCCGTCACGGGGAGTCGCGGTCGTCCGTCACGGGGAGTCGCGGGCGTCCGTCACGGGGAGTCGCGAGCGTCCGTCACAGCAAGTCGCGAGCGTCCATCATGAGGAGTCGCGGGCGTCCGTCACGGGGAGTCGCGGGCGTCCATCACGGGGAGTCGCGGGCGTCCATCAAGATTAAATTATGACAAATAGTGTAAAATAAGTATACATACTCGTTTCTCGTTTCGTTCGTAATCTCGTTTTTTTTGTGGATATTTTCTTACTGTAACTTACCATATCTATAAGAAATCGTCCAAATCATACCATTTTGTTTGGTTTCGTTTTTATAAAGATGAGGTTTTATTTTTAACTTTGGCTAAGTGATTGCTATTTATAGCAGCTATTACCTATATGGTAAATGTAAGTATCTATTGAAAATCGGGAGGTAGGGACCCCAAATAGGGAAATTGGGATATCTCCCGATAAATCGGAATCTTTTGATCACTGGACACTGCATATATGTATAAAATAATCCGCTGGTTTATTACCTATGAAACAGCAATCAGCAATTTTTGCGCAGTGATCGCGCGATCACCGCGCGATTAATCACTTAACGTCAAAAAAAGTCGTATTATGTATGAATCGATTGCTAATCGCTCGCTGATTGTTCTAATGCACTTATTGCTACGATGACGATAAAGTAGCAATCGCTGGAACTAATTAAATATCACCTTTAACAAAAAAAAAACTTAACTTTGCTCTTAAAAACCATACTAAATACGAAACCACCAAACGAAAAATGCATGTTTTAGTTAACTGATTGCACCACAGAGGCAGCAATACTTATCGCTAGATTGCTATTTGACTTGACGTATTTTGAATTGACGTTTGAGAAGCAAATATTGCGCAATTATCGCGATCGCTCGGCTTCTGCAAGATACGCCGGTTACCGCGACGCGACGGGGGTCATCGCGTTACCACGGAGCCCACGCGCGTGGATGCGCGACGGAAGCCCTTCGCACTCGCTTAACGCAGTTTCAGGCCTTAGGTTTCAAAAACAGGACCAGGGAGAAAGCAGTCTTTGAATCAGAGCCGAATTTTACGATTATTTTAGAAGACATTATTTTGATTACACAGGCAACATAAATAAAATTAAACATAAATTAAGTAACAAGATCTTTAAAATGGAATGGCACGTTTCTCATCCTTTTTTATGAATTATGAAGTCCCAAGTATCTTTCCATCTGAGATTCAAAAGGTCATGTTCAGTCAGGTTTATGTTCCCATAGTTGAGAACACTAAATTTCTTGAATGTAATGACAACATATCCTAACCACACTGCAATACATAAAGTAAAAATGTTTGTGAGTGAGCGAGTTTTTTCCCGCGATTGAAGAATGTAGTATATGTGATCCATTACAAAGGCTAAGAGCAAGATTTTAAATGTATATGCAGGCAAGTAGTGATGAAGAAATAGCGTACGGTCCATAAAGAAATAAGGTAAGTAGTGGATCCAGTAACCTAAGAAGAGAATATAACCGGCGTCATAAAACTTTTGCAACGCGAACAGTGATAAATCAGTGCAGGCACGGCGTTGTCGAATAGCATACAGTGCGAGAAAAACACTGTATAGGAAGACGCAAATTGACCCGGTGTACCACGTTATTAGATTTCCAATTAAATGTACTTGAGCCTGAAAAACAAATTTTCGGTTTACGAAAGTCCAAAATATGATATTTCAGAATTTGGTTCAGAGGGCAGATTTTATACTCACATTTGAATTGGGTGAGAGCCAATATGCTATGGATCGGACGAGCAATGGCCACTCAGTAGGCTCACTGGCGAACATATGACCATGAGGCGCATCGGGAGCGTGTGCTAACATTTTGTATTGCAACTCAGCAAATTTCTCCCAAAATGTTAACTGAGTCACTGCAGTCGGTATCATTTCTGCAGATACAAGTTCACGTTCCCTCTCTTTTCTGTCTTCCGCTAAAAATATACAATTAGGCCAGTTGTTAAACCTAATGTTAATAATCATGCGTTATATTTTAGATGTCCAAAGCTAGATGGATGGAGAATAGCACAGAGACCTACAGCGCTCTAGCGGTCGGCATAAAATAATTACCTTTTGTGTATCGATGTTCTTCAACATTCCATACTGTATCTTGATGTGTCAGCACTTTATCAGCAACCACTTCATGCTGATGGAAGCCCCACGAAGGTAACTGGCGCCCACTGAAGCGTAGCGCAGAGCCGGAATCCACGTGCACCAAGCGAACCATAGACCGGATACTGTCCCACGTGGCGTCTTCGCTATCGCGGTTTACAATATCAACTCGCCAGAGATTCTGTGCTGACATTGATACGTTATAGTCAATGTAGCAAGAAACTTCCTGTAAACAATAGGCATGGGTATATAAGTTTAAAATTCAATTCATACTAACGTTTTATAGGTAGCTTTTTTTTTTTTAATTATTATGGGCTTGCTCTTGGTCCCAGACTAGCCCGAGGGCATAGACGGGGCCTACGATGGAGCGAGCTTACCCAATAGATGCCTATGCACTCGTTTTTTAAATACTACCGGGTTATATGAATTTGGAAACACAGACGCCGGCAGGGAATTCCATTCCTTCGCGGTGCGCATTATAAACGATTTTGAGAAGCGCTGCGTGCGGATATGAGGAATATCAACCAAGAAAGGGTGGTATCCTGCCGTACGTCTGGATGTCCGGTGGTAAAAAGGAGATGAGGGAATAAGCTCGTGTAGCTCATGAGCACACTCACCGAAGTGCAATCTGTAAAATACCGCCAGGCAGGCAACTTTTCGCTGATGTGCCACCAGCTTCTTGTCGCCAATCAACCTTCTGGCTCTGCGATCCACCGAATACAATGCGGCCAGTTGGTATTTGGCTGAGCCATCCCATAGGTGACTGCAATACTCCATACACGATCGGACTTGAGCTTTATAAAGTGTTAGAAGCTGTCCCGGACTCCCGGCGTGAAGTATCGCTTAACCTTGTTAAGGATGCCCAGCTTTTTCGCCGCAGTCTGTGCTTTGGACTCGATGAAAGTGCCGAAGTTGAGGTCAGAACTCAACTCCATGCCAAGGAGTTCAAGGCAGCCGGTTACATTTACAGATGCACCTCGGAAAGTAGGAGCCAGGTCAAATGGGCTCCGTTTGGCGGAGAACAGACACGCTTGGGTTTTGGCGGCATTGAACTGCAGCTAGTTACTTTACTAGCTATTGCCCGCGTGAATGTCGATTATCGCGATAAGTGGAAGTTAGATTAAAAGTTTGCCTTGAGATGCGAGCTTATTCCGTCCCAAATGCGTATGTTTCAATGTTTGCAAAAGTATGTCAGTTTGTCTGTCCTACTATAGTTCATTAACCCAATCTAGATTGACAAATAGGATAATTGTTTTTCTTTCACTGTTATTGTGAGTATACGACAAAATGTGTGGGTATACTTAGGTATACCTACTACTTTCACCATCAGATTTAATTATATTATACATATGTATATCTGCGACATTCACGACGAAGTAGCAGGCAAAAGAACTTGTCAAAACTGAAAGGCGTCGCAATTTTCTCTATTCGCTAAGTACCTGTGACTGTGGTGATACAGGTGCAGCTACATCATGCGAGTTCAAGGCGCGGCTAGTAATGCCGTGAAGCAACTGCACTACATCTCCGTGTCGTATGGCGTCCGGGGGCCGCGACACGGTCAGCGAGGCCTGGTCCGGCCGCTTCACTATCCACCAGTTGTTGACATCCTTGAAGCTGTAGCACGTGACCTGCTGCTGGTGCGACGAGCCGCGCCCGTCCGTGTAGCGCACCGGGTACACGTGCGCGTGCGAGTGCAGCCAGCATGTGCGCCCGTGACTATGTCTAAAACCAATTGAAAATTATAATTAAAAATTTATTTAGATTACTATTATGCAGAAAACTATTAAATAATTACCTAAGGGTGATTTGAGAGCCGTGTGCCACATGCAATGGTTGTCCCCGGGTAATGCTTGCAAGTCCACCTTGAAGCGACGCTTGGAAGGCGCTCGTCATGACACTATCGTGCGGCCCAGCTTTAGGCAGCATTGTTAGGTGAGCATAAAATACACCGACATACACAGCAAATGGAATAACTGTGAGCATAAGCAGCCTCCATAATGCGGACAAAGCCAGGCGAAGTCCGGATTCCTTCCGACCAATTCGTTGCCAAATCTGTCTGCCAACTAGGAATACTGCTAGCAAGTACGAGTAGAAGCCTGAGTATTTGACTCTGTAACAATAAAACTACCGTAAACCAATGTAAGTAATTATGTAACATTCTGCCAATAAACTCCAGTTTTTTTTTTTAAGAAGAAAATTGATTTTAACACTCCTTTTAGGATGAAAGGCGTTAAAAACGCAACGTAAATACCTGGATAGGTATTGGAAAAAGAGCGTACTCAGCGAGAGTTCAAACTTTAAATATTTTATTTTTTTCATTGTTTAATTTAATGTTACTGGAATTATTTGATTAGTTGGTTGGTATATTAAGTTATACTCACGAAAAGCAACAACCAAGTGAAAATGCAGACATGGAAAGCCAAAGTGCACTTGCGAGACCTGTACGGCGGGTACTTCTAATAGCACACAATATTCCACAAAGTCCAAACAGTATTTGTATACTTTCTAGGAGCATAAACCTTGATTGTGCTAAAAAACAATTTTCTGAAAGCATGCAATATGTTAATATTTATAAACTTAGCAGGGTACTTAGTAGCTCCGCCTTAACGGACCGTATCAAAACGCACTTACATACATGCCACTTTAATCCAGGCCATTAAGTATGCGCATGGTCAAAACATTATATATTCATCTATATACAGGTTGTCCCACGGCTATGCCACATGGAGGGAAAGTACCTTAAATCTTGTAGATAGAACATTTTACTGAAAGAAGACATTATTTGAATTTTTAAAACAATTTAAATTGCATTCACAGATTTTTAAATAATTAAATGGTTGGACCGGGAATCGAACTTGTTCCACGAGAAAAAATAGTCACCCTATAGTTTTACCATACCGATCAAAAGGTTTCATCATAAGGATTATTTTTTGCTAAATAACATAGTATCACAAACAAAACGAAGACCGTGAATTTTAACATTTGATGTAAAATTTTGTTCTGAAAAATTAAGGCTGCTCAAGCCGGTCATTCTTCCATACAAACGGCGACAGCTGATTACGCCTCTATTTATGGTTGTATTTAAGAAAAACAGGATAATATCAATTAGTTTTGTCATTAACTACGCGTGTACGGAGCCAGAATTCTAAAAAAAAACTTGGTTCGAAAGTTACAAGCCACTAAACATTCGAGTTTTCAAGCAAATTTTAGCGAAACTTTAAGCGCAGATAAAGTATTAAAAAATACGAAAAATTCAAAACTGCTTCCGCAGATGCCTAGTTTAACCACTTGAAAATTCAAATAACATTACTTTGAAAGTATTTATCTAAGCATTTTAATATAAACACACTAGGCACATAAAGATATTTACGAAATTTCCCGTCAGTGTTTTTGCTACAAATCATCTTGTTGCTCACTCATTTTTAGTACTGCGTGCGGGTAGCGCGGGGAAGGGGCATGCGCTAGCGCCGCTATCGTGCGAGCGGAGGGCTCAAAATTCAGTTTGGTTTCATGTTCCGTACCTAGCTCTACTTAAAATTACTATAAAGTTGAACAGCCGTAAAAAATATCAATAAGTAATTAATAATTATTATTATCTATACTTCTATACTATAATAATCCATAATAATCCATACTAATATTATAAATGGGAAAGTGTGTCTGTCTGTCTGTCTGTCTGTCTGTCTGTCTGTTTGTCTTTCTTTCACGGCAAAACGGAGCGACGGATTGACGTGATTTTTTAAATGGAGATAGTTGAAGGGATGGAGAGTAACATAGGCTACTTTTTGTCTCTAAAATTGCGAGAAAGATAGAGTAAAACAACAATTCCATTTTCCCATATAAAAGTTGTCCATGTTCTGTTGGATGTCGTTGTCATAGTAACCGGCAAATCAAGTGTCTAAACAGTTACAACCATAGAGGTTACAACCCGTCAAACCTGACACAAATAAGTAATGTTTAATTGTTTTCAAAATACGAATGGAATCATTTTCATAAATCCAAATCATGCAAATAAAAGCCATTTAATACGGTTTGAAATAACAAAAAGGCGTGTAATATGCTGTAAAAAATAATACTGTAACAGCTTTTCTTATTTCCAACGTACAAAAATAATATTAAGATAAAAAAAATATCTAGATTTAAAATAGCCTTTGCCCGCGGCTTCGCCCGCGTGGATGTCGAACTTCTACCTACTATTTTAACCCTTTAGGGCTATTTTTAGGGTTCCGTAGTCAACTAGGAAACCTTATAGTTTCGCCATGTCTGTCTGTCTATCCGTCCGTCCTCGCTTAATCTCTGTAACCGTTAGCACTAGAAAGCTGAAATTTGGTACCAATACGTATATCAATCACGCCGACAAAGTGCGAAAAAAAAAAATTGGAAAAAAACGTTTTATTAGGGTAGCCCCCCTATATGTAAATAGGGAAGTGGTTTTTTTTTTAATTACAACCCTGACGTGTGATATATTGTTGGATAGGTATTTGAAAATGAATAGGGGTTTACTAAAATCCTTTTTTTGATAATGTCAATAATTTCGTAAATAATCGCTCCAAAAGGAAAAATCAAAGCGTCCCCCCTCCCCTCTAACTTTTGACCCGTAGGTTTAAAAAATATAAAAAAAAATCTGGAAAGTTGAACTTTATAAGGACTTTCTAGGAAAATTATTTTGAACTTGATAGAAAGAACAGTTTTTGTACAAAAAAGACAAAAAGGTTGTACAAAATAATTTTTGCGTACTTAGTATGTCAACGTAACAAATAGCTTTTTTAAACTTATAAGTAGGTACACTTATAATATTGTGACGGACGGGAAACTACGGAACCCTACATTGAGCGTGGCCCGACACGCTCTTGGCCGGTTTTTTTTATATTCTTCACAAAGAATAAACCCTCCAAGTTTAATGTATTTAGTTAGTTATTGTTATATTATTAACAAACACGTTGATATCAGGCAGTGAGTTTACTATTATATACATACTAGATGACCCGGTGAACTTCGTATCACTTACCTATTAATGTAAACAAAATTTATTTAAACCATATCACCTTTATTCATAAAAGATTTGTATCGATTTCCCCCCCCCCCCCCACATAATCACAATCTAGATTCACGTGTATATGAGTGGCCTAATAGTTGTTTAGTAATCTGGCAATACTGTCATTGTCGCTGTCACCTAACTTTTGAAGAAAAGATCGTTGAAAGGAAATGTTATGAAATGGGCTTTTAGTTTTAAAAAAGTCCAGAATGGCCATACAAAAACAAAAAAAATATTAAAAGCACCATTATTTAATCAATACATATAATAAAATCATTATATAATAAAATCAATCCATACTAATATTATAAATGGGAAAGTGTTTCTGTCTGTCTGTATGTTTGTCTTTCTTTCACGGCAAAACGGAGCGACGAATTGACGTGATTTTTTAAGTGGAGATAGTTGAAGGGATGGAGAGTAACATAGGCTACTTTTTGTCTCTTTCTAACGCGAGCGAAGCCGCGGGCAAAAGCTAGTAATATTATAAATGAGAAAGTGTGTCTGTCTGTCTGTCTGTTTGTCTTTCTTTCACGGCAAAACGGAGCGACGGATTGACGTGATTTTTTAAGTGGAGATAGTTGAAGGGATGGAGAGTAACATAGGCTACTTTTTGTCTCTTTCTAACGCGAGCGAAGCCGCGGGCAGAAGCTAGTAATATTATAAAGAGGTAAAATTTGCAAGTTTGTAGGTTTGTATGTAGGGGGTAATCTCTGTAACTACTGGTCTGATTTGAAAAATTCTTTCAGTGTTAGATAGCCCATTTATCGATGAATGCTATAGGCTATATACCGTCACGCTACGACCTACGGGAGCGGAACAGTAACGAAAAATGCGGGTAAAACCGCAGGGGACAGCTAGTTATTAGAATATAGTAATTCGTCCATAGGTAAGGTCAGGGTCAGTGGGTCATCTTGCAGTTTGTTCATTGTGTTTGTTTATATTTTATAACAAACATAACTAATTAGGTACCTACCATACCTACCTGTTGTATGAGGCATAATTTATGCTCAAAATAAAGTGGCATAAGTTCTGTGAGTGTTATAGGTAGATATGCATTGTAACTTTTTGTTTAATAATGTTTAGATATTTTAGAGGTTATCGGCTTTGTTTACTTTGGTTCAATCCATCATCATATTTGAATTAGGTCTGCTATATTCCATCGGTTTAGGTATTATAACTAAAAGTAAACAATTTTGGTATGTCTGTTTATGTAAAAATGTCTATGGATGTATACCTACAAATCAATTACCCTATAATTTTAGAAAATCTGAACGTATTTTATGTTATAAAACGTAGGTACTTATTTTATATTATTCAAAAAAAAATGGTATAAATGACATAAGTACTAAGAATGTTTACATTTAGTATATAAAAAAAAATTAGAAACGCTCTACTGTAAAATGCTCTTTTGGCGGTTTTATGATGATAGATCATTAGTGTGATAGGAATAGGTCGTGTCGTGCCTATTTGCCTAAACTTCGAAGAACAGAGACAAGAAACGGAGACTTCCTTAGGACTACATTTTTTTCCGAGACATCTGTCCCGAAATTTCGAGACAACAATCAAATAAGTAAGTATTTTTTCTCATAATAAAATGGCTGATGCATATTTTACGTTCCTTGAATTCCCGATTATTAAATTTTAGTGTCGAAAATATCCAAAACCGCGTAAATAATTATAATAAATAATCAAAAGGGAAACAGGAGAATTGGGAAACAGGGGAATTGCACAATAATCACGCAATAATTACGTGGTGTCGGCATTTTGATAGTCAGCGCTGTACCCGTGACGCGCGAGCACTCAGCCAGCCGGGCGCGCGACAGCCCGGTGTTCGTTGTACCGTCGACGGTACGCGAAGCGGTAGGCATAAAACGCGTGGCCTTGAGCGAGTGACGGACGCCTGGTAATAGTAATAGTAAGTACCTACAACTGCTTACACAACACAATCTAGCATTGTATTTGTGTGCTTGTACTTAGGTAACGTCACATAAATTTTAACAAAAGTCCTGAATTGAAAATGATAAATTAGTATCAACTCAACACAACATTCTGAAAACAAATAATGCATGCTTGTGTATGTATATCTACGCGCACACAGCAGCAGCGGACGCGGCGGCGTGTGCGCGTAGCCAGTATAGCGCGCACTATCTCTTTACTGCTCTTTACTGGCGCCATCTCGTTTTCGCACGATTCCAAATGAGACAGCATACATTTTAACCACGCCCACCAACTAGTTCGCTCTCTTGGCTTGGGGGACCTTAAAAGCTTACATTGCCGTAGGGACATACAATTGACAATCATAACTACTTATTACTAATTAATCTACCCACTGGAGTAGTACGCATCATTTTAATAAATAGATATCCACCACAACAAGACCAAAAAATCGTCAGGGAACGAAATAATCAAAAGGTATCACTTTGTATCCAAGATTTCAAGAAGAAGGGACTAGTTTTGAGCGTTTGAAAGATTGACTATTTTTTTTATTAAAAATGTTAAAATTCATAGTCTTTCTTTTATTTTTGACACTATGTTATTTAGCAAAAAATAATCCTTGTGATAAAGCCTTTCGATCGGTAGGATAAAACTACAGGCTGATTAATTTTCTCGAGTAACAGGTTCGATTCCCGGTTCAACTATGTAATTATTTAAATATCTATGAACGCAGTTTAAAATGTTTTCAAAATTCAAATAATGTCTTCTTTCAGTAAAATGTTCTATCTACAATATTTAAGGTACTTTCCCTCCATGTGGCATTGCCGTGGGACACCCTGTATATAAAAATGAAACCCGTTTTCCGTTGTCACGACATAGCATGAAAACGGCTTGACCGATTTGGCTGTTTTTTTTTTAAATGCTCGTTGTAGTTCAAGGATGGTTTATACGGCGAAAAAAAAACGAATAATTGTCAGGAAAGCCCTAAAAACAGCCCTTTTCTTTTTCCCATACAAACGTTTTCTAACTAAAACGTAGAGTCAATTTGAGCTTTAACACCATACCATAAAGTTCAAAAGTTACTCGAGAGGTTTCGGGAAGCCAAAACAATTGAGTGACGTTAGCGCCAGGCCAAACGGTGCGGTGCGGCGCGGCGCCTGTGCGGTGCCGCAACGGTTTCCTACGTATAAAATTGGATGGTATGCCACACGGTACGTCCGGCACCGCTCCGGCGCCGCACCGCAGGCTCACCGGACAACGGCGCGAGGCAGACGAGGCGGGGAGGGGTGTAAGCAGTGCGGTGCCGCTCAGTTCATGGGGATGGCAGTACAGTACTTTGAGCTTGTTGCGGTGCCGCAGCGGCGCCGTAAGAACATTGCGGTGCCGCAGCGGCGCCGTGCGGCGCCGCACTGCTCGTGTGGCCGCCAGTGCGGTGCGGAGTAATGCGGTGCGGCGGCGGGGCCTGGCACTTAGTATCGTATCGTCGTCAAACACGAATTTTCTGACGTAAAATTTCACGTGAAATGTAAAGGTACGTCTCTTTCATGAAGTAGTAGGTGGGTAGGTAGTAGGTGGGTAGTACGTGGGTAGTACGTGGGTAGTATGTCAATTCGAATTCAATATTCATAGTTGACAGGACAACGTCTGTCGGGTCAGCTAGTTACAATCCATACTAATATTATAAATGGGAAAGTGTGTCTGTCTGTCTGTCTGTCTGTCTGTCTGTCTGTTTGTCTTTCTTTCACGGCAAAACGGAGCGACGGATTGACGTGATTTTTTAAATGGAGATAGTTGAAGGGATGGAGAGTAACATAGGCTACTTTTTGTCTCTAAAATTACGAGAAAGATAGAGTAAAACAACAATTCCATTTTCCCATATAAAAGTTGTCCATGTTTTGTTGGATGTCGTTGTCATAGTAACCGGCAAATCAAGCACAGAGAATATAATCACTACGTTATAAATCAAGTGTCAAAACAGTTACAACCATAGAGGTTACAACCCGTCAAACCTGACACAAATAAGTACCTAATGTTTAATTGTTTTCAAAATACGAATGGAATCATTTTCATAAATCCAAATCATGCAAATAAAAGCCATTTAATACGGTTTGAAATAACAAAAAGGCGTGTAATATGCTGTAAAAAATAATACTGTAACAGCTTTTCTTATTTCCAACGTACAAAAATAATATTAAGATAAAAAAATATCTAGATTTAAAATATTTACTAGCCTTCGCCCGCGGCTTCGCCCGCGTGGATGTCGAACTTCTACCTACTATTTTAACCCTTTAGGGCTATTTTTTATATTCTTCACAAAGAATAAACCCTCCAAGTTTAATGTATTTAGTTAGTTATTGTTATATATTAACAAACACATATTACATACTAGATGACCCGGTGAACTTCGTATCACTTACCTATTAATGTAAACAAAATTTATTTAAACCATATCACCTTTATTCATAAAAGATTTGTATCGATTTCCCCCCCCCCCCCCCACATAATCACAATCTAGATTCACGTGTATATGAGTGGCCTAATAGTTGTTTAGTAATCTGGCAATACTGTCATTGTCGCTGTCGCCTAACTTTTGAAGAAATGATCGTTGAAAGGAAATGTTATGAAATGGGCTTTTAGTTTTAAAAAAAAGTCCAGGATGGCCGTACAAAATAAAAAAAAAATATTAAAAGCACCATTATTTAATCAATACATCAATTCATATAATAAAATCATCTATATATATAAAAATGAAACCCGTTTTCCGTTGTCACGACTTGGCATGAAAACGGCTTGACCGATTTGGCTGCTTTTTTTTTTAAAATGTTCGTTGTAGTTCAAGGATGGTTTATACGGCAAAAAAAAAACGAATAATTGTCGGGAAAGCCCTAAAAACAGCCCTTTTCTTTTTCCCATACAAACGTTTTCTAACTAAAACGTAGAGTCAATTTGAGCTTTAACACCATACCATAAAGTTCAAGTGTTAGTAGAGAGGTTTCGGGAAGCCAAAACAATTGAGTGACGTTAGTATCGTATCGTCGTCAAACACGAATTATCTGACGTAAAATGTCACTTGAAATGTAAAGGAACGTCCCTTTGATGTGGTAGTGGGTAGGTAGTGGGTAGGTAGTGGGTAGGTATAGGGTAGGTAGCGGGTAGGTAGCGGGTAGGTAGCGGGTAGGTAGCGGGTAGGTAGCGGGTAGGTAGCGGGTAGGTAGCGGGTAGGTAGCGGGTAGGTAGCGGGTAGGCAGCGGGTAGGTAGCGGGTAGGTAGCGGGTAGGTAGCGGGTAGGTAGTGGGTAGGTAGCGGGTAGGTAGTGGGTAGGTAGTGGGTAGGTAGTGGGTAGGTAGTGGGTCGGTAGTGGGTAGGTAGTGGGCAGGTAGTGGGCCGGTAGTGGGTAGGTAGTGGGCAGGTAGTGGGCAGGTAGTGGGCAGGTAGTGGGCAGGTAGTGGGTAGTTAGTGGGTAGGTAGTAGGTAGGTAGTATGTCAATTCGAATTCAATATTCATAGTTGACAGGACAACGTCTGTCGGGTCAGCTAGTTATATAATAAAATCAATCCATACTAATATTATAAATGGGAAAGTGTGTCTGTCTGTCTGTATGTTTGTCTTTCTTTCACGGCAAAACGGAGCGACGAATTGACGTGATTTTTTAAGTGGAGATAGTTGAAGGGATGGAGAGTAACATAGGCTACTTTTTGTCTCTTTCTAACGCGAGCGAAGCTGCGGGCAAAAGCTAGTATAAATATAAAGTGCACTAGTGCATTTTGACAATTACAACTAGAAAAAAAGAATTCCAGTTTCCACCTAGATAAAATGTGTAAACAGTCAGATGTTTTTTGTATACTAGGACTCAAATCAGGACCAAATGCTTTTATGGCTCTCACTGTAATTTCAGACAATATAAGTCATTATTTTGCAAGCCGCTACCGGCAGAAGTGCAAGGGTTCTTTACCGACAGAACATTTAGAAAATAGATTTACTTTTTTTTTTATTCAATTTCAAGCGAAAACCGTACCACTTATTTTCTCATAGTTACTTGAGTTTAGGATGATTTTAATACTCCTCGAAATTGTTTTTGTGCTTACTTGTATCAGACAAGTAAATAATTATTTAGATTGCGAAGTCAGCTTTGCAATACACTCAGCAAAATTAAGTAATAATTAAGATTGTAGAGCAGTATCTATTACTTACCAAATAGTACAAGAAGACCAGCCAATATAGCAGTCCAGTGATAAAAACATATCTCTAGCATAAATTGATATGTAACTGCTACTAACATACTGCCCGCTAGTGCTGGAACTAACCGCAGAGCCTTCACTGGCACATTATCTGTGTATGGTGTGCCTATTCGATCAAATGTAAAGTTCCCGTCATAGCCAGCAGCACGCCCAGCTAAGTATAACAACTGTTTCCCAAGAGGTGGATGAGCATCAAAAAAGAAAACTCCCTTTGTGTATAAAGACACATAACGGCCATAGTGTAATTCATCAAATCTACAATAAAAAATTACATTGCATATCAAGAAAGAAAGCAGTAACTAAAAAATGGGTATGGTTTTTCATTCTTTGCAAACTATAAATGCATCCCATAGTGACAGGATTACCAAGATTTTGTTTTTCAATATTTAGTTCCTAATTTTCTCTAACAATTCCTTTTTTTTTTAATATTATTTTGTTACTTACACAATATAGTGAGGTTCATCGAGGTTGGGTAGTCTAGTACATAGTGCTAATGCCAGTAGACCAAAAAATACAAGATTAATTTTCAAATGCAAGTACACACCCTGTGGTGGCTGGTATATATTATTAGACAGTGCTGCATCCTTTATTTCTTCATTAGTTGTTTCATCAATTTTTTCCTAGAATAAAAATTAAGGGTTTAAATCTATTAACTTTAAGATAGAATGTTATTAACTTTACGATACTTGGAAACACATCTGCTGTTTCATATATATCTATATACTTGAAATTGAAGATGCTAATATAGTTAATAGTTTTTTAAAGTCAATAAAAAGAATGCTGTAAGTAATAGGTTGTTACTTCTTATTTTCATTGTAAATATTTTTTGTTTCAGATATGATAATAAACCATGTCATTCCTGTTTTTTTTTACAAATATGTAGTAATTAAGTAAAATTACTTATAAATTACCACAATTACCCATTAGCACGAGTTTTACGTGCTTTGCGGCTCATAGACTATAAAAATATATAATATGGATAGTATATAAGTATGTTTATCAGTTGTCTGGTTACCATAACACAAGTTCTGCTTAGCTTGGGATCAGATGGCCGTGTGTGAGTTGTCCCAAGATATTTATTATTATTTATTATTATTATAGACAGTGATTTTATTACACAAATATTAAAATTTTAGTTAGATCAATGGATATAGATTTTAATAAATAGATAGATATGTACTTACGACTATTCTTTCGGTATTTATGGGTTCTTCGTATCTGTCTGCCTCATCAAGTTCGCTGACCTCCTTATTTTTCTTTCTGATGATTATTCGTCTTTTAACACCTGTAGACAGTATATCCATGTTTGCCATAATGTTATCGGTCCTTTCTGTACGAGTTTCATTCATTACCCTTATAAATATATTACAAAAGTCACACTAAATTCTAATTCATGTCGTTGTTTAAAAAAAATTAATACAAACACACGAAACACACAGGTATAGAACGATTTTTAGTTCGAGTCAGAAAAATGACAAGTGCAACTGTCACTGATTGATACCAAAAAGGGTGACCCGCTACAATAGTGATGTTTCACAATCGATAGACTTAGACATTTAGTCATGCTTTGTTTTATTAGGTACCAAAGCGTTTTTTTATTGTAAATATTGAATACATACCGTCTTAAATAAAACAATACTTTATTTGAGGAATTGATAGGCTGTAGGTCAGGCTTGGTGTGTGAGCCAACTGTAACTATTGACTTGACTGGTGATGATACCATGCCACTGTGTCCTGTAGTTTTAAGCCATAATAAACTAAAAAAGTATATTAAAGTTAAGAAATTAATTAAAAGATCAAAAAGAGCCATTAAAAAACAAAATCTTTTAAAATTTAACCTTTCGCTTAGGAAAGAACGCTTAATCCTTACAAGAAATTTAGATAGTTGTATTTTAGATTTAGACAAATGTAGAGAACAGTATGATATTGATACTCAGCAACTCCATAATGACTTAATTTACAAGGAGTACTTGCTGAAGGATATATATAAAAAATATGAGTTGTCACAAAATCAACTAAGTGAACGCTTGTTTGAAGCTGGGGAACTATTGGACTTGGTGAAGCACAATGCTGAGATGTATGAGTCGCTGACAAATAATCTTACAAGCAACTGTGCCAACAAATCATCACAACCACCATCACCACTACCATCACCACTACCATCTCCACCACCTTCTCAACCACAGCTTAAAATTGCTTCTTCGGTGTTGGCTGCTCCAGTAGTGACCCATTGCAATAAAAAGATTAATAGAACCATTTTATATACTGATGAACTAGGTTCAGGCTTTGGGAAAATATTACAAAATTACCTTAGCCATAGTTTCACTAATCATAGTTATCACAGGATAAATTTTAAACAATTTGTATTAAGAATAAAAAATTCGAACCTAGACCCTTACTCAGCAATGGTTTTACTTTTAGGTAATAGTAATGGTATTACCAAAAAGGACATAGTGGATGGTGTGCATGCCTTATTAAAATTAAACATAGGGAAAATTATGTTGTGTGCTTTCCCTTATTCTGATACTTTATCAGATTATGAAAATAATATTATTTATAAATTAAATAATACTATCCATATGTTGACATGTTGTCATAGTGACAAATTATTGTATTTTGACACTAATAAGTTTATTAGTGGTTTTAAGTTAAGTCAGGGAACTTTATCCCTGTCTAGTAAATGTAGACATTCGATTGCTATGTTGATAGCATACAATATTAACAATGTTATAGACAATATAACAAATTGTAGAATAAGTGACGAACCCATGTTGTCTAGTTATACTAACAACATGGAGATGAATTATTGTGATTCCTCATTTTGTACGAAGGAGTGTCAAACAGTAATACCAGAATCCTTGGAGGACACTATTAAAACTTTAAACCCCCCAATTGTAGTTGTGGAAACCACTCCGGATATGACTTTAAACTAATTTGTAAGACAACAGAGGTTACCCGGTCAAATAATACAGTAATAAAAAATCAAAAAATTGTAACTTCTGGCAATCTAGCATATAAGGAAAAGCAACAAACTCTAACGTTTTTAAATCAAAATATTCAAGGTTGCTCTTCTAAATTATTGGAGATAGAAATGTTTTTAGAGAAAACCATGTTTGATATTGTTTGTTTTACCGAACATTGGCTAAACGATCAACAAATACTATCTATTAACTTCGGCAATTATTGTGTAGTTAGTTATTTCAGCCGGAAACATATGATCCACGGTGGCTCATTAATATTAATTAAAAATTCCATAAAGTCTAAAGAACGTAGAGATATTGTTGGATTGTCGGTTGAACACACTATTGAGTTGTCCTGTGTTGAGCTTGATCAGCATATTATTGTATGTGTATACAGACCCCCAAATTATCAGAATTTAAATATGTTTGATTCGGTTATGGAAGATGTGTTAAAAAAAGTAAGTACAAGCAGCAAATCAATAATTGTATGTGGTGACTTTAATATTAATTTATTAGAAAATAACTCCAATAGTATAAGACTATTGGGTCTTTTTAATTCATTTAATTTGTCAAATGTGTTCATCGAACCAACCCGAGTGACAGCTTCCTCTGCCACTTGTATTGATAATATTTTTTGTAATTGTGAGTACTTACATAAAGAAATAATAAACAAGCTGCCCTCAGACCACAGTGGTCAAACAATAACTTTTATGGCCTACATACCTAAACAAAAAACACAAATACGGTTTAGGCCTACCACATCTAAAAAATTAGAAAAATTAAATCATTCTTTAGTTCATACATTATGTGCTCAAAATTTTCATAATATAGATGACCCAAATGAGTTTTATGCTAAATTTTTTTCAGTACTGAATGCGCAATTTCGTAACACTTTTCCGCTAAAGACAAAAACTATCTACACAAAGTTTATGTTTAATGACTGGGCGACTCCGGGCATTCGCAAGAGCAGAGATAAATTATTCGAACTTTATGGCCTAAAGCAGCATGTAATAAATACAAATTTTCATCAATATGTTGCGAACTATTCTAAACTTTTTAAAAGTGTATGCAAAATGGCTAAAGCTCTTTACATTAGTAATAAAATAAAATCCGCGGATGATAAAATAAAAACTACCTGGCAAATAATAAACAATGAAACAGGTAGGAAGAAACAACGCAACACAGAGTATAATTTAGAAACTACACACGGTTCCATACATTCAGATATTGAAGTAGCACAAGAATTTGAACGTTTTTTTGCTGATGTACCTGTTAAATATTTTATGTACTATAAATGTTTAACCGTCACATCCCTAGATGGCGTTACGCTAATAAAAGACGCGCTATGGTTTCGTTACATTCATTTGGTTAGGTTTGCGATTATTTATTGTGTTGTCAGTGAGCAGCGCAACTATCGGAATTAAAGTGAACTAAAGTGAAAAGTATATTAGAATAAACGGGAGTGAAGTTCATTCGTGGTATTATTTCGGTAGTTTGGACCCTCCTGACCCTCGGTTTAAACATTGGTCCTTCGGAGTCGGATTCGGTCGTGAGTGTTTTGGTGTTCATCGGTGGTGGTAGTGAATGCCACCCTTCGCGTCGTGACTGGACAGCGGATCGCTGTCCAGAGCAGCCCCTTCGGCGGGTACCAAGTGTGCCCAGAAGCTGGAGGAGGAGCCGGGTGGAACTGGAGTCTGAGGAGCAGCAGCTTCTTGGAGCCAACGCAGCCAGGAGTGGACTGGCTGTGACACCCTGGAGGAGGAACAGCGCGAGGGAGGTGAAGCAGACCTACTAAGCAGCTAAGTGTGTGTGAGTGCGTTAGTGAAGAAAAACCGTGAGTACTCTAGTAAATTTTCTATTAGAAAGTGCAGTTCAGCTAACTTTGGACTTGCAAAATATTTTAGAAGAAAGTGGTTGAGACAGGGAACCTATGCCCAAATTTCAAAAAACTTTACAAGTTCAATTGTCAAACACTTGTAAAATATTTGAAAATCGTGCTTCTGACTTAGATTTTGTGCGCGATAAATTTGAAAAGGTTCTAAGTGTTTTTTAGAGACTTTATTTATTACTATTAATTTTATTTTATAGTGTTGTTTGTGTATTTCCTATTATATTTACTTTGATTGTTTTTATTGATAAAAATGGATGCCTACAATTTCATTCAGGAGGACATTAGGTCCAAAATTGTAAAGGCAAAAATAAATCTCAAGAAATGTGCTAAGGATCGTCTTACGGTCTCATATATCGAGACACGTTTAGAAGGTTTGGAACAACATTGGAATGTGTTTTACTCGACGCACTTAAAAATAATTAGCGAAATTAAACGATCTGATTTGCTTAGTTCCAACTACCACAAGGATAATGTGTACGATGAGGTAGAAGATATTTATATGTTATACAAAAGTGATTTAAAAGCGCTGTTATGCCCGGGTAAAACTGTACAACATACCGATACACAAAGTGGTTCAGGAAATTGTAATGAAGTTTCTAGTTTCAAGTTACCGGAAGTAAAAATTCCTACGTTCTCTGGTAAATATCTCGAGTGGCAGACCTTTCGGGACTTATTTATCGGATTAATACATAATAATAAAAGGTTGGATGATGCACAAAAAATGTATTATCTTAAGGGGTATTTAACCGGAGACGCAGAACTCTTGTTGAGAAATGTAAATGTTACTTCCGATAATTATAAGGCAAGTTGGGAGAAACTAGAATCTATGTATAACAACAAACGGTTTTTATCAAATGGTATTTTGAAACGGCTTTTTGGTCAAAGAGTATTAACGGTAGAATCAGCTGCAGATATCAAAAGATTAATCAGTACTACTTCTGACTGTTTGGGATCATTGCAAAACTTAGGTATTGATGTGGCCTCCTGGGACATCTTGATAATTTATATAGTTAGTACAAAATTGGATAAAGATACCAGAAAGGCCTGGGAGTTGCAAGTTGCCTCTGATACCACAGATGATTTACCTACGTTTAAACAATTTAATGATTTTTTGTTGAGTCGCTTCCGTGGTTTGGAAAATCTGGATAGCAAAATAGATAAAAACCCAAAAGGCACACAGTCATTTCATGTAACGAAAGATAAAAATAATTTGGTTTGTGAATATTGTTCAGCTGATCATCGCATTTATTCTTGTCCGAAGTTTTGTAAAGAATCTATTGATAGTCGTCGAAATATCGCTCAAGAAAAGAACTTATGCTTCATTTGTTTAAAAAGTAACCACTCTGCTAGGTTCTGCAAAAACACTCATAGGTGCCAGGTGTGTAAACGCCGCCATCATTCATTGCTACACCCCACAGGGGGGTCTGGGTCTGTTATTGGTGAGGGTAGTACGGCTGCTCACGCGGGAACCTCATCAAATAATGAGGACAATTTTGTTGCCGCAAAAGCGGAGGAAAAACCATTGGTCGCATGTCATTTGACAGGAAACATCAAGCAAACGGTGTTATTAAGCACAGCCTTATTGAAGGCTGAGTCAAGACATGGGACGTATCGAATGGTTAGGGCGTTACTGGACCAAGGATCGCAAGGATCCTTTGTAACGGAATCAATGGTTCAGTTTTTGGGTTTAAAGAAAATATCTTCAAAAAATACAGTGATTGGTGTGGGTGGAGATAAAAGTGCTACGTCAACTGCTAAAGTAGTGATCACGATTGGTTCGAGAATCGATCCAACGTTCAAAATCCAGGTAAATGCCTACGTTCTGAAATCGGTAACAGCAGTTCTTCCGTCTACCAAAGTATCCAAAGTAGAATGGATAGATTTAGTTGACACCGAGTTAGCTGATCCGGAATATTTCAGGCCTAATAAAATTGATATTTTATTAGGTGCTGAAATATACAGCCAGGTCATTCGGGAAGGAGTAAAGAAGAACTCAAGTGGGACGCTCTTAGCGCAGGGCACTGCGTTAGGCTGGATATTGTCGGGGGCAGTTGAAGTAGACAATAGTAATAATATTCAATCACATATTACCGTGATGCACTCCAGTGTCCGAGATGATGACATATTAAGAAAATTTTGGGAATTAGAGGCGGAACCATCGGCAAAAAGGATGCTCACGGAGGATGAAGTCAAATGTGAACAATTGTTTACGACTTCTACATTACGTAATAAAGATGGCAGGTACATCGTAAGATTACCGCTGCGGGATGAAGAGCTGATTGGCAAGTTTGGCGAGTCGAAGAATATAGCTGAAAAAAGACTTAAAAGCTTAGAAATAAAATTAGGAAGAGATAGTAAATTAAAACAGGATTACGAAAAAGTTATTAATGAATACTCGGAACTACAACATATGGAAAAAGTATCACAAGAAAAAAGAAAGATTAAAAAGGCCATATACTTACCACATCACGCCGTCGTCCGCGAGGATAGAGAGACAACAAAGGTGCGAGTCGTCTTCGATGCATCCTGTAAAGGTTCAAATGGGATGTCACTTAATGACAATTTGTTGATTGGACCTACCTTGCAGTCAGAACTTCGCCACATTATTATGCGCTGGAGATCTTACAAGATATGTTTGGTTGCCGATATTATTAAAATGTATCGGCAAGTTTTAGTGAACCGTCAAGATACCATATTTCAGCGCATACTATGGAGGGATGATCCTGAAAAAGAAATCGAAGAGTACGAACTGATAACGGTGACATTTGGTACTGCATCAGTTCGGGCTCTGCAACAACTGGCGTATGATGAATGTGAGGAGAAGCCTGATATAAAGAATATTATTTTGAACAAATTCTATATGAACGATTTGATGACTGGAGCTGAAACCATAGAACAAGGCATTAAAATCTTTACTGAAATGAATGATACTTTGAGGAAAGGTGGGTTTGAGTTGCAAAAACGGATGAGTAATAGTAAGGAGTTATTAAATAATATAATAAATGAGAAAGGATCTACACATGAAAAGTTAAAAATAAAAATGGATGATATAACAAAAATACTGGGACTTACATGGAACTGTAACGAAGACTTCTTCCAGTATTCTTTAAATCTCCCGACGATTACTGGACCTGCAACTAAAAGAAAAATTATTTCAGAGATTACACGTCTATTTGACCCTCTAGGCTGGTTAGCGCCTAGTATTATATTAGCCAAAATACTTATACAAAAGCTTTGGTTAGCGGGTATAGGTTGGGACGAAGAAGTCCCAAAGGTTTTAATAAAAGAATGGATTACTTACCGAAGTGACTTACCTTCATTGGGGAAGATTAAAATTCCACGTTGGCTGAATATAAAATCAAGCAATGTATTGACGGAGTTGCATGGTTTTTCGGATGCTTCCAAAATGGCCTACGCTGCAGTGGTGTACGTCAGAGTCGTAGATGTAGATGGTAACGTACAAGTTGCGTTAGTTACCTCAAAAACCAAGGTGGCTCCTATCAAACAGGTGTCAATACCTAGGTTGGAATTGTGTGGAGCCGTCCTATTGGCTAAGTTGATTGTGGATGTTGCCAAAACTCTGGACGTAAATATGGCAGGCCTACATGCTTGGACCGATTCCGAGGTTGTTCTCGCATGGCTTAATAGCCATCCAAGCCGTTGGAAACCTTTTGTGGCCAATCGCGTAGCAGACATTTTGGAAACATTAGACACACAGTATTGGTCATACGTTTCATCCAAGCAAAACCCAGCAGATTGTGCATCTCGTGGTGTAGCTCCTGCGGAACTCGGCAACACTGCGATATGGTTTAATGGACCCGAGTTCCTAAGACAACCAGTGATTGAATATAAAAAACCTAAACACGTGGTTACTAAATTGGAAGAAGTAAAGGTTCATTCCGGTATTCTTGACCTTTCCTTTTGGGAAAGATTTTCATCTCTTCGAAAGTTGATTCGGATAGTAGCCTACTGCAGAAGGTTTTTGCGCTTAATGAGTGATAGTGCTAACCAGCAAAGAACCAAACTGTTGTCTACTACAGAACTCGAGGAGGCGATGGAAGTGTGTATCAGAAAGGATCAAGAAGAAGAGTTACAGGAAGAAATACAAGAACTTAAGAAGACAGGGTCTTTAGGAAAAAAGAGAAAAAAGTATAAGTCTTTGAACTTATTTTTGGACTCAAAGGGAATAGTCCGAGTGGGAGGAAGACTAGAGATGTCTCAACTGACGTATGATCGCAAACATCCAATACTTATACCTAAGGATTCGTTTCTAACTAAGCTTCTTATTAGTGAAGCACATCAGAAAACGATGCATGGGGGACCTCAAGCTATGATCGCTTATTTGAGATCACGGTATTGGGTCATAGGGATTAAATCGTTGGTCAAGGCTTATTATAGAAATTGTGTCATTTGTGTTAGATATTCAAATAAAGTCAGAAACCAATTAATGGGACAGTTACCATCTCCCCGTGTTACACCAAATAAAGTTTTCCTCCACAGTGGAGTTGATTACGCGGGCCCGATAAACATCAGGGTGTCTAAAGGTCGTGGCAATAGGTCATACAAGGGATACATTGCGCTCTTTATTTGTCTGTCTACGCGGGCGATCCATATAGAAGCTGTCAGTGACATGACGTCTAAAGGATTCTTAGCCGCTTTCAAGAGGTTCGTGGCGAGGCGTGGACATTGCGCTGAACTGTACAGTGACAATGGTACCAATTTTGTTGGCGACGCACGAGAGCTGCAGGATCTGTTCGATGAAGAAAAATCGAACTACTTACCCGAACTAATTGATTGCCTAGCGAATAATGGTACAAAGTGGAACTTTATTCCTCCTCACGCGCCAAACTTTGGTGGTTTATGGGAGGCAGGCATAAAATCTACTAAGTACCACTTAAGAAGGGTAATAGGGAACTCAACGTTAACTTTTGAAGAGCTAACGACAGTGTTAGCCCAAATTGAAGCATGCCTTAATTCAAGGCCGCTTTCTGGTGTGGATCAAACTGAGTTAACAGTGTTAACTCCTGGTCATTTTTTGGTAGGGGAACCACTCGTCTTAGTACCTGATTCAAATTACGAAAAGGTTAATATTTCTAGTCTCAGACGGTGGCAACTTACCCAAAGAATGGTACAGGACTACTGGCGGCGATGGTCACAAGATTACTTAAATCAGTTTTTACAACGTCATAAGTGGGCTCACCAAAATCCAGAACCAACCATAGGCAGCATAGTTCTTATAAAAGAGGATGATTTGCCTCCTGGCAAGTGGTTGCTCGGGAAAATAGAGCAAAAACATCCTGGCCCCGACGGGATCACGCGAGTAGTTACTGTGCGAACCAAGTACTCTTTGATCAAGAGGCCTGTTAATAAGTTGGCTATACTTCCTATAGCAACTTAATGTTTACATTAATAACTGTTATTGTTTTTTGGTTGTTGTATTACATTTATTGTTATTAATAGTAGGTACGCATCTAGATCATAAGAGTTAGAAAATTGTTTTTGTTTGTTTTGTATACTTGTTATAAGTTTGTATGTATTATTGGATTAAAATATTGTATTGAAACCATATTATTAGACTTTCTGCATGGTGGGCGGTGTAATTTTAATAAAGAACATTCTGTAAGATGTCCTTGGTGGGCGGAATGTTAAATATTTTATGTACTATAAATGTTTAACCGTCACATCCCTAGATGGCGTTACGCTAATAAAAGACGCGCTATGGTTTCGTTACATTCATTTGGTTAGGTTTGCGATTATTTATTGTGTTGTCAGTGAGCAGCGCAACTATCGGAATTAAAGTGAACTAAAGTGAAAAGTATATTAGAATAAACGGGAGTGAAGTTCATTCGTGGTATTATTTCGGTAGTTTGGACCCTCCTGACCCTCGGTATAAACATTAAAAAATCAAAAAGCAAATCAATAATTGTATGTGGTGACTTTAATATTAATTTATTAGAAAATAACTCCAATAGTATAAGACTATTGGGTCTTTTTAATTCATTTAATTTGTCAAATGTGTTCATCGAACCAACCCGAGTGACAGCTTCCTCTGCCACTTGTATTGATAATATTTTTTGTAATTGTGAGTACTTACATAAAGAAATAATAAACAAGCTGCCCTCAGACCACAGTGGTCAAACAATAACTTTTATGGCCTACATACCTAAACAAAAAACACAAATACGGTTTAGGCCTACCACATCTAAAAAATTAGAAAAATTAAATCATTCTTTAGTTCATACATTATGTGCTCAAAATTTTCATAATATAGATGACCCAAATGAGTTTTATGCTAAATTTTTTTCAGTACTGAATGCGCAATTTCGTAACACTTTTCCGCTAAAGACAAAAACTATCTACACAAAGTTTATGTTTAATGACTGGGCGACTCCGGGCATTCGCAAGAGCAGAGATAAATTATTCGAACTTTATGGCCTAAAGCAGCATGTAATAAATACAAATTTTCATCAATATGTTGCGAACTATTCTAAACTTTTTAAAAGTGTATGCAAAATGGCTAAAGCTCTTTACATTAGTAATAAAATAAAATCCGCGGATGATAAAATAAAAACTACCTGGCAAATAATAAACAATGAAACAGGTAGGAAGAAACAACGCAACACAGAGTATAATTTAGAAACTACACACGGTTCCATACATTCAGATATTGAAGTAGCACAAGAATTTGAACGTTTTTTTGCTGATGTACCCCTTAAAACTACTAAAGATTTAAATTCTTCTCCCGCGCTCTCTGCCGCTTTACTTAGTAAAAATGTTACAAAATGCCCTCTGGACTTTACATTTCAACATACGAACCCCCAAGCCATTATAAAAGCCTTTAAAGATCTAAAAATTAAATCAACAGAAGATCTTTGGGGTATGTCTGTAAAAGTTTGTAAGTCAATTATTGAAACTATTGCGCCCTATTTAGCCTTCATATTTAATACCAGTGTGGACCAAGGAGTCTTTCCGGATTTAATGAAGCACAGTAAAGTAGTACCATTGTTTAAATCCGGTGATAGCAAAGAACTCAACAATTATAGGCCTGTATCGATTCTGCCAGTACTCAGCAAGGTGTTTGAAAAGTTAATGCTCAGTCAAATGTTACGTCATTTTAATAACAATGCCATCTTTCACGAGCAACAGTACGGTTTCACCAAAGGCCGTTGTACAACCGACGCCGGTGTCACCCTCATTAAGAACATTTTCAGCGCCTGGGAGAAAGCGCAAGATGCCATTGGAATCTTTTGCGACCTCTCAAAGGCGTTCGATTGCGTTGACCATGAAACACTTTTGTTGAAACTGGAGCACTACGGAGTTAGAAAAACATCTCTAGGGTTATTAAGATCTTACTTAAAGGATAGACAGGTTAAAGTTCAGATAAACGGCGTGAACTCATCTGGGTCTAAAATGTCTATGGGCGTACCTCAAGGTTCAATATTGGGGCCATTTCTATTTCTAGTCTATATAAACGATTTGCCTCAATTATTACAAACTCAACCCGGAATGGTGTTATTTGCAGATGACACTTCATTAATTTTTAAAATAGATAGACGTGCACAAAATTTTGACGACGTAAATAACTCTATTCTTCAGGTTCAAAATTGGTTTACCGTAAACAATTTGGTACTTAATGAGAAAAAAACTAAATGTATTAGATTCATTCTGCCTAACGTTAGAGGTAGCGAATGCGATATCATGTTGAATAGCGAAAAACTAGAATTTGTTAATCAAACAGTTTTCCTGGGAATCACGCTAGACGAGAAATTGCAATGGGGGCCTCACATAACATCTATTGCTAAACGGCTAAGCTCAGCAGCTTATGCTGTTAGAAAGATACGACAGTTGACAGATGTCGAAACTGCGCGATTGGTTTATTTTAGCTACTTTCACAGTATTATGTCATATGGTATTTTACTGTGGGGTAGGGCTGCTGACATTGAGTCTATTTTTATCTTGCAAAAGAGAGCCGTCAGAGCCATTTATGATTTACGTCACCGCGAATCACTTAGGGAACTGTTTAAAACAATTAATATCTTGACGGTGCCTTGCCAATTTATTTATGAAAATATTATGTATGTAAGAAAAAACCAGCACATGTTTAGTAAAGTAGGTGATAGACATAATTTTAATACTAGGAATAAAGATAAAATAGCTGAACCTTATTTTAGACTGTCAAAAGTAAAAACTTCTTTCATGGGGTACTGTGTTAAATGTTACAACAAAATTCCTTGTGAAATATTAAAATTAAATGAAAGGAAATTTAAAACGTATATCAAAAGGAGACTATGTCAACAAGCATATTATAAATTAGAAGATTATATTCAAGATAAAAATGCTTGGAAGGTTGCTGGTCCTGCCCCATAGGACAATTCGCAGTGAACACAAAATCAAACTGGTTACATACAAATTTTTCTGAATATATTTACTATAAATACGTATATTTTTCACATAGTTGGGTATATAAGTAAATATAATGATATCTCCTCATTTTGTTGTAGATTGAGTTGGCTCACACACTAATTCAGTTATTTGTTTGAGAGTGGTCGTCTACCATTTCGATATTTGTAAATGTAAAACTATATACCTCGTAAATATGATATAGCTTCCATTTCTAAATATTTGTTTGTTGCAAATATGTATTTTTAACGTAGAATCTTTACTTTGAGATTGTATTCATTTTTACTTTACAGAATGTAATCATGTATATAATTAATTGTAACATATTTATTTTAAAAGAGTACATATGGAGTTTCTTGCCCATTCTTCTCCATATAAGCAACTTTTTGGAATGGGCAACTAGAATCAACTATTTTAATGTAATTGACGTTCCAAAGTGCCTTCATGGCCTAATGGAAATAAACGATTTGACTTTGACTTTGACTTTGAAAAAACAATTTTAGAAATATGGACCTTACCAAAAACAATAATATAACACTGTTTTATGTAATATTAAATTGTATGTCTTCTATTTAATTACCGTAAATTACATGTAATATTTTTTTTATAATTAAAGGCAATTTGATATTGAATAGAAAAGTATTCTCGACTTCTTCTTCTTTCGAATTGTAAAAACTCGATTGTACCACATCACTATTTATTTGGGACTAAAAACTTGCAACACTCGAAATGTCATTTTTCTGACTCGAATTAAAAATCGTACTTTTTAAACGTAAGGCCCGAGTCACACCGAAACGGCAGCGGCCGGCAGCGACGCGGCGAGCACTTTCAGTGTGAAAGAATTTTAAACTTTAACTACATACTTCAAAGACCAGTATCGCTTGAAATACTTAAAAAGGTCACGAGGCCGCCCGCGGCCGCCAGCGGCTGCCAGCGACCGCCCGCGGCGCCGCGAGCGGCCGCGCGCCTTTCGTTTCTAGCGACGCCTGGCGGCTGGCGGCCGCTGCACAGAGGGGTATTCGGCTCTAAAAGTTGGCCAAAAATATTTGTTACGCCTAATGGCTGTCTGACAATGTTTAATTTCAGTTTGAACTTGGAATAGGTGAAAAAAAAGTCATAGGGTAATAATCAAGCATTTATTCGTCATTTTCGTCGTCATCTTCAAAACTTACATTTATAAATGTCACTTTCTAACAATAAATTTAAAACATCTGCCGAAAGTGGGTGATTTTTTTTATTCTTACTCTTCTTCATGCCCGTCAGGACAGGGTCAGAAGTAAAGAGGAGACTGTTAAAAACATCAGCAGGATACCTGGGAAAATTTTCGAGAGTAATTCTGCTGGTACATTCTAATATGTTTGCCCATTGGACAATTGTCCGAAGAATTGTTTCCCTTATGACCTCAGCCCCATGACGCAATACTTTGTGTAAGGTTGGAGACATGGGTTAAAAGTTGTATAGGGAAACGGATAACTTTGCCGTTTCTTGGCAATATTTTTCAAACATCTCCACGTTTATTTTAAAATCACAACATAATGTGTCCAATATCACTTTCAAGCGATAAATTAAATTTACGTCGACCCCCTAATTTCCGCTGATATTTCATAATTCCCAAAAAAGTCTACTGGTATTCCCGTCATTAGTATTGCCAAAATTGGCGTTTGGCACATCTACCTACAGACCGAGTTTCTCCCGGAACTTATCTTGGATTTCTTTTTTTTTATTTTCAACTGCTTGCTATTCTTCAATCTATAAGCTACATGTCAAATGGTCTCAAAAAATCTTATCCGAGCATGCAACAAAAACAAACCGAATTCCATGTTTTCTTTATTGCATGGCCTCTCCTTTTCCAAATCATTAAACTGTAAATAAGGTAGGGCCGCATAAGTAGCATCTCATAGTTGATTTAGTATGCGTAGCAGCATTGCATACTTTTCCGTCAATCATAGTAAAAAGCATTTTATGCTTGATGGAAAAATTATTAACTTCGCTTTTAGTAAGTTGATGTCTAATAATCGACAGTATTTGCTTTACATCAGCAATATTTTGATCATTTTCTGCTTATTGATCCCGCTCCATAAATTGCAACTTTTCATTAAAAGTTGAGCCATTGAGCGTTCCATTATATTAAAAAATATAAATTCGAGTCAGGACTCTCATTCCAGAAGAACCTATAACAAAAATACGACAAATATAAGTAAAACTTAATTTACTAAGAATCGAATGTGCCTATGAAAAAAAAATCACCAGAAATCGACGGGTACTTTAGGGTGACTGTTTTGCACTTTATTGGTTTCCAAAAGGTTTACTCTATAACGATTCATTACAATTTCGACTTAGAAATAATGAGAAATATATCAAAACTTTCTTTGATCTTCCAAAATGTGTTTTTTTTTTATAGTAGTTTGTTGGTGCTTACTTCTTAAGGATATAAATGAAGAAAACCTGTAAATTACTTGTTAAAAATAATTGGCAAATAAATAAAATACATACCTGGTTGTGTATAATCCATAGTGAAAACCAACACAAAATCGCTTATAAGGTGTACCAGTAACTGATGACAAAAATGGTAAATAAAATATGATGACAGCAACACCGGGGAAAAAGGATTAAAATGTTTTGATACTTGTATTTTTCCCTTAAAAAATTATTACACTTATTGTTTATTAACCATACTAATATTATAAAGAGGAAAGATTTGTATGAATTTGTTTGTTGCTCTTTCACGCCAAAACTACTGAACGGATTTTGATGAAACTTTACAGAAATATTGATATAAGATTTGATTGAGATTGATTATTCAACAGTGATGTTTGATTAGTTGTATTTTTCTTTGAGCTGATGAGATGATTGGGCCTACTCTGGGTAAAGCTACAAAGGCTTTACGCACTAATTTTAGCCCATTACCCCAAGTGACCAAAATGAAGATATTTTTTAAAAACGAGTGAGACATATTATATAGCGAGATATATATCTGGTTAATCTATACTTAATATTATAAATGCAAAAGTAACTCTGTCTTGTCTTCACGCCTAACCACTTAATGGTTTTGAATAAAATTTGCTGCAAATATAGTCTGGGACCCGAAAAAAGAAATAGGGTAGTGTTCATCCCGGAAATCCCCGGGTACGGGAACTATTAATTAACGCGGACGAAGTCACGGGGAAAAGCTAGTATAAAATAAATAAAGATAAACCCAATCACTATAATATACTTTATTTACACAACAAAGATGAAAGAAATGGTTTTTCGCTTTGTGATTGGTGTCCCAGTTTGGTTAAGTTAAGAAAAATGATTCCGTGCTTCGTAGCGTCGTCATAGTCATGGTTACAGCCTCTGGTAGTTTTCGTTAAAAGTCGTCGCCTCACATAAATGTGACACCAAGGCTTCTGCGTTTTTCATCTGCCTTTTGCATATTCGTCGTATAGAATACAATCCTGTAATAACCAAAAGTTATATGTTACGTAATATATAAAACTCATATAACGTAATATTTATAACTCGAATAAATAGTTATTAACAAAAGTATCAACATAGGCAAGTCATACTAACCAGTCAACGCAAGCAAGCGGTCTAAAATCGATAATTGCGTGTAAGCTACACTTTCTTCTTTACAGATTTATCGGTACACGTTATAAACAGTGCTTCTGGATTGTGACCGCAGTGATTATTTAGTAATTCTTTCACTTTTTACTAAAGATTTTACGAAAATAACAAATGTAAATAAACAAACGTAATGTCACTTGACAGATGACATGACAACATGCAACATTACCACCATATAAAAATCATAATTTGTTTTACTTTTAATTTGTCATGAGTTACTGGTACACCTTATAGTCACAAAATGAAAAATATTTAAAAACAACGAAATCTGAGCGTTTCGAACAATCACACGAACACTATTAGCGAACGATAACTTCCGACTGAGACCACGGCGCGCTGGAAGGCGGTAGAGATTTGTGTTTTTTGCTATTGTTTAGAGCGGTTATACTAGTTTTAGGAAAAAATGGCTTAGAAAGAGTAGTAATAATATTCAAAAAAACGATTTTGGCCAACTTTTAGAGCCGAATACCTCTCTGTGCGCTGGCGGCCTCGCGGCGCCGCGGGCGGCCGCTGACGGCCGCTGCCGGCCGCTGCCGGCCGCTGCCATTCCGGTGTGCGTTGTCCCTAAATAAATATTCGCTATTCGGACCACAGACTACGGAGCCAATTCTCGGTTTTAGAGACGATGTCGAATTCGACAAAAAAGTCGAATGACGTCATTTTTTCGTCAAATTTTAAAAGTTGCTATTCTGGGGATGTCGATTTCGACATTTGTCGAAGGCTAACGTTAGAGTTCATGTCGAGTGCTTCTGAGCAGTAGAGATGTCATGTCGATTGTAGAGATACGTCATTTCTGTGTGAATTCGTTTAGTTTTGGATTGTACCCTGTGTTTTTATTTCCTTATTTTTTTAATAAAATACGGCTTGGCATCTCATACCTACTGGAAATTCGATTTATACTTTTTGATTTGTGCATTGTGTTTTTTTGAAACGACGACCACGATTAGACTTGAAACCACTGAAAGATGGACGAGTTTATTTGTTTATTAGAATTTCTATCTTGCACACCCTAAAATACCTAATTTACGTGTTTGTTGAGTGCACAATTATTGTAACCGATTTTATTATAATTGATTTTTTGTATGACTTAACTATTTTTATTTTAAAATAAAGAACTTTATCATTTACTTCCTAACTAACACTTGAATTCTGTCATTGACAGACAGTCAACTGTCAAACTGATTATTTTTACACTAAACGTTTCGTTTTATAATTAAATATTCGTATATTCAGCATTTTAAAACGAAATCATTCATTCACTTATGCTACTTTTACTAAGCTACCAAAAACGGAACGTGCGATTCTTCATAATGGTAACATTATCTTCACTCGACTCGACATTTTCGTGACATTTATTTCTATTTTGACTGAGAATACGGAATTCTGCTCAATTCGCCATTTTTTGGTAGAGATAGAGATATTTTTGATAGACATAGAGATAGACTTACAATCTCGAACTCGAGATAAAAGGCGAAAATCGAGAATTGGCCCCGTAGCTACAATAATTCGGACTATTCGGACTATTCGGATTTCGGCCGATACGATACGATATTACGATTATTTACGATCAGTCAGATACTGAGATAAAAATACGATGATTGACTTGATTACTTCAATATAGTATAATGTACTCTGTGTTGATTACTATTTACTTCACTAACGTATGAGTATTACTATTGTGAATTTGTGAAATATTCTATTGTACCCATTTAACACATAAAATACTACTTATATCTGCAAGAAATTATAATAGTAGGTAAACTAAACAGTTACTTCTATTCTATTTGAACATATTTGTAATAACCCGACATCTGTGACTTTAAAACTTAGCTTTTTGTTATAATTATGTATCATGCATGAATGTGATGGAATACAAAAAAAAACAATACACTTGTAAACTTATAAACTTTTGAAACAGTTCGGCTAAGTAATGGCTTCGAATTCGAAAAACTTAGATGAAAAGGATCCTGATTCCGAGGAAATTAAAATTTCGTGTCCTATTTGCAATAAGTTATTTAAGAAAACTGTTATAGAAGAACATGCTAATAAATGTTTATTTCTGAATACGTCGGGAGACGTTAAAATAAAAGAAAATAAAGGAGACCAACCGAACAACAAAAGAGGTAGTTCACACTTCAACAATACTTTGGTTGAAAAACGTCCTCGAATAAGCACAAGTCCAAGTTCGGTCAGTGGGTCGTCTAGTTCTACCAAAAGTGTGGTGAGTTTACAAGCAAACTGTTCTTGAGGGTATAATAGGAAGACACATCTATATGTATATATTTTTTTATAGAAACCACAATCACCTGAAACAAAAAGCTCAAAAGCCCAAATAAATCAAAGTAAAAATATACCCTTAGCAGAGCGCATGAGACCACTCCATCTGGAAGACATTGTTGGACAGATGCATGCATTTGGTCCTGGGTCAATGTTAAGATCTACGATAGAACGGAAAATAATACCCAATATGATTCTTTGGGGACCACCTGGTTGTGGGAAGGTAATTCTTTACAAACTTAAATAATCATTTGTCTGTATTATAAGTTAATAACTGAAGATCTTTCTACATTCCTAATCATAAAAATATTTTTAAATCATGCCCTACATGAAGGTAAAATAATACCAGCAGCAGAGCTCAGCTTATACGGTTTACAGTTTGAATCTTTAATTAATTTCCTTTTTTTATTATTTAGTTATCAAAATACTCGTTAACTGTCTAATACATTTTAAAGTGGTTCTAAAAATAAAAACTTCTTTTTTACCAATTTTTTGTATGTACCTTATGTACAAAAGAATTTGGTACCTACATTTAGAGGGAGATTGGGAGATAGGTTAAATTTTTTTTTATTACCACTGCAGCTTAGTGATAATGGATTAATGATACAATACAGCTCACTGTTATCTAAACATATTTCAGACATCATTGGCTAATGTCATAGCTAATATTTGTAAAGAACAAAATAATCTAAGGTTTGTTAAGTTATCTGCTACAATGTCTGGAATAAATGATGTAAAAGAAGTGGTAAAAGTTGCCAAAAATGAAGCTCAGTTCAAACGGCAGACTGTACTGTTTATGGATGAAATTCATAGGTATGATGTGAATTGTTTTTAATTGCCAACAAATATAAAACCAGAAAACTAGGTCCATGGACATTCTTAGAGAGAGGGAGAGCAGGGAGCTGTCCTTACCAAGTCATTACCAAGGCACAGCCTAAAAAAATCTGCCTGGATAGGTCCTTTCAAATCTGTGTGCTTCTCTCATCAAAAAAAACTGGTCGCCTGTAAAGTCGGTATACGGGCGAAAGTTTTACGTGACAACGACTTTGAGTGGTAAAATAATTTTAATGTGAATATTCATTCGTATAGTAGGAAGAAGGATGAAATCCTTCTTTCATCACTTCATCACTTTTTATGTCTGTCTCTCTCGCTCTTAGGCGGGCTAACCATGCCCGAGTGGAAGGGACGCGTGCCTCTCACTCGCTCTCATTGTGAGCGCATAACGTGAGCGGAGCGTAACACAGTTTCTTGAAGTGTCACCCGGCAAACCAATTTATAAGACGTTGTCACGTCAAAAGGCATATCATGGCCTTCCATGATTTCAGAAATTAGTCATCTTAGTTAGATTTGGAGTTATTAAGTGTATTTCTTAATTTTTCACAAACATAAGTGATGTCACAAACATAAAGAGGCAAATCAAGCAAATCTTCTGGACAAAGCAAATCTAGAGAGATCTCAATGAAGTAATTTATCCCTCAAATCTAATAACCCTTATGTTTGTTATTGTAGATTCAACAAACTACAGCAAGACACTTTTCTTCCCCATGTAGAAAGTGGTACAATAATTCTTATTGGTGCTACTACTGAAAATCCTTCATTCAGTTTAAATAATGCTCTGCTGAGCCGATGTCGAGTAGTTGTTATGGAGAAATTATCTGCAGATGATGTATTAATTATTTTAAATCAAGCTCTTATAAAGAGTGGAAAAGCTATTACCAGTAATCAGACACAAAATTTTAAAGGATCATCTGAAAGTGATCTTCCTGAGTAAGTTTATAACATTATATACCAGTTTTGTAGATAAGTATCAGGTTTAGATAGTTTTATTCTTTTTTTCTCAAAACTGATAAATAGTTTTGTTCAAATGTCCCCATTTGCCGACCCTGGATCGTAAACTGACCAGACGCCTTCTGCGACTGGACAGACCTAGTCTGCGCCTGTTGACGGGGACCATAACAGGACACTGCTCACTCAACAAACATTTCCACAACCTAGGTATCACAGATAGCCCTCTTTGCAGAGCGTGTATGGATGCCGAGGAGACGGTCGCACATGTACTTCTTGAATGTACAGGCGTGACCGAAATCCGGAAAGAGATTCTTGGTTCCCCAAGTTCACTCCCGGATGCCCTGAGAAGTCTACGGAAGGTGATCTGCTTCTGGAGGGAGGTGGGCTGGCTGGAGTAGCGGCCGCCGTGGCTCACGTACAATGGTCCTACCTAAGAGGACTAAGTGCGGAAACCAAACCTCCCAGAGGGAGGTCCATGATAAAGATGAAGATGTCCCCATTTATTGAGTTTAGTCCACAGAAAACAACGATTTTATACAATAGCTGAACAGACGCGGAAAGCTAAACGGACGCGTACGCGTCCTCATAATTGTTATTTTCTATGGACAATTTTAAGCTGAATAAATGTGTATAGACCCTAATCCTATTTTTGGTAGTTGATGATCACACATCTTGCATTTCACGCGTGCGACGTATTCTAATAACAAATACAAAATACCAAAAACTTTCTTTTTAAGATGTATTGTAGAAGACGCGTCACTGCAGTGGCTAGCAGAAGTGTGTGATGGAGATGCGAGGGTGGCGCTTGGGGCCCTGGAATTAGCACTCGCAGCAAAAAGCCCTGGGGTTCATCTGCTAAGCAAAGGACCAGGAATAATTAGTCTTGAAGATATAAAAGATGGTATAAAGGTGTGAAATATTGTCCATTATTTATTTTTGTTAATAAATAAAACATTTAAATAGAGATTCAAGAGAGGCCTCATCGAGAGCCGGCAACAAGACTAACGGTGTCCTGCGTGAGCGACGAACGCGACGCGACGCGACGCTGCAAACGCGACGAACGCGATCAACTCAACGGCATACCCTACATGCGGCCTATATGACAGCCTGCGGCGAGACGCGACGTAACGCGCACTTGTTATGAGTGCGACCAGATGCGACACCACGAACTTTCAAGCAAAATTGTACTGTACTTCTCCATGATTCGAGTAGTAATGACCAAAATCACGTGGGACTTAGGACATTTGTCGCGTATAGCATCGCGTCGCATTACGTCGCGTCGTGTTGCGTCGCGTCGCGTTCGTCGCTCACGCAGGACACCGCGTAAGCTGCGTTTACCGCAGATTAATCTCAAGTCAAATTGAATGTTAGGTGTGTTTTTGCGGTAAGTTTCCGGCTGCTTTTTTTACCACGCACGGCCATCCTTTGGGATCAGCTTTTCACCTTGACGACTTAAGGTCTCAGCACACTTAAGGGATAGAAAAGGGATCGTCACCGTATGGCCTTTCGCCTCGCTGTCAACCAGGCGTCAACTTTACGTAAGCGTATCAGCAGCGCCTGTACGTCAACTCTGCTACGGCTCGTTGTCCCCGCGCTTACGGCTCGCCGCCCGCTGGCTGACTGCGAGCCATAGGCGTAAGCTGCCACCCGGCAGCCACTCCGCACCGCCAAGCCTCCTGCGGCTAGTATTCTTTATATGGACTTGTATGGGCATGCGCTCATTATATCAACTCCGTAGCGGCACCGGATCGCCTCGGTTATAAGGCGAGTCGGTGCGTAGTGGCTGCCGGGTGGCTGTAATGAGCTATGACCTTAAGGGTCCTTCAAGAAAGAGTCTACACCGAGCAGCAGTGTTCATCTTGATAAAGATGCGGGCCCACTGGAGTGCACGGACAGGCGACGCACGTGTATCAAGCTTCGCTTTGTAAGAAAATGTATGTGGCTTTGACCACTGCAGCACACGGAGAGGCTACGCATGAATTCACGTTATTGATACATGCTTGTTCGAATAAGCGTTTGCATAGCTCAACGCTATCGCCGAGGGTTCACTTTTTCGATGGAGTTTGCGTTTATGAGTACCTCTCGCTTATTGCAGTGCAGACCTCAATAATAATAATAATAAACCCGCAGGGCAGCTTGTGGCGAGCTGTTGGGCAGTAGGCAGTAGCGACCCCCACGGACCTGACCTCCTGGGAGACCCTTTGTTCTTCATCTTTGGCTTGCCTTCATTGGCCGGCCAGAGTGAGCACTGACGAGGAACAAGGCTCCCACCTCACTCTTGCCTAATTAAGGCAAGAGTGAGGTGGGAGCCTTGTTCCTCGATGGAGTTCGCGTTTATAAGTACATCTCGCTTATTGCAGTGCAGACCGCAATAATAATAATAATAAACCCGCAGGGCAGCTTGTGGCGAGCTGTTGGGCAGTAGGCAGTAGCGACCCCCACGGACCTGACCTCCTGGGAGACCCTTTGTTCTTCATCTTTGGCTTTGGATTCAAATTTTACCGATCAAATCTTTCCAAGGGGCCCCGACTGTGAGTCGTTCTGTTCTATTCTAAACTACTGGGCTTGTTTCTTTCTTTTCAGTTTGTATTTGAGTTATATTTTTCACGCATTTTTTAAAATTAGTTTTCACGCAGTGTCGGGTTTTTTGTTTTTTATCACATAAACTTTAGCTCAAGGGGCCTCTGCGAGTTGGCTTTGGCCCCTCGTACGCCTTCCAAAATTCCGAGATCCCTGGGTCCCGACTCCCGAGATACGAAAAGTATATACAATATAAAATAATAATAATCTTTTTATTTCAGGCATCGGAAGCCCATAGAATAAAATACATACAATAATCTTAAACTATGCAATGAAACCCGGGCCGTGGTTGCAGTGGCATGCGTGTAGCCTCTTCGTGCGCAGTGCCACGCTATACATAGTCGTGCGTAATCATGTGTATCCCGTTTTTGAAACGTAGACCCACATTGTCAAACAAATTAAAACACGCAGCAAAACAAAACACGCGGCAAAAAAGCGTTTATCTAGGAACTTTTTTGATGCTTAATGCTTGACCTCTTTAGACTTAATTATTCTTTAAATTGTATTAGTTTTTTATTATATAAATTAGGTATTGGTCTTGACCTGTTTATATTTAATTTTTAATTCTTAGTTTTATGGCATGCGGTATGTTCATTTTGCTCCATAGTTCTCTATATAACAAACAAGTTCTAGACGTGAAGACTTGTAATTGGCTGTCAGGTTATTGTTCTGTTAATTATCACCATTTTGTATTTAGCTGTAAGTCTTTCATAGTTTTTAAATAAATAAAAACAGCGCTGAGTGCCCGTGCTCAGCATGCGCTGCGGTGGGCCCGCGCTATAGCTAGCTCGTTTGTCTTATATAAAAAAAATACGAATAATCACTGCTTTGCTATTACAGAGATCACACATGGTTTATGATCGCAAGGGCGAAGAGCACTATAATACAGTGTCTGCGATCCACAAGTCAATTCGAGCCAGCGACGATAACGCCGCTTTGTACTGGACCACGCGAGCAATGCACGGCGGCGAGGACCCTTTGTATATTGCACGACGCTTAGTGCGGGCTGCTTGTGAAGATATAGGTATCAATTTTCATCACTTATTGGCAGGGCAATATTTAAATGATAGTTTAAATTCTTATTAAACCTTCGAACACACGTGATTCGAAACACAATAGCAAATAACATAGAGAAGCATAAAGGAATCGTGGTCGAAACAAATGCTGTCGGAAATTGACACCCATTCCTAGTACACAAACATAATTTAAGTTCAGTGCATCGTTTTCTTACCACTTCATGAAAAGTACAGAAGAGTAATATTAGTTTATTCCTATTAAATTAGTCCGCCCTATTTTTTAGTAACCTGCTATCAATTTTCACATTAAATAGGTTTAGCAGACCCTAATGCCCTAGTTGAAGCAGTTGCGTGCTTACAAGGTTGTCAACAAATTGGGATGCCGGAATGCGACGTTTTGCTTGCACAATGCGCTGTTAGACTTGCAAGAGCACCTAAAAGCACAGAAGTATACAGAGCTATGAGAAGGTGTCGGAAATCGTTAGTGGAAGCAAAGGGTCCGCTGCCATCAGTTCCACTCCATTTGCGTAATGCCCCTACGAAGCTTATGAAACAACTAGGTAATTACACCACCCTATTACCCTAAGCTTTCTCGATTTGACCGTCCGCAATTAATTATGCCTAGCTGTAAACGAGCTGTATCGCATGAATCGCAATAGGTAAACATTTTGACGGGCCTTGTTGGTCGTGACTCTGACTGCTAAGACGGATGTCGTGGGTTCGATTCCCACCCATCATGATTGTTTTGTGTCTGGGTGTAATTTATCTATAATATGTATGTATTTTAGACCCTGTCCAGAAAGGGCGAATTCGCCGCGATTCGATTCGCGCGTTGGCGAGATACTAGGCACCAATACATCGCGTCCACAAGCATCGCGCGAATAATAAACTCGCGCGTAATACGCGTGCAATTCGCCGGACTCTCGACTCGCGCATAACGCGCGCGAGTCGAGATACTAGGGCCGCCTTGTTGCGTCCAGATTTCGCGCGAATTTCAGAGCGAGTGCACGTATAAAAGAGAAAGAGAAGGAAATACGACTCGCGCTTAGGTACGCTCTCTATACAAGTTGGCTCCGGACGCAACACTCGCGCGTATACGCGCGAGAGAATCGCGGCGTATTCGCCCTCCTGGACAGGGTCTTAGATTAGCCTTAAACCGGATTTAGGAAATGAAACTTACGGTCCTGCTAGATACACACATTGCCGTATAACGCGGCGCCGACAGCAAAGAGCGTGCGCTTACTAAACGGCGGCGACGCTGCTAAAGCGCGCGACTTGAAAGGCAATCCCATACATCTCCGAAAACCAAGTTTTTTAGATATGATTAATTATAATGTGAAAAAAATAACATTACCTACTGCCTTTTCAGGTTATGGGAGTGGTTATAATATGTTGCATAAAGACGAGTCTGGACTTAACTACATGCCAGAGGGTATGGAGGATATTAACTACTTCCAAGACAATGATTAATTAAATAAAATCACTAAAATACTAGTGTCAATGTTTTATTTATTTGGGATAATCTCATTTCACAATTGTTTGACATGGTAAAAATTTACTATATACAAGACGCACACATAAATGTATGTAATATTACAAATTTACCTAGAGCATTGTACCTTTCGTAACATGAACTGGCGCTTGCCACGATTTCCGATCCTAATTTTACAAAAATAAAATAACATTATTTCTTACTTTACAACATTTGCTATTGCACACATTGTGTACAATTTACTTTTACATTTGATGCGGCTTTATTCTTTCGGATTTCAAGTTTGTAATTAAATACTTAAAGTATACAAGAATAATCTAATGAACAATAATAAATCATAGATTGTATTAAGTAGGTGGCGCTTTAGGGTGAAATCACATATACACACACAAACCAGCATTTACGAATGCAATCACACACTCACATTTGGGCGCTGAGATCAGCTAAAGAATAGTTGCTGTCAGACTGCAAAGCACGATGATAAAACACGTGAATTTTATAAAAGAAAAATGGTACCCTAACAAGTAACAGAAATTGTTGGTAACTACAGATATTTGTTCTGAAAGGTATCGAATAATTTCAAGGAAGCCCAGGTTAAAAATTTTTACGGTGTCACAAACACCCCTGATTTAGCAAGAATATGTTTTAGTTGTTTAAAAATACTCCCCGATATGACTAAAACTAGTCGACACCTATGTAATGGTTTGAAACGAAGGATTCGTTTGCAACCTGCATAAACAGGTGCGGTTATGTGATTTCGTCCTTACTGTTTGAAATGTAAACAAAAGAGCCTCATTATTATATACAAATCATTTGAACTTTTAAACTGTGAAACACCTCATTGCTTAAAAGATGCTCATATTTATTCATAAATATAAAATATAGTTAAATGGAACTCACTGCCTCTGCAATAATTTTGATACAACTGAATCTAGTTGGTTGTAAGAGGCTGCTGTAGCGAATTACAAAAACAAATACTACTTTAACATCAAAAAGTTCGCAAATTTATACAAGAAACTCTTACTCCCTTTTAACACTAGTCTAGCCTACAACTAATTAAGCTAAAGAGAACATTGTAACTAAATAAAATAAATTAGAATCAGACTTCTAATTTGGATCCTAATCTTGGGAGGAACACTATTCCGTATGGGTCCAAATGTTTTTTTATATCAATACTAAATCACTGAATAAAAAATTTACGTCAGAAATCCATAAAATAAATTCCATATAAACAACATGTAAGAAGTGGAACGTTTTCAGATTTAACGAAAATTATAAAATAGTTATAGCTAATGCTAATATTGACCTTAGAAGATATATTCCGGACCGGCCATGTCGATCGCCCAACGGAATTTATCACGTTGAGTTTTGTTGTAGATTTTTTCAATTGGTACACCATGTTTTTTGCACCTGAAAAGCAAAAGTATATAAAAAATAATTAAAGCGTGTTTTATTAACAATAAAGGTATATATTTTATCTATAGTTTCCACTCACCAGGCTACTGAGATACGCGGATCAAGGTAATTCAGTTTCGAAGTGCCCAGTGCAATTGTTTTGTTTTCATCACGATCAGTTTCCTGGAGTTCCAATTTTTTCAGTTGGTCTCTCAGACGCTCTAATGCCTTTTTCTTCTTATCACAAGCAAGCTTCTCTTTGACAGAACCTCGTTTGGCCGCCTTTGATGCCTGTCGCAAGTCTTCCTCTGCTTCATCAACTTGATCACGTTTTGCTTGGATTTTCTCCTTCAAAGCTTCCATAGATTTTGAATGACCTGAAAATAATCGTTTTGGGAATTAAATATGTGTTAAAAACCCTTGCTATTCATATGAAAGGTACATAGAAAAGTGAAGTTCACAAATGGGGAAATAATATTAAAAAATCAAACACTTTTTCAAGCATTTTACAAATGCCAGAAAAAATAAGCGTCGTTCCAAAATATAGCCTGGTAGCCTGTTCATAATATAAAATTTAATTACCTTTGGGAACTGCACGTTGATGGTTACAAAGCACAGCAACTGCTCGGTTAGCTCGATTATAAGCCAATATTTTTTCTGGTACTGATGCATCACCATCTGTAAGCTCATCTAATTGTCTTTGAAGAGTAATGGATGCATTGTATGTACGGAAAACCTTTGCAGTCAATCCAGGCATTAAATCTTTTAAGTGCTCATTTAGAGTTTGTGTATTGAGCCTGTCAAAGAGATCATCACTGTCTTTTTTATTTTCCATGAACAATTCGACATTTTTAAATACACGTTTTTCAACTGGCACTTCATTGTAATATCTGATAGAATCTTTACCAAGAAAATCGAATACAACAACATATTCTTTACCATCTTTTTCCTTATGCAAAGCGATATGTTCAACACGCAATGAGCAACAACCCACCGTATCTGCTTGATCATCATCCTTTTCATTGCCTGCTCTCAATGCTAGTTTATCGATAAAGTATAAAGCGACCGCACGTTGACGAACACGCATTTCTTTAGCTTTCCAATCATTTTTATAGTTCTCTCTAATTACATCAATGCATTTGTGAAGTTTTCTAGCTGTTTCATACTTTTGCCAATCTTTTTCGCCTTTCAATTTAGAACTAGGATTTAACATGACATACTTAGCTTGCCCTTGGACATTTTCTGTCCATGAAGCTAACCATGTAACAGTGTTGTCATGTCGAACTTCTTTCCATTTATGTCCTGGGGGAGGTTTGGGTATCTTACTATCTTTCGAGCAGTTAATAAGCACATCTTCAGGCATAACACGTCTTTTCAACATCCCCATTTTTGGATGTTCACCACGCCCCCTGAACAGTCCAGGGGGTTCTATCCTAAAGTTTCCAATTTTTTCTTTATGGCCATCGATGGTACAGAAACCGTATTCCTTTTGAATTTCCTCATTCTTGGCTTTAAGTAATGCTTTTTCCTCTTTTGTACGATTTCTGTTCTTCTCTGAAACACTTTGGAAATAAGCATGCATTTCCTTAAAATTACATTTTGAGAGATCCTTAATTTGTTTTGTTTCTTCATGTGTCATTACTTTGCGCCAGTCGGTAAAGAAGTTAGTGTTAAATGTAGACTTGGTTGTATAGTCATGATCTAACATTCGAGCATAGAACCCAGCTACTTCTTCAGCATCCTGGGAAAGTCTCATCTCTTTTCCATCATAAAAGAATCGCACATTCTCTGGCAAAGGCTCATAATCCGGCGCAAATACCGGTCCTTTGTGCTCTAAAAACTTCCATTTAGTTCCGTCGTCTTTCTTTTCTTCCTCCCACCTTAAGAAATACATTTAACAATATTAAAAAACATGTAAAACATTATAACAATTTAGTGTATTATTTTAGGAATATACTCTGACTAATGTCAGCATGTTAGGTTATAAGTTTTAAATAGCTTCTTGTTAAAGAATTACACACACCTCCAAAAATGCACCTTTCTCACAATAACTTGGTAATAATAAGGCGATACTTTAAAAACTGCTTTTATTTTAAAAATATTATATGACACATTTCTAAAGAACATCTTCAAGAGCCATAACCTCAAAACTGGCCTGCCTGTCACATTGTAGTAGAACAACGCCATCTATCCGTTTCCTAGGCAACTATGGCTATGTGCTATTCGAACATTATGGTTCTTACTGATGACCTGTACTTTCAACTTACCATTTCCAGACTTCTTGTTCGTCATCTTGTTTCTTCTTGCGTTTGTTTGGACTGGGGCCATCATTTGCCTCTTGTTTCACTTTACTTGGTTTTGTTGTCACTGCCTTTGATTTCTTCTTTTTTGGTTTTTCATCTTCTTCCTCATCGTCATCGTCGTAAGTAGGTTCTGAATTAATATGAATAATAATTAAGGTATTCAGAACAACATTAAGATAATAAATGGATAGAATGAAAAATTACAAACCTTTCTTAATTTTTTTCTTAGATTTCTTACGCTGAAGTAATGGAGTGTCTTCTTCACTCTCACTGGGCGCACGACGTTTTGTACCGATGGGCTCAGACTGTTCAAATAAGAACAAGATTAGTTTGCTTGTCACATCAATAAATGTAGGATTTAAATGAGTCAAATGATTACCGCTGGTGAATCTTCATCACTTTCATCTTCTGGTGGGAGTTCTGACAGTGGTTCATCCTTAAACTGTGATAGAGAATAATCACAAGACGAAGCTGTTGTGTTGAGTCCACCGAAATCATTGCTTTCATCATTCATTTCTCTCTTGACATCAACTTGATCTACCTGTTTTAAATAAATATGATCAATTCTCCATTTTGATATATGAATTAATCATCATAGATACTGATGATCTCCGACATATGTAACATTTTTAATAGTTCAAAAGTAATTTTGTAGTATTACCTGCATGGGCTCATCCTTGACGTGAGAGTCTTGATAATCTGGTTCAGATTTAGTTTTATCATGTTTTTTGTCACTGCTTTTCCCTTTGCTTTTACTGGAGCTATTAAAAAATGCTTTTATTAAAAACTGATAGTGTTTCCTTACACATAACAATGTTGATTTATACATGTTTATATTGTAAATAATTAGGAATAATTTGCTCTACATTTTGGGCAAAATTAGGCTGTTAATAAAAAAATAATTTAATTATTTTTCTGTCTATAGTGATTTAGTGATATAGGCAAGGAAATAAAGCTTAACATATAGGTACTCAATAACACAGACACTCAATCTTTATTATTCTGTATTATAAACTTGTGCTCCACAGAGCAATTCACTGTTAGAACTTTTCATCAGTGGCTTTTGATTATGACTTTATGGAAGAGGCACCACAATTTTACCAATAATAGGATACTAAATTATTATACTATAACACAATGAACAATTTTGATATTTTGACACATAGGTACAACTGACATGTATAATTTTTAAAATTCCATTGAAACTTTTTTCTGATATATACTGATTTTTTATAATCTTGTGCTTTCAATGTAACACTGATAAATATTTGAGGTCAGTGCCAAAAAAATTACATTCTATTTCACACCATCATTATGGAGGTACCATATGTTTTAAGTTCTCCTCCACCTCCTAAGGGTCATTGACCTCATATAGGCATGTATTGTACTGAATGCTTAAAGGGTATAATTTAGTCACAGGTAGGGTTAATAGCCACTCATTGAATTAATTTATTGTCATTATCATCCTGCATATGGAATGGTGTTTCTTAGAAACATTTTCCTGAGCACAGTTATGTGTGTGCTGTCTTTTAAAATTTAAAAGATTGGTCTTATTGCACATTTTTATTTAATGTAAGTGTGCAATGAGACCACTCATTGTACACTTTTTTTATGAGTAGTAATTGGATAAAATAAATGTCTACCTATTTGTAATGAGAGAAATAGAAAGCAAGCATGTAATAAATACTATTTTTCTACCAACCTGTGTTTATCTTTCGAGCTTGAATGTTTGTCTTTATCACTGTGTTTGTCACTTTTGTGACGATCTTTTTCACGTTCTTTGTCCCTGTCCTTTGATTTGTGGTCTTTAGATGAACTCTTGTGATCTCGTTCTTTGTCCTTGGACGAGGATGAGGATGATTTCTTATCATGGCTGCTGCTCTTGTGTTTGTCCCTGTCGCGGTCACTTCTCTCCTTGTCCTTGTGCTTGTCTCTGTCGCTGCGGTGCTTGTCCTTGTCGCGATCTTTATCTTTGCCGCTGTGCTCTCGATCACCGCGCTCTTTATCTTTTTCGCTCCGGTCTTTGTCTTTACTGGAGGACTTGTGTGAGCTGCTGTGATTTTTGGTAGATGAGTGCTTGTCTTTATCGCTATAAATCAAATACTTAAATAGCAACTTGACAGATGAACAATGCAGACGGCTATGTTCACACAGAACCTTCTGGAAAAACTAACCTGCTGTGTTTGGACGAGCTCTTGTGGTCCCGATCCTTGTCTCGGTGCTTGTCCTTACTTGAAGACTTGTGGCTGGATCTGTGCTTCTCGGAGCTACTGTACCCGTTGAGGACACCGTTCACGTGTTCATTTCTATTACCATTTACCTTTCCCTGAGAACAATATTATTTCAATATTATAATTACGACATTGTAACATAATCAAAATAATTGACATCTAATTGTCAAAATTTAGCAAGAGTAACGCTACGGATTTCCATTAGTTAGAGCGATGTATATTCTCGAAACTTTCCAAACCGACGCTTAGCTTCGGTTTGCTCGAACACTGTAGTTGACGCCATATTGGGACTTAGAAAATTTTCGCTTCGTGGAGACTTGAGTGCACTAGTAAACAGCACAATTCAGATTATCGTATGGCCTAAATGTAATATTAACAGATAGATATTGAATTTACAAATCTATTTAAGCACTTACTGATTCACAATCATTGTCGCTAGCGGGATTTTCGACACTCATTTTGCCTACGTATTACCGACCGACGTTGGTACTAAAAGTACGATTACATGAGGCAGGCCGGTCAAGCGAACGCAAATTCTAAGTGCTAAGAGGTGACGAATGCGCATGCGCCGTTCCTCCCAAGTCTGTTGATAGCTTCAGGTGAGTAAGTGAGTTGGTTGGTTTTAAATCGTTCACTGTTTATCAGAGGAATATGACGTTGTTCATGTTCAGTTGGTACGTCAGAGGGCATAGATAATCCATACTAATATTATAAATGGGAAAGTGTGTCTGTCTGTATGTTTGTCTTTCTTTCACGGCAAAACGGAGCGACGAATAGACGTGATTTTTTAAGTAGAGATAGTTGAAGGGATGGAGAGTAACATAGGCTACTTTTTGTCTCTTTGTAACGCGAGCGAAGCCGGCAAAAGGGGCAAAAGCTAGTATTATTAATATAGAAAGAAAAATTTAAAAATAGTTTTAAAAAAAATTGTACTGTAAACCATTCCGGGACGGGCCTGTTGGTCTAGTGCACAGAGTACTTTTATTATATAGGTAGTCTAGTGGTTAGTAGCCCTGACTGCTAAGCCGGAGGTCGTGGGTTCGATTCCCACCCAGAACAAACTTTGTCTGATGAGCATGATTGTTTGTTCTGTGTCTGGGTGTAATTTATCTTATGTATTTATAAATTATACATACTTATATAACAGTTGTCTGGTTACCATAACACAAGCTCTTAGCAGAGCTTAACTTGGGATCAGATGACCGTGTGTGAGTTGTCCCAGCATAGTTATTTAGGAGCTCATTCGACCTGGCTCCTACTTTCCGAGGTGCACCTGTAAATCTAACCGGCTCCCTAGAACTCCTTGGCATGGAGTTGAGTTCTGACCTCAACTTCGCCGCTTTCATCGAGTCCAAAGCACTGACTGCGGTGAAAAAGCTGGGCATCCTTATCTAGGTTAAGCGATATTTCACGCCGGGACAGCTTCTAACACTTTATAAAGCTCAAGTCCGATCGTGTATGGAGTATTGCTGTCACCTATGGGATGGCTCAGCCAAATACCAACTGGCCGCATTGGATTCGGTAGAACGCAGAGCCAGGAGGTTGATTGGCGACAAGAAGCTGGTGGCCCAACTGCAACCTCTAGCACATCGGCGTAAAGTTGCCTGTCTGGCGGTGTTTTACAAATTGCACTTCGGTGAGTGTGCTCATGAGCTACACGAGCCCATTCCCCCGTCTCCGTTTTACCACCGGACATCCAGACGTACGGCAGGATACCGCCCTTTCTTGGTCGATATTCCTCGAATCCGCACGCAGCGTTTTTCGAAATCCTTTATTATGCGCACCGCAAAGGAATGGAATTCTCTGCCGGCGACTGTGTTTCCAAAAGCATACAACCCGGATGTATTCAAGAGAAGAGTGCATAGGCATCTTTTGGGTGAGCTCGCTCCATCGTAGGCCCCGTTTATGCCCTCGGACTAGTCTGGGACCAAGAGCAAGCCCATAAGTTATAAAAAAAAAAAAAAAATTCTTCAGAGACAAGGCGTATCTACATATAGGCAGACCAAGATATATGTGATAACAGATTCACTCTTTCCCGCCACGTTCAAACCCTTATATCTTTAATCCATAACTTTGACAAATTTATGGATTGGGAATAAATTTTGACAATTTTTTACAAAAACTTGGCATGGTTTTGACGTGACAACGTCTTAAATTAGGTTGCGGCTGGGAGTCACTTATGAAAAAGTGTAACGCTCGGTAACGTTACGATGAGTCACCGAACGAGAGAGAGGCCCGCCGAATGCCTTGCGTCTCTCTCCCACTCAACTATGATCGGTAAAAGACGTTGTCACGTAAAATCTTCGCCCGTAAAACCGACTTTACAGGCAACCATTTTTTTTTTTAATATGACGCGTGTTCGCGCGGTCGAAACGCACACAAATAAAAATTGAAAAAAAACATGTTTTATTAGGGTAGCCCCCCCTATACATACTTATGTAAAGAGGAAAGTGATCTTTTTTAATTTCAACCCTAGCGTGTGAATGTGATATAAAAATCATTTTTTGATAATGTCAATAATTTCAGAAATAATCGCTCCAAGAGTAAAAAAACCGGCCAAGAGCGTGTCGGGCCACGCTCAATGTAGGGTTCCGTAGTTTCCCGTCCGTCACAATATGTGTACCTATACTTATAAGTTTAAAAAAAGGCTATTTGTTACGTTGACATACTAAGTACGCAAAAAATATTTTGTACAACCTTTTTGTCTTTTTTGTACAAAAACTGTTCTTTCTATCAAGTTCAAAATAATTTTCCTAGAAAGTCCTTATAAAGTTCAACTTTCCAGATTTTTTTCATATTTTTTAAACCTACGGGTCAAAAGTTAGAGGGGGGGGGGGACGCTTTGATTTTTCCTTTTGGTGTGATTATTTCCGAAATTATTGACATTATCAAAAAATGATTTTAGTAAACCCCTATTCATTTTTAAATACCTATCCAACAATATATCACACGTCAGGGTTGTAATTAAAAAAAAAAAAAAAAATGGTTGCCTGTAAAGTCGGTTTTACGGGCGAAGATTTTACGTGACAACGTCTTTTACCGATCATAGTTGAGTGGGAGAGAGACGCAAGGCATTCGGCGGGCCTCTCTCTCGTTCGGTGACTCATCGTAACGTTACCGAGCGTTACACTTTTTCATAAGTGACTCCCAGCCGCAACCTAATTTAAGACGTTGTCACGTCAAAAACTACTTTCCTATTTAAATATAGGGGGGCTACCCTAATAAAACGTTTTTTTCCAATTTTTATTTTCGCACTTTGTCGGCGTGATTGATATACATATTGGTACCAAAATTCAGCTTTCTAGTGCTAACGGTTACAGAGATTAAGCGAGGACGGACGGACAGACATGGCGAAACTATAAGGGTTCCTAGTTGACTACGGAACCCTAAAAACAATGTCTCTCCCTCTAACTTTTGAACCATAAGTTTAGAAAATATGATAAAAATAGAACTAAAAACTAGAACTTCAATAAGGACAGTTTTTGTGCAAAAAAGACAAAAAGGTTGTACAGTCGCGGTCTGAAAGTGGTTACCACCATAAGGATCACAATTGCATGCACACATTAAGGCCACAAGTTCTAAATGTCTATTTCATGATAATTTGATTGATCATAGATTATTTTTTTCTAATGATATGACAATCAATCGCTTTAGGTGATGGGCTGACTACTAAAAAGGTTTGATATACAGAAAACCTACTTTGAAAAACATTTTTTTTTAAATAAGAATATGAAGAAATAATAAATAAAAGTTTAAAAAATCTTTATTCAATATCTGGTATAACATCACTTCGCAGCTATGACTAATTTAGTTTTTTGAATAAGAATATGAAGATAAAAAGCACTGAATAAAATCTTTGGTAAATACTATCTGACCCCCGCGGTTTTACCCGCGTAGTTCCCGTTCCCTTGGAATTAAATAAAAGACTTTCCTATGCCCTTGCTCAGGCTATAGACTAACTCTGTACCAAATTTCATTTAAATTGTTTCGGTAGTTTTGGCGCGTAAGCGAGACAGACAGACAGTTACTTTCGCAATTATAATAGTAGTATGAACTAGTACGGATCCACAGCTACGACCAATTTAGTTTTTTTAAATAAGAATATGAGGAAATAATAAATCAAATCTTAAAAAATCTTTATTCAATATCAAGTATAACATTACTCCGCAGTTACGACCAGTGCACAGATGCAACAAGACACGCGCATAGATCAGTATTTCTAGTATCATTTTCTGGTATCACTCGAGCACAGCGTGATCTATCTCGTAGTAGGCATCATCACTTCTTCGTGAATCATTTCCATGATCTATTATTTGGTCTTCTTCGCCGTGACATCTTATTCAAACCTCACAGTAAATCACAATAGTTATAATGAATTCCGTGATAAGGCACTATTAATGATATAAAACTATGTCCATTTAAAAGATTGTCCCTTGCTCCAGGGTTAAACTTGCCATTTTATTTCGATATGAAAATAAATATTTCGTAAAATTTTACTCTTGTCTAAACGACGTTCAAACGATAAATTTTGACAAATGTCAATTCAACAAATTAAGAAAAGAGTTTCAAAGCACTTACTTTGGCACTATACCTGTCACTGTTACACAACTGCCAAACGTGAAGTGTACGATAGAGACGAAACATGGCTAAGCCGACGCCGTTGCTTAGTAACGTCTTTGTCATTCTCGTTGTCTCATTTTGCACAATAACTTCTAAAAGGTAACAAGTCACATGATATGGCATTTTAGACTTTAATGAAAAAAGTGTGATATAGAATGTACTTTCAAAATTGGTAAACCTTTTCAGACCGCGACTTTACAAAATAATTTCTGGACTAAGTTTGTAGTAAGTTAGGCCAGTCATCTAAGACATAAAAATCGCGTTAGGTCGCAATAAATTGCAAGGTTCTGATTTTTTGTGATGTTGTTATGATAGATACCAATGGTGTAAATCTAGATTTGCAACCTCGAAAGACCTGTGCTAACTTCGTGGTGCTCGAAAAACCTTGAAATTTTCGAACATTTTTCAGCTTTTGGCTTACAACTTCTAAAATATGCATTTTGCAGCAAAGTCATCTATGAAACTTTTAAATAAAACAAAATAAGCAACAAAATGAGTGTAACCCCAGCTTTATATGTTTAATAGATCTCAAAATATGACATTTCGAAAATGGGCAATTTTTCCCAAATTTTATCAAATTTGTAGTTGGCTAGACTTTAGGACGAAATACTGTCTAAAATACTCATCCTACAAGGAAAGTCAATAGAAGTTAAGTTGTAGAGCAGCTATTTAGCTTTAATTTAAGTGTAAAAGGAACTGTTCAGGAGTAATAGTTCTCATATTATGAGGTAAATAAGGAAATCAGATTTTTTCCGAAATTTCTCTAGTAATATAAATATTACTTTAAAAATAAAACAAAACAGACAATGCAGTAAAAACTGTTTATTGAATAAAATAAAATTTAAAACTATATATAAATATATATATATATATATATATATATAGAATAATAATTAATATTCGTTGATTCTCTTATTTTAAGTATAAAAACCATAACTTCAACTTTAGTTAATTGTTAATTTGTTATGTATCTGTGGAGGCTTGTCATTATCAACATCATTATATAATTTTTGTTACCTATTATTATATTATTAGTCTGTAAGCCTTCTTAAAACTAATAAAATAAAAAGGAAATCGAATTTCGCAAGAAATAGTTATTTTTTCTTATTCATTGTTGAATGGAATTTACAATACTAGCAGTCCTCCCCGGCTTCATCCGTGGTACATACATAGTCTATGTTACTCACGGATAACATACCTATCCAACGAGGAAAGAATTTTTGAAATCGGCCTCGTAGTTTTTGAGTTTATCCTTTACAAAACAAACAAACAAACAAATAAACAAATCTTTTCTCTTTATATAAGTATAAGTATGATTGATGGCGTCATAAGTTCTGTCAAAACCTTGTTATTTTAACTTTCAAGTACGGGCCAGATATACTTTGACTAATTTTAAAAATAGAACATTTGTACTTGCCGAAAATAAAAAGAAATGAATTTTTATTCATTTTTAAATATAGAGTGGTCGAAGAAGGAAGATAGAGTCGCGGTTATCGCGTTGCACCGCTATGGTTACGCGCCAATAGAAATATTCAAAATTCTGCAAAAGTTGAAAATAACACTACGGTTTGTTTATAATAATAATAAGTAACAAAAATATATAATGATGTAGCTAATGACAAGCCTCCACAGATACATAACAAATTAACAATTAACTAAAGTTGAAGTTATGGTTTTTATAGTTAAAATAAAAGTCTTAAAAATTCAACGAATATTAATTAATGTATATATAATTAATTTAAATTTTATTTTATTCAATAAACAGGTTTCACTGAATTGTCTGTTTTATTTTATTTTTAAAGTAATATTTATATAACTAGACAAAGGACATTGACCATTCATGTATGGGAGTTGGGCCAAGTGTTGCCCAGCATGAACACATAGTGCATTATGTACCTTAGGCTAACACTACTCTGTAAACGAAAGCTCATCAAAATCTATTCGAGGAGATTTGAGAAAAAAATATTTTTATCAAGATTTTTTATTGGTGAAGAATGACATCCAATGGTACGTGCCGCAGTAATTATTTTAAACAATTGCTCACTTTATAATTACAATCTAGTATTTCATGGTTTCTGACATTCAGAATTGATTTACATTAATAATATTACTAACATTGTTAATATTACATTATTCATTTACATCGTATGATCAGCCTCCCTAGACAAGCATTGGCATTGTAGAATAGATATAGCGAAAACGAATCGATTGTCTAATGTATGGAGATGTCAAATTGTTTAGCGAAAGCTTATGTCTACAGCACGAATAAACAGTTTTTTTTTCTTTCTTAATGTCAATTCCCTTAATCAATAAGTCAATTAACTTAATACCGTCTTGGTACCTAGCCCATCCTAAAAACCAAACTAAGCACATAATGTGTTGCGGAATGTTTATAATAGTTACCGTGACCCTGGAACATAAAGGGCAATCGAAGGAACATGAGTGGGTTTTAGTCAGTAAGAGTCTGACACGCCCTCCCGTCGCACCCAGGACGGGAGCAGTAATTGGATGATTTCCCACTCACCAAAAAAAAAAAAAAAAAAAAAACTCATAATGTGGGCACAACTGCCAATTGTTCTGTGAAACATGTTCATCATTTTCATTTTGTACTTCTATTTCCTTCTTTATTTTTATTTTTTGTTATTATTTCACTGTGGCATTTGGGTTTTTGTACGTAGTTTGTTAATTGTTTTTTATGAATTGTTTCTTTTTTTTAGTGTTGTGTATGTCTTGTGAGAATGTACCAAATAAATGTATTATCTATCTACATGAGCAGCAATACCATTACCATTTTCTTATGCACTCTATTCCACGATTGTCCAGATGTAGCAGTGGTACTTTTTCGACGAAACATGTCTACTCTTTATGTGTGCTCGTATGAGTTGGACATTACTGGAAGGCACAGTAAATGCTGACAGATCGTTAAGATCTCCGTTATATTGTTGGATAAGAAATGATCCACTGCTGCGTACATGTTCACTGTAATAACTGGGCGCAAGTTTTTTTTGGTAGGTGCCTACAGCGAAAAGGGTCAATTCTTCAGCGGTCAATATCGAAAATAATTATATTAACTAAAATCGTTTAATACTTTTAACTAAAATCGTCCCGAAAATCTTAAAAACATAACTAAAAAAAAACCCTGGGACCGATTTTTTTTTAAATAATTTTTAAAATTATATGTTAATGCAAGTAATCATTTGGAAGTACTCCCATGTCTGGGCAGCATATGGCCCAAACCCGGTCAATGTCCTTTCGGAAAAAATCTGATTTCCTTATTTACCTCATAATATGAGAACTATTAGTCCTGAACAGTTCCTTTTACACTTAAATTAAAGCTAAATAACTGCTCTACAACTTAACTTTTATTGACTTTCCTTATAGGATGAGTATTTTAGACAGTATTTCGATCTAAAGTCTAGCCAACTATAAATTTGATAAAATTTGGGAAAAATTGCCCATTTTAGAAATATCATATCTTGAGACCTATTAAACATACAGAGCTGGGGTTACACTCATTTTGTTGCTTATTTTGTCTTATTTAAAAGTTTCATAGATGACTTTGCTGCAAAATGCATATTTTAGAAGTTGTAAGCCAAAAGCTGAAAAATGTTCGAAAATTTCAAAGTTTTTTCGAGCACCACGAAGTTAGCACAGGTCTTTCGAGGTTGCAAATCTAGATTTACACCATTGGTATCTATCATAACAACATTACAAAAAATCAGGACCTTGCAATTTATTGCGACCTAACATTTCTTAGATGACTGGCCTAAAGTGGGAACACTTGACGGACGGGAAACTACGGAACCCTACACTAAGCGTGGCACGACACGATCTTGGCCGGTTTTTTATTTTTATCTCTGGCCTCCCAGCCATTCAGCCAATATTTTTCATTTTCAAAAATGGTAACTTAAAATATCATTGTTTTAGGTAAAATATTACCTAAATCAATGATATTTAAAGTTAACTAGAATGGGGTATTACACTGTATAAGAGAAATAATCTAAAAATATATTATTGAGATAGCTTATGCAAAAAGCAGCCGAACAGTGTTAGTTTTAGTTTTTAAAACTAGAAAATATTTTTTTAAATTCAATTCAAAGTTTTCAGTTTTTTTTATCTGTTCTTGAACACACCGAAATACAGACCATAGACAGTGACAGTTGTCGACTGTCAACAGAATCAACTAGACGTCACTATTTGTTTTATTTATAACCTCCTAATACGATCTTTATTATAAAAATATACTTTTTCATGGAAGTTATTGTGAAAGATATTTTAGATGGCTAAAGCACATAGGTACTTACATCAAAGTGATATTTACTAAAGTACAAACGGGTTTTTATGGTGTAATAGTTGGAATACTCTTCCCACAACTTTTAACTAAGTTTTTCTTAAATTTGAATCAGTTAACACTAGATTCACAATTATTCCGATGTTTTCACACTTATGTTCTTGCATTCCGGAATGCACACCAACGGTAAGTCGAACAGTAACTAATTTTTTAGATAAAAACAATAATAATGATGTAAAATATCACAGCGCATTTGTTTATTTACATGACGTGAGGACGTCATATCGCCAAAGCAAAACCACGCCCACGGCGGTTTCCGTTTTTGGAAATTTCCGCGCGAAACTTGAAAATACAATTTTTAAAAGCGTTTTTAGGGTACTTAGCGTTTAAATAAAAATTTAGGATTTTTTTTAGTGGTTTCTTAGTACTGTAGGAGTTATTTGAACAACTTTAAAAAAAAGAGTGTAATACCCTATTAATACTTATATTTTTGTTATTATTTTATAGCGCGTAGCATGGACCTATAAAAAAAGTCGGACAGAGCTTCATCATAAAATAATTGAAGCACCAAAATGCCGCCATTTTGGTGCTTCAATAGCGTAACTGTGTGTGCGTGTATAAAGGGATGCCAGATGAAGGAAAATTACAATATTTCAATAAGATCTCCTTTTAACTTTATTAAGTTTTAGTAACAATTATTGTTAAAATAAAGGTAAAATTAATAAAATAAAGGTAAAATAAATAAAACACATTGGATATTACAAATATTTGCAACTCATTTAATACAAACAAAGTTTTACAAACCCTTTAGTTGATTTAAATTTTTGTAGATTTGTCGACACATCTAGAAATCCCTTCTAAACCTTCGAACACACGTGATTCGAGACACAATAGAAAAACTATAGCAGCCGGACAGCCGACTGTCGCAAACTAACCCATTTAAGAGTACGCTGTACGTCGAGCTCAACTCGGTGGTGGGCGTGGCTAAAATGCTTGCTATTTCACCAAGCGCGATGTGAGAAAGAGATACCGCCAGCGATGAGCAGTACGAAGCTAGCGTGAACGTAATGCAAAGATTTTGACGAAACGATGTAATATTATTATTAGTAAGGAAGTAAGAATCAGGATTATTTGTAGTGTACGTACAGTGTACCAATAAGTACACATACATTTAAATACCTATCTTATAATACAAATTGTAGGTATTGATTTTTTTCTCTGGAGTTCTGACCTCTTGGTAGTTTGGACGCTGTTCCTGTACCAGTGAGGCAATCAATGATGTCATAAATTACCCCTATGTTATTACGCTCACAAGTCTGAAATAGGAAATAAGTAGTGTCTCGAACGCAGCGACAGCACACGCTTCACCACATTGCCGACGATTAGGAAAAACGATGTAAATCCCTTACATTATAAGTAGGTATTTAATTTGGTACTTATATAAAAAATTAGGAACAAGGTTATTGGGAACTGGGTAGCTTACAAGGTATTCTGTACAAATCGTCTTTTTATTTGAAAGCGATTGAAACAAATTTTTGACGCAGTGGTACCTACGCGAACCAACCTGCAATCCAATGGGATACGGTAGTTGCCTACTGTATCTTGTCTGTATCTATTATTTTTAAGAAATATTTAAAATCATTCGGTTGGTACATTATTCATCACGTGCATTATTCAGTAGGTAGTGGCAATTAATAAAATTGAGAACTGTAAGGGTCAATTTATACTAGCGCAGAGTCGAAGCGCATCGAAGCGTCTATCCAAAACTGAACATAACAAATTCAACCTTAACTCCACAGCGTAACGCACATATTACGCTTGAGATTTTAAAAAGTCGCGCGAATTGTCTCGAATTCGCGCGTCTGCGCATGAACAACGCTGATTGGTGCGCGCGCATTGTCGCGAATACATGCGCCCACTAGCGAACCTACGCGTCACACAAAAAAAGAACACTATAATTCCGCTTTCTTTTTCTTCATTTTCTTCTCCTTCAACTTTATATATCATAGCAAGATCCATTGATCTTGCTATGATATGATTACATTTTACACACGTTTCAGTTACGAGAGTCAACTGACAAGTGATTATATAATACTTATAGTGCGCTGTTATTCTAGCGAATACGCGCGCATTCGTGCGGCTTCGCTTTAGTTGTAAAAAATTTGACGCTTCGATGCGCTTCGACTCTGCGCTAGTATAAACCCTCGGTCTGTCGCGCACTTTTTATTTACGCGGTTTGTCGCGCGGGGTCCCTCAAGACCCCTTAGAATAAAACACCTAGGAAACCCTTTTAAACTTGTAATTTTCAAACTATTTTATCAGTTTCTTATGTATTTATTATTAATTTGTATAAAAGTATAACAAATTAATCAAAAACATTCATATGTTTACTATCTGAACCTATAAACTAAATTACGAACAATAAAGTTCACTCTTTGAGATCACATCCGTTATTTTTGTTTTAATGTCGCTAAATCAATCAACTTCAATTTAAATTATGCCTATATTAGCTCACACTGACCGTTTAACAATTTGACATAAAATTTGGAATCCTCAAGCAAAAAAAATACACAACTTTTATCAAATGAAATGCAACAGTTTTTTGCTTTGGACACACTCAGTGCATACATACCTCATTGGTATGTGTAGGGCATATGTTACCCTTGCAAAAGTGGCAAATAGGTTTAAATATTGTATCTTTTCCTCTTGAGCAATTGGTACAGCGTTTTTTGTTAGAATCCGCATTATGCTCACTTTTAGTGTCCAGGTACATAGAGGCTTCTTCTTTTCGTCCTCGTCATCGTAAACATCAACAGGTTAATTTTCTTACCAACTCAATATACTCACATGTTTTAAAAATCAATAATAACTAATTAAAAAAAAAACAATAAATAAATAAAACACGTATTATAAATTAAATCGACCATACATTTTCGATAAATTTTTACCTACGTCGTTCGTCGCGTGGGGTCTTTCAAGGCCCGAGCGCACAAAACACGTCTATATCTCATTGCACTTGCGCGAGATTTTCAGTTAGCGGCGATGTGCGTGAACTGCAATACTATTTCGGAGGGTAACCAAAGTGCCGTAGCTCTATGATAGTTTTAAATGTGTTAATTTTACATAATTCTAACACCTAGGCTTTCAAAGACCCCACGCGACGGACCGAGGGTAAATTGACCCTGAGTAAGTTCTTACTACCTACCTAGCTTATTTATTTCCCTAGTGCATAGTGTAAATCTGTGATATAAATATTATAGGTATGATCTATTCATAAAAAATAAATTAGCCTAAAATTGTTAGTACCTACCAAGTACCTACTTAACTGCCTTTGGTCAAGTTATAAGCTATAAAATAATGACATCGCGATACAATTAGCAAAAAAATTTAAATAGATAGGTAAGTACAGCGCATCGGTATCACGCAGGCTCGCGGCCGCTCACAGCCCGGTTTGAATGATTTTAACGCTATAATGACAGTCGCTCTCATACAACAGCGCATAAATTATTATCATAGGTAGGTATAGTATAGTAGTATATAATCTATTTTTTGGGTTCCGTACCTCAACAGGTAAAAATGGAACCCTTATAGAATCACTTTGTTGTCCGTCCGTCTGTCAAGACCTTTTTTCTCATAAACACGTCGAGATATCAAGCTGAAATTATTATCACATAAGTACTCAAAAAAATCAAATTTCTAAATCAACGCAATAAAAAAATACTGTTGTTTTATATTGCTTTTTTAGACATTTGCAAGGGAATCAAAATTCAAAACCTATAGGGTACTTTCCATTGATCTAGAATCCGGAAATTTTGCAAGAAGCACTGGCATGTAGCACAAGTAAAGAAAAAACTCCGAAAACGGGGTGTATATATTTTACAAAAAAAAAAAACGGAACCCTCGTTGAGCGAGTCCGACTCGCACCTGCCTGACCGGTATTATCATATTTATGCAAATCCATTTTGGTGTCCAAATCACAAAGTAGGTAACAGCAAGTAAGTAAGTACTTCCTTCTGGTAATTTTCAAAATAGTTCAATAAATCAAAATCGGAATCCACAGTATAAATTCCAGGGATCAAAATATTTCATTACAAATCACAACACATTTAGGTAAATAAAACACGGCACGTGCGCGACGGCCGGCACTGCTATTACGTAGGTACTACGTACGTATCAACCAAACAAGCACTGATATTTACGCAATGAATGACCGGTCGGCCGATTCACAACATCACGGCAAGCGGCGTACGCGCTTTCCCCCTCGCTGCCCGCGCCAGGGGGTGTACGATGAAGAGAGATGCACGATGATTATTCCCGAAAACGCGAGCGTGAAAAATATTAAACAGTGCTTTAGGAATTGGCTTTTTATAGGAAAAGTACTTATCGTATTTATATCAAATAAAGTTATTTGAACTATATAATAAATAAACTAGGCCTAATGCTAGTTTATATTTAAGTTTTCATGTATTTAACGGTATAAATTGACGTTCAAACTTCCGTTAAAATTGGTGTTAAAAGTAGAATCTTTCCTAGCTCACAATTTCGAAATCTATGATTTTTTACTGGTGTTTTATAGCAATATGCCTAGATTGTAACGGAACAAATCAATATTGAGCTTAATTTTGAGTGTACAACATCTAATAGTGAAGTAATCAGACAATTACGTTTGTATGGAAATATAATCGTACAGCGCAGCCTTAAGTTGAGCGCATCTATATCATAAATTAAGTGCATCTTTAACCCTAGAGTGGGCGCGCTATGAGCATTTTGCCGCCCGCGCGAAAAATACGTTAATATTTTTTAAAATAACTGTCCGTTAAGCTTGCGCTTTTTAGTAGCTGACCCTTCTCTCGTTAGCAAAGCGTGCCGAAAAGCTGGACGCCGTCAGTGCGCGGGGGACTGCTTGAGGAGAAGGTTGCTACCACCAAGTGTTGCTGTGCGGCAAATTGCTCACCGCGCGCCCACTTATGTAAGTAATATTGTGTAATGTATTTTTTACAATCTTGAAATGTAAACTATATTTTATGGTGCATTTATGCTTAAAACTAAAAAAAAAACATGTTTTTTTAAGATTTAAATATTAATTGATAATAATAAATAAGAATGGACGAAATTGAAGCTCAAATTATGTTTTGTTTAGAGGAAACATCTGATTTTGAAGATTGTTGATGAAATTGTGTCAGACAGTGATCGATCTAGTCATAATAGTGAGCACAATATGGAAACAGAACAATCAGCTGACAGCGACGCTTCTTACAAGAAAGAACCTTCTCCAATTGCTGTGCCTTCCGAAATACCACCTATTAGACGCCAACGGACATCCACTTCAGGTATAAATCGCCGTTCCTCAGAGACTTTAGCATGCCATCAGCCTCGATCTTGTCGTCGTAAACGTAGAATACAACCAGATGGTGATAAATCTCCAACACGTATGTCCAGCGATGACGATGAACCATTGGCTTGGCACAGCTCGTTCGTCTCAGGTATACTGTATGGTCCCCGTAGGCAAGTACGTCAGATCAATCCCAACTTTTATTTGCTTCTCAAGCTTCTTTACGACGACATTCTAGAGTTCCGATGTACCAAGACAAAGATGGCACAAAAGGAGGGCAAATACAGTATAATATGTCCCACAAAGAAAAACAGGCGCACGAAAAAAGGGTGTTCCAGATGCCCAAAATTACTGTGTAACGAACATTGCACATACCTATGTCAAGACTGTTTTAATAAAGCATATCCTGTAGATTTAGAAAATATATTATTTTGTTATTTTTTTCCAATTTTTGAAAGTTTTGTAGAGTATTATGTAGGAGAAGAGAAAAAAAGTCAATTAAAATATTAAGTTTCCTAAAGTTTTTTGTACACCAAAGTTTTTTAAAAGAAGTTTAATAAATATGTTGATTTATTATTAATTATTAGTGTATTATTTAAATCCTGAAAAAAAGAATGATTCAATTGCTGTATTACTAGTTAAAATGGTCAAAGAATAGAGGCGGCAAAATGCTCCCCACGCGCCCACTAACGTTTCGCAAAAAGACGCGCCCACTCTAGGGTTAACAAAACATTAATAGAACTTTAGTTGTTTAGGTTTAATTGAAATTTCCCTAAACCATGTTGATGTGTGTATTTTATCTACGGTAATACGGCTCGGTTTCAAAAGACGTGCGCGCTTTTTGTTTTGATCGCATTTTTTTCATGTCTACTATTTTTTTATGTAATTTTCTTACATAAAAAAATACAGTATAAGATTTTTTTTAGTTAGGCATCTTATAGATCAACCAGGGTGGACAAGCGCCTCAGCTTGCGCGAGTGTGGCTACGCCCATGCTGACATACTGTACACCCATATTCAAAGTTGTATGGGTGCTTCAGTTGTACTTTAAGGAGACGGCGGCCGCCTTTATTTATAGGTTCATGGCGCATTTAGTCTTAGTGGCTGTATAAAAAGTTACCTACATGCTTCAATAGAAATGTCAAAAAAAAACCGGCCTAGAGCGTGTCGGGCCACGCTCAATGTAGGGTTCCGTAGTTTCCCGTCCGTCACAATAAGTGTTCCCACATAAAAGGCTATTTGTTACGTTGACATACTAAGTACGCAGAAATTATTTTGTACAACCTTTTTTATACAAAAACTGTTCTTACTATAAAGTTCAAAATAATTTTCCTAGAAAGTTCTACTTTCCAGATTTTTCAAACCTCTTCAATACCTATCCAACGATATATCACACGTTAGTGTTGAAATTAAAAAAAAATCACTTCCTACTTTACTTATAGGGTAGCCTATATGTAAAGTAGGAAGTGATTTCATATCCCTATTAAAACATTTTTTCCAATATTTATTTTACCACTTTGTTGGCGTGATTGAAATACATATCGGTACCAAATTTCAGGTTTCTAGTGCTAACGGTCACAGAGATTAAGCGAGGACGGACGACGGACAGACATGGCGAAACTATAAGGGTTCCTAGTTTCGCCATGTCTGTTTTTTTCATTCTACAGCTGTCAGTAGAAAACGATTATACTAGAGTACTATAGTACTATAATCATTATAGTACTATAGTACTCTGTGGATTCTCCTCCCTCCGCCTAGCGCCTCCGAGCAACTTAAAATCTACTTTCCGAGCATGAGTAATAAAAAATTGGTCGATTAATCATATAATTGCATAATTATTAAAATTAATAATAAACAAAATTCTTTTAAGAAACTTTTTATTTAGATTCAGTTAAGTATTGTTGCTTAAATAAAAGAAAACATAAATAAAAGAAAAATGAGAGAAAAAACAACCAATTGAAGCTGAGTGTACCATGCCTAAGTAGGCATGGTATTCCTCTCTGCTAAGTAGCAGAGACAGGAATAGGGTGTGACTATTTGCTTAAACTCCAAAGAACAAAGCTCAAAATTGGAGACTTCCTTATGACATTGCTAGCTTTTGCCCGCGGCTTCGCTCGCGTTAGAAAGAGACAAAAAGTGGCCTATGTTACTCTCTATCCCTTCAACTATCTCCACTTAAAAAACCACGTCAATTCGTCGCTCCGTTTTGCCGTGAAAAGACAAACATACAGACACTTTCCCATTAATAATATTAAGTACTAGCTTTTGCTCGCGGCTTCGCTCGTGTTAGAAAGAGACAAAAAGTAGCCTATGTTACTCTCCATCCCTTCAACTATCTCCACTTAAAAAATCACGTCAATTCGTCGCTCCGTTTTGCCGTGAAAGAAAGACAAACATACAGACAGACCGACACACTTTCCCATTTTTATAATATTAATATGGATGGATTAGCAAAATTACTTAAAATGTACCTAGCACTTATAAACATACATAAAAATATTCTATTCTATTCAGGATTACCAAATACTTTTGGAATATCTGCCGTGATTCTTTAAAAAGCAGTCATCTGACAATTTACCGATTTTGAGTTTAAACATTGAGCGACATCAGGAAAAAAAGGCGCGTCGACCTATCTAACCCTTTTTTCTGAAACTTATTTAGCTTTTGAGATATTTTTTTTATAAAAAGCAGTGAAGTGGTTTTGATACCAGTGCCAAATTTATAAAAAGACAGTCATATCACATTTATTCTTAAAAAGGCAGTTAAAGTCCCATAAATGCAAAATATTTGAGAATATTTTAAGCAAAAACTTACTTAAAAGGCAGTGTTGTACAAAACTGTCTTTTTCAAATTCTATTCTATAGAATTATCTTCACACTAATTTACATAAAGGCCGCTTTTGAGGAAAAATTTCTTAAAAGGCAGTCATGTGACTTTGGCTGCCTTTTTAATAATTATTTGATAGATATTATTTTCTTCTATACTTCAAAAAAAGAAGTTTAAGTTGCCTTCAAAATTTTTATTTACTAATATTTTGAGTCTATCGGATACTAGAAAGCAGTTTACTGGCAATAATACATTAAAAGGCAGCCAAGTTTTGTCGCGCTAGTGAATTTTTGTGTAGAATCAGCGTCAGAACGCTGACGGATGGAGGAGGAGGCTGCTTATCAAAGAACCGGGAACCTATCGATGCATCCATGAACAGTCGATCTGATTGTTTGTCAATACAAACAACAATGAAAAAAACAATTACGTACGAATTTGTCGAACCTATAGAGAAAATAAGCCACCAAGACATCGCCGGATCCTCAGGACTAGAGCCAAACTGGTCAAGAGAAGCAGAAATATATAAAAGGTATTATTCATTAAATTTGTATTTGTATTTTATAATTATTACTATCCGTATCTATTGAAACTGTTGATCTCTTGTTGTTAGTTATCTTAAGAATGAACAATGTTCCTAATAAATAATATTGTTAATATATAGTGGTACAATAGCGATCTAATAAAATTAACCAGTTTATGTGATCGCCCGTAATTGGAGTTACACAACGTAAAGTTCGACTGAAGTTATCATATTGTTTCTATTTAATAGACATATCTTCACTTATTAATTATGCACGTAAGTATATACAAACTACTCTCCGCAGAGGGCGCTCCACGGTGGACGCCATCATGCGCGTACGAGCCCTCACGACAGATGAGGTGGCACAGGGCAGGGTCGTCTTGGCGGTGTCTCTCGACATCGCCAACGCCTTTAATACCCTGCCTTGGGGTGCATAGGGGCGGCACTCCGGTATCACCGGATGCCTGCCCACCTCTGTCGTGTGGTCGAGGCCTATCTGACGGACAGGGCCGTCATCTACCCCGGTCACGGGGGAGTGTGGAGTCGACGAGGGATGTCGTGCGGTGTTCCACAGGGATCGGTCCTGGGACCGCTCCTGTGGGACATCGGGTACGACTGGGTGCTGCGCGCCGACCTTCCCGATGGTGTCAGCGTAGTGTGCTACGCTGACGACACGCTAGTCCTAGCGCAGGGAGGGTCGTTCCAGGCGGCGGCCGACTTGATGTCAAATGGAGTTGCGACAGTCGTGGACAGGATCCGGCAGCTGGGACTCGAGGTGGCCCTGCACAAGTCCGAGGCCATGTGTTTTCATGGCCCTCGGCACCGGCCACCTCCGGGGTCTCAGATAACGGTAGGAGGGGTTCACATCGGTGTCGAGTCGACGATAAAGTACCTGGGACTTGTCCTCGACAACCGATGGAACTTCACGGAGCACTTCCGACGTTTGGGTCCCAAACTGGCGAAGGCCGGAGCTGCCCTCAAGCGGCTCCTGCCCAATCTCGGTAGCCCAAACGCCTCCTGCCGGAAGCTTTACACGGGGATCGTGCGGTCCATGGACCGGGTACTTGACCGGGCCGGGGACTACGGGGCTCCGGTGTGGGCGCCCAATCTAGCCGCGGCTCCGGCCCGACTTCTGAGGGCGTCCCAGAGGGTCATGGCCATTCGCATGGTGCGGGGATACCGCACCGTCTCCTGTGAGGCGGCATGCCTCCTTGCCGGCGTCCCGCCGTGGGATCTGGAGGCAACAGTCCTTGCACACACGTACGAGTGGCACGTGGAAGTGCAACGCCGGGGTAAAGTCCCGATGCCGCGGGTTATCGCGGCACGGCTCACGGAGCTCCGGCGAGATCTCATGGCGGAATGGAGACAACGACTGTCGCAACCTAGTGCTGGGCACGCCGTTATAGCGGCGGTAAGACCCCTCTTTGAGGAGTGGCTGGAGAGGCGTCATGGCACTCTCACGTTTCGCTTGACACAGGTCCACACCGGACATGGTCAGTTCGGGAGGTTCCTGTGTCGGATTCGGGCGGAAGCGACGCCTGAGTGTCACCACTGCAGTAACGGTCGCCTGGAGGACACGGTCGAGCACACAGTGGAGGTGTGCCGCGCATGGGCGGAGCATCGACGTGTCCTCGTAGAGGCGATCGGCGGCGGTGACCTCTCGCGCCCGGCTCTGGTTCAGGCCATGCTTCGGGGCGAGACGGAATGGGATGCCGTCGCCTCCTTCTGCAAAGCAGTTATGCTAGTGAAGGAAGCGGCGGTGCGCGAGAGGCAACGACGAGCCTCTCGCCCCGGACTAAGACCCAGGCGAAGACGTCGAGAGTCGCAAGACGACTACCGGCCACTGTAGGCGCGGTTCTGCGGATGGCGAGCGATGGGTAGCTCGCAGCCCGGCTAGGACCAGGACCGCGTCGACGGCGCGTTAGTGTTCCACGCGCGCCTCAAAGAGAAGGAGTCAGCACAGGAAGGGGCCCAACAGGGCCAACGCCTGCCGGCGTTTCGGAATGTTTATAATAGTTACCGTGACCCTGGAACATAAAGGGCAATCGAAGGAACATGAGTTGGTTTTAGTCAGTAAGAGTCTGACACGCCCTCCCGCCGCACCCAGGACGGGAGCTGTCATTGGTTGATTTCCCACTCACTCACCAAAAAAAAAATGTATATACAAACTACTCTAAGTGAAAGATACAATTATTCTCTATATAGTGAATATTCGTGTAACGAGTGTGTAAGTGACGTCATAAATGGTGACTAATGTATGAGCCGTAACGATAGTTTTAAGTTTTGTACTGATTTTTGTACCCTGCCAAATAATAAAATCTTGATTTTACTATTCTTTTTTCCTTTAATTTGAAACTCAATTACCCTTGACTGCTGCTTATCCAAGCTCAGTTAAAAGAATTACATAAGTGGATAATTGTTTAAAAAACAGCAAACTGCAGTTGAGAATTTTTGGCTGCTTTTTAATGATTTCCTTAGATGCTATATTTATTCAAAAAGGTTTTTAAGAAAGTAGTTCGCTGCAAAACTATATTAAAAGGCAGTTATTGGACTCTCACGTCTTTGTTAGAAATTTTTCAAATATAATTTATGTTGTAAATACTTTTTAAAAAGGCAGCTCAATAAATAAACGGTCTTTTAAAGAATTATGTACAGTGAATTTGGTGACTAAATGATTTTCAATAAAAATAAACTACTAATAATTCACTAAAAGGCAGCTTCGGGACTGAAGCTGTTTTTTACTGGATTATTATAGGATGTAAAATTATCCTAATAATGTTAACAAATATAATATTTCATAAAATGTATATATTTATATGTGTAAAAATTGATCCAGTAACATTAATAAGATACAACGGGCACCCTTTATAAAAAAACCCACCATATTTTGTCATATTTCTTACGCAGATTAATTAAAGTAAAAAAAACAAAATGAAGACTGCTTTCGCGGTTTTTTCAAAAATCACTGTTGTCAGAAGGTTGCCTTTAAAAGAATCACGGCAGATATGTCCATTATCACACAATAATCCTTTTACTCATCCCACTGCATTCTATGTTCCCAAGGCTGGAAGCAATGGGATCACAAAATAAAAGGGATTATATGAATATCTATAGTAAAATAATAAAAGAAGACATTTCTAATTGCCCCATAAAAAATATTGGCACTGTTCCTTTAAAGTATAGGCAAATAAATAGGCACTACCTGTTTCTACCTCTGCTAATTAGCATTAAAAATATAATATAATTGTAACATAAATAAATATGCTGCTTAGCAATACAGCATCAGTTAACAGAAAAGTGAATGTGAAACTTGCTACATGTGTATTGGTAAAAAAAAAGAAATGGTCCAGTTGTTTACTTCCTACTTTTCCTTATTCATTTTAACATTGGTTGGAAAATATCAAAATTTTGCTAATTTTTGTTTGATGATTTACTTTCTTCTTTTGGTTTTGAATACACAGGCTTCCCATTTGAATCCCAGGTACTTTTCAGTTTTCTAAAGGCGAAAGCCATGTATACAGCTAAAAAATAAAAAAAGAAATTTATTTAATTTATTAAAAAAAGTTCATGAAATAACTAAATTCTTATTCAAATACATACTAGCAACTTCCCATTCACATGAGCTCATTGTACCCACTCGATCTCTCTCAGTCTTGTTTTCCTTGCTTTCCCAGAACTGTTTAGCATGTTCATACTCTGCCTCATCAGCTATAAGCTCTTTCCCCGGAGGAGGAGGGTAACTTTCAAAGCATACAATTCTTTGCAAAAGTTGTCTGTACTTTTCTGAATGTTCTTTGAAAAAGTCAACAAATCTTGCCTTGTAAACTAATTCTAGACCAAAATCAGAAGCAAGCATAGTAAATAATTTAAAATTTACTAAAAATTCCGGGCAATCAACAACTCCTTCTAGATGAAAATCATACTTCCCACCAAAGAGAGGGTAGTCTTTCTCAACATCAAACAGTAATTTAATATTGTAAATTCTATTACCAAATGAGTTGTTTGGTGATTTTTGTGCACGGGAAACAATTTCATTTGCATCAGGAATAGTTCCAAAAAAGTAGCCACCTGGTTTTAAACACTCAGATATGTTAGTAAGCATCCTCTTTGCCTGAGGTAAGCTTTCAAAGCTATAATGCAATCCAAATTGACAGCTTACAACATCAAAACTAATAGATGGGTCTCTATATTTGTCTCTTAGTGTGTCTTTAGAACAATCGGCTGCAATAAATTCTGCAGAATAAAGTCTACCACCACCCCGTGAACGAGATTGAAGGTCTTCATATCTTGTCTGACACTGTTGTACAGATACCTCAGCAATATCAGCAAAAACAACATGCTCCACTCTGGCCTTTTGCCATTTACTTAAGTCACCACCTTTGCCACAGCATATATCCAGTACTCTTATAGATCTACCATAATCTTTTTCTCTAATTTTGTCTGTGAATTCTTGTATCAGCACACTTTTGACCCAATTATTAAAATTTCTGAGGTAATAAATAGGTGAATTAAACCTTTCCTTCAAGCCTTTCTCTTCTAAATGGTTGTAGTGAGCTGCTACTATAGAACTGTGTTCTTCACTGGTTTTCTTCTTTGGTGGTGGCTCATTGCCATCGTCATCTTGATCAGCATGACGTTTTTCAGTCAGCCGTTCGTCAACTTTAGAAATACCGTTGTTTTCTTCTAAAATTTGGGAAGTATAAGACATATTTTGTGAGTTGTTTGATAACTTATTTATCATCCATTACTTTTACAATAGCGTGATTCGCTATTCTATTTCATACTAGATGATGATTCGTAATTTATTGCAAATAATAAAATACACAAAAACGCAGGCCCGTCACGTCACGTCACTAACCATAGATAAATAGTTTTTTTTTTCTTCTTTTGGCACCGTTTTTAACATTGCCAGTGTCAAAGTATTAACCATAGATTAGCTAGCACTACTATAATTAAAACTATAATAACCTACACCAGGACCACAGCTTAAATAAAACGTAACTTCAATCATAGCATAGACCTATACTGACTTACCGTACAATTTTTCTTTTTAATCATGAAGGTATAAATAAAAATGGACCCCACACTTAGAACAAAAACTTGAGTCAAATACCTATATCTATCTCGCTCTCTGTGGGCCGACATCTCTTTTTAGTATAGGTGGACCTGGACAATGATTTGTGAATGCTGTTAGATGGTAAAGATGTTATTTTGCTATATTATTGCTTTCAAAATCGAAGACGATGATATATTAGACGCATCCGTACATAGGAAAAAAATCCAACCGTATGAATGTTCGTAGTGGTAAAAGTAATAATTTTTTTTCAGAAAAATTAAAAAAAAAGTGAGCCGTCACGGGACGTCTGGCTGATGTGAAACATCGACATCCACACATCGAAACCACGGAAACGATACCCATGACCGAAATTTTGAAAAATGTTAGCCACCATCTTGGATTCTGAAATGGACCACATTTTCGGCATCAGTGTCCCCGAAAACCACGGAAACGATACCCATGACCGCAATTTTGAAAAATGTTAGCCGCCATCTTGGATTCTGAAATGGACCTCATTTTCGGCATCAGTGTCCCCGAAAACCACGGAAACGATACCCATGACCGAAATTTTGAAAAATGTTAGCCTCCATCTTGGATTCTGAAATGGACCTCATTTTCGGCATCAGTGCCCCCGAAAACCACAAAACGTGAGGCCATGGCGCATATCAAAAAATGTAATATGATTGGCGAGCGTCGCCACGGCATGCATCGCCACGGCATGCATCGCCACGGCATGCATCGCCAAGCCAGAAATTTGTTTTACGTGCGGCTATAGATGAAAGCATCTACTTATAAGAATATCCAGGGAAAAATATAATAATGGTTACACTTTTTAGAAAGAGAGGGACTGCCCACAAAGAGCGATATAGTGATAAATAGGCTGGTTTCAAGTAAGTTTGTATTAGAAGTCCGGGCTCCATTGTAAAGTGAAACGCACGTGTGCGTAATATACTCAATAACAGGTCTAAATGCAAGGTAATAAAAACCACTTTACGAGCTAGTGTGTTGAAAATTAATTTGAATAAAACCGTAATCACTTACTTTGGTCAACGAATAAATATAGAAAATAATAATGATATTAAATATATAAATAATAAAATTGAATCAGTTGCCTCGACTAAATTAATCGGCTAATAATAATAGACCAAAATCTTACCTGGAAACCTCACTTAGAAAACCTAGCTAAAAAACTGAGCAAATTGCGCATTTGCTTTATACAGACTATAACAAACAATGAATAAAGAGACATTATAGCTAGTGGGGGCGTTATAAGCCATTAATGTATGGGGAGCAATATTTTTTGCATTAAAGCATGAGACTTAGTACACTAGTTAGTTAGGTGGGTTAGAGTGAAAATCGCCCGGGAGGCAATCGGAGGCACCCCTCTGGGGGGGAGGGGGAGGGGGAGGGGTTGAAGTTCTCTTCTGCCGCGCGCTCTGTTTGTCGTCATAACTCCTAATTTATCGTTACTAGGGCAAGTGGGGTATCATTTTCGGATAAATTAAAAATGGCCAATCGTTTTCTGAAATAAAAAATACATGTCTACATACAAAAAAAGTGAATTATGCCCTAAAATGTGAAAATTTCAACCGAAACAAAAAACATTAAATGGTCGTAATTTTTCAAATCGTGGCTATATCGACTTTAAAAAAATATAATTAAAAAGCTGTATACGTATAGATTCTGAAAATATAATATATGTCTATAGTGTATATAGAAAAATCGTTAGAAAAAAAATGAAAACAGCTTGGCGGAGCAGCCAAAATTCATAGTAAAATAAGGACAACAAAATCGATTTTTACAAATTGCTACAATCTTGTTACTAGTAAATATAGAGATTTGATCATCTATATATATTAAACAAAGTCGGGTTTGTTACAACACTTATAACTCGAGATCGGCTAGACCAATTTTCATGGTTTTTGGTTGGTTGGATTTGTCCCCGCCCCGAATAGCAGAATACATCTTAAAAATAATGGAAAATCGACGAGAACATAATTATAAAAGATGAATCATTTTCCCCTATAGTTAATTCTAAATTCAATTAAAGATTGAAAACTTAAGAGAACAATAATATTATAAATGGGAAAGTGTGTCTGTCTGTCTGTCTGTTTGTCTTTCTTTCACGGCAAAACGGAGCGACGAATTGACGTGATTTTTTAAGTGGAGATAGTTTATTTTTTTTTTTTTTTTTTTTTTTTTTTTTTTTTTTTTTTTTTTTTTTTTGGTGAGTGGGAAATCATCCAATGACTGCTCCCGTCCTGGGTGCGACGGGAGGGCGTGTCAGACTCTTACTGACTAAAACCCACTCATGTTCCTTCGACTGCCCTTTATGTTCCAGGGTCACGGTAACCACTATAAACATTCCGCAACAGAGATAGTTGAAGGGATGGAGAGTAACATAGGCTACTTTTTGTCTCTTTTTAACGCGAGCGAAGCCGCGGGCAAAAGCTAGTATTAAATAGATCATGAATTTAAATGTTTTTTTTTTAGTATAAAAAAATGACATAAGTCATATTTGATCTTATAGCTGGGCGGGCTCTGTTGACTATTATAAGTGAATCAAACGTCTGAGATTAAAGTAACAACATAAAATATAACTATGCTAAAAGTACTTACTTATAAAATAATGTAAAAGGTGACTGCACCATTGATTAACACTTTAAGAGTTAGCCCCAATAGCAGGACGCAAAGAATTGTTTTCAAAAATGTCGCCATTTTTTACGTCAGATAGTATAGTTTTGCCAGGAATAGAGTTCCAAAATATGTTAATTGTAAGTTATATGAGTTATAGGCCAAAATAATAGCTTATATCTGTTTGTTAAGAGTGCTGATAATTTGGTGCAGTGCTAGCATTCGAGTCACTGCCCCTATCTCATCATCTCCCTAACCTTTTCTTGAATATATTGGGGTCGGCTCTCAGCCTAACCGGATTCAGCTGGATACCAGTGTTTTAGGTAAAGCGACTGCTTATCAGACCTTCACAACCCAGTAACTGGGCGACACGATACCTCTTGGTTAGGCTGGTCAGACTTTCTGGTTTCTGGCTACCCGTGACGACTGTCAAAGTTTTACGTATGACAACCGCTGCCCCTATATTGTACGAAAACTGTACTGGCAAGTCTCTCCATGTATGTTAACAGTTATGACCAACCTTATTATATTTCTTATTAGATGGATCAGGTGGATTCCGTGAATAATGTTCTCAAGAAGAGATGCAGGGCAGGTTTTCAATAATAGCGAAAGCCTCGCTAATCCTTTCCTCATATGCTGCCAGAAACACTTTTGCGACAGTTGGAAAAGCATTCCATGCGCTTTTTTTCTCCACCGTTCAAATAAGTGTCACAGCTTTTTTACAGGACTATGGTGGTTCTGTAAATAATCGTCATCCTATGAAGTATATAGCGGATCAAAGAAAATAATTCAAAGTATTTTTAATGGAGAGTACTTGATACCTTGTGGCAAGGAAGGTACTGGTGGGGTTTTCCAGTGCCTACATTACCCACAGCTCCTCTAGCTCAGGCACTCGTAATACTAAAGCTAGTCAGACGTCAGTATCGACAGTACGTGTACGTATTATTACTTTAGCACAACTCTGACTACTGCGTTAGTCCTATCATCCTGTTGTTCGCCACTTGGTATCCGCCGCTATAAAAATTTCTTTTTACAGGGTCACTTAAAGCTAGTCTTGTTTTAACTGTGAAGGGGGAAAAGGGTTTCTGGCAGCATATGAGGACTGCTAAGTCGGAGGTCGTGGCTACGATGCCACCCAGAACAAACTTTGCGTGATGAGCATTGTTTGTCCTGTGTCTGATTGTAATTTATCTATAATATGTACGTATTTATAATTATATAAGTATGAATACCAGTTACTTCTAGTCTGGTTACCATAGTATAGCTCAGCTAAGTTTGAGATCAGATGGCATGAGCTGTCCCAGGATATTATTGAAAAGTTTACGGAATTTTATGTTATGTGACAGATAAAATGCATAAAACTAGGTTTGAACACAATAAAGTAGTAGTGTTTGTTTCTGGTCTTGCACATTTTGCAAAGTAAATGAAACCCAAAACATCTGTTTATTAAAGAAGATCGTTAACTAGAAAATGGTCTCTTACATAAGCTGCCCTGCACCAACATTTCTTGAGTACTAGTAGTATTCCAAAACTGTTCCTGTATGGGATCAGATGTCTGGAAATCCACCTGATTTTTCTGATTGGGGACGGAGTAAGGTCAGTGAAAACTGTCAGCCTACATTGACAGTGCTTTTTGACCTATATAGAAGTAGTCCGGTGCAGATGTAATAAGAAGTGCGGCGGTCTGAGATGTCGAACAACTCTGCGTTAGCAGGACGCAGGCCTAACTTGGGGCTAACTCTTAAAGTGTTAATCATTGGTGCAGTCACCTTTTACATTATTTTATAAGTAAGTACTTTTAGAATAGTTATATTTTATGTTGTTACTTTAATTACGAACGTTTAATTCACTTAAACTAGTTAACAAAGCCCGCTTAGCTATAAGATCAAATATTATTATGACTTATGTCATTTTTTTATACTTGTACTAAGGGCAAAAACGATAGATTTTTAACAAAAAAAAAAAACATTTAAATTCATGATCTATTTAATATGATCAAATCTCTATATTTACTAGTAACAAGATTGTAGCAATTTGTAAAAATCGATTTTGTTGTCCTTATTTTACTATGAATTTTGGCTGCTCCGCCAAGCTGTTTTCATTTTTTTTCTAATGATTTTTCTATATACACTATAGACATATATTATATTTTCAGAATCTATACGTATACAGCTTTTTAATTATATTTTTTTAAAGTCGATATAGCCACGATTTGAAAAATTACGACCATTTAATGTTTTTTGTTTCGGTTGAAATTTTCACATTTTAGGGCATAATTCACTTTTTTTTTTATGTAGACATGTATTTTTTATTTCAGGAAACGATTGGCCATTTTTAATTTATCCGAAAATGATACCCCACTTGCCCTAGTAACGATAAATTAGGAGTTATGACGACAAACAGAGCGCGCGGCAGAAGAGAACTTCAACTTCAAGATGTGATAATAGCAAACTCTGCCTCCATCCGTGTAAAACTGCACTAATGCGCAGAAGTATATTTTGTATGGCACCCATTGTGTTTAACAAACTGCCTAAGATCTGGAGAGAACTTAATACCGAAGCTCTGAAATGTCGGCTCAAATTGTTTTTAGTACAGAGAGCATACTATAATGTTAAAGAGTTCTTAAATGAAAAAGTATCTGATTTTAAGTAAATGTTATTGTATCCATTTTCTATTTAGTAGACTCTAGATAATTATTGTTTTATAAATATTTGCATGCCATGTCAAATGGCAAACATGTTTTTAGCGCATTATAATTATATCATCCTACATGCATGCACCTGCGTGTGTATGTATGTATACACATGTTTATGGCAAATAAATGATTCTATTCTATTCTCTCATCTATTCTAATCTTAATATTTTTACAAATCATATTTCTCAAATATAGATTCAGAAAAGAATAATGCAACCAGTTTTTGTCCGCCGCCGAGGAAAATTATGCGTAAAAAACGGACAAGTCGTTATGATGGAGGATAAATATTGCAGCACTTTATTTGATACTAGCGGTGCCCCGCGGTTTCATCGGCGTTATGTTAAGTTTTTGGTTATTGATTTGCTCCCGTGGCTCCAGGTCATAGCACAATGTCATGCATGTAGCATAATATTATTTATATTATACGTGTTACTCGCAAAGCCACCAGCCAGCCTCGTTACTGCCCGTACTTATTATTTTGCTGCGGGTGGAGTAATTTTAAAGCTGTGATTTCTCCGAAGATATTCATTGAAATGGGTTGCGGAATGTTATGTTTATAACTGTTACCGTGACCCTGGAACATAAAAGGCAATCGAAGGAACATGAGTGGGTTTTAGTCAGTAAGAGTCTGACACACCCTCCCGCCGCACCCAGGACGGGAGCAGTCATTGGATGATTTCCCACTCACCAAAAAAAAAAAAAAAATATATTCATTGAAATTAAATGATGTAATGAATAACGTATTTATATTGATAAGGATTAATACTATGTTCATAAAATCACCTCGGCAAATAATGCATTATTTTTGAACTAAGTAATTTGATTGCCTATAAAAGGTACCTTTTTTATGTGTGTGAACTTTAAAAGTTAAGCATATGTAGTAGCGGAACTTTTTGCTTAACTTTTTAAGTGGAGCAATTCTCTAGTACTTTATTTTGTGTAACTTCGACCAGTTACGCAGTGCACTCAACAAAGATTCAGCAACCGTTCTTCGAAGACCGATTCGCTATTGGACTGTTCGTTGACAGGATGATGATTCATTTATTTCCGTTTCCCCAGCAGGCTTTTTCACCTTTGGACATTTCGCCGACAGAACCTTTCATATGCGTCACTTACGACGATAGCCCTTTTCAGCTACTAAATGTTTCACCGACACGACGCTAGTCTATAAATCTATAGATAGCAAAAAAAGCTCACTATAAAGAAATATTTTTTCCCCGTTATGTCACATTTTTCATTGCTGCTCCGCTCCTATGTGTCGCAGCGTGATGTTATATAGCTTCCTCAATAAATGGGCCATCACACACAACAAATCGACCCAGTAGTTTTTAAGATTATCTCGTTCAAACAAACAAACAAACTCTTCAGCTTCACAATATTAGTATAGAATTAAAGTATTGATTACTTTTTTAATTAAATTTAATACTTTCAATGCATTTTTACTTTTTTATTACTTTTATTTCTAGAACTCTTAGGTGAATCTTACTGTAAGGCATAAATCACGTCTAAGGTAATGTCAAATTTGAATAATCATTTCTACATCGTTCCTGTGACCCATTATATCGCAAATTATATTTGTCTCTCTGTCACTTGAATCATGCCATCCTACCTTGACGTCTAATCGTACTTTTGTGTACCATTGCAATATTTAGTTATACGAGTATATGCGTGCGTTAGTGTGCCGTTTTTAGGGTTCCGCACCAAATTGGTAGAAAAGGAACCCTTATAGTATCGTCATGTCAGAAGCAGCGTTGTTAGCGACTGATACGGTCTCACAGGTGAGCCGGGGATTGCGGAAGTTGTATCAGTACCCGCGATCCTCGGCGTAGGGGGAAGGAGGAACACCGGGGTGGTTTTTAGTCAGTAAGTGTCTGACAGACCCCTTCGCTCTGCCCTTCGGAGGACATCCATGAAGGGATTTTTCACCTCGGAACAAAAAAAAAGGAGTTACCTATAGATGCTTACTTGAGAAACGCAGACAATTCCAAACCTCAAATCAATATACATGCATAATGTGAAATGGTTGTAAAAATGGTGAAGTTGCTTGTCTTATTAATGTAATGCGAAATAAATCATTACGGAACCCTAATCTATGCGTGGCCTGACACGCACTTGAGTAATTGTTAAAGATAGAATTTCGTATTAAGTAACTTATGTACACCTTTTTACTTATAATATCTTGCACCCGGACGCAATCGGACCCAAAACAATCATTTTTAGTAGATTTGGTCTGTTTAGTTGTTTGTCTATACGTTTGTGCGCGCTTATCTTAGAAACGGCTTAACTTATTTGAATGCGGTTTCACTGATGCGTTGTGGTTTTCCCCACTTCAAAGGAAAAGGGGACTTCTGGGCCTAGCTGTTTAGCAGTTAACTAGTTCAAATGTGTATTAAAAAAACCGTTACATGTTTCTAAAGTAAACTTAGTTAATTAAGTTAACGAAACTAAATATTCGATAATGTGTGATTGCGACTGGCCGCAGTAACCCCGTTGCTAGCAGAGTCGTGGAAGATGAGGCCATTAGAATAGTTATCCTTCTGTGACGTGCAATTTCGTAAATAAAATAAAACTTAATGTTATAATATAACCTCACTTTTACTATATTTCGTATACGTACGTACATTACTTGTTTCTGGGGTAGCCAAAGGAGATTGGACTTTTTTGTATGGACTCTGTTCCAAGTGGCGTCGAATGATGAAACCTAGTCCATATAATAGTTCGTGAATGTAGGATATTTTTTTACTATTGGCACCATTAAGTCAGCCCACGGAGAAAAAAGTTATACAGTCCAGAAAACTGGTACGTATTATAGACGAAAAATTTAAAAAGCTACCTTTTTTCGGCCAAAACTTATTTGCCGAGTACTCGCACTTAACTATTACACTGCGCTGAATATTGCGTGCGATATTCCGACTACTACCTACTATTTTTAACCGACTTCTAAAAACCGGATCGGTGGGGGCGATCGGCGGCAGAGACCTCTCGCGCCGGACCTTGGTTGAGGCCATGGTCCGGAGGGAGGTGGAGTGGCAGGCGGTCGCCGACTTTTGCGAAGTAGTAATGCTCGCAAAGGAGGAGGCCGACTGCATCAGGTAACGGCGCTCTCGCCGCTGCCGCCGCCGGGATTCGGATCCCGATTTGCGGCCACCGTAGTCGCGGGCTTGCGGACAGCGAGCAAAGGGTAGCTCACTGTCCGGCCGTCCGGAAACTGTCCACACTAAGTCCAAGTCGTCCACGGCGCGCACTGTTCCCGTGCTCCTTAAGGAGTTGTCAGCAACAGCAGTGACCCAGCTGGGTCAGGGTTAGCTTTGAAAGATAGCTCGAGCCGCGGTATGGAGGCTAGAAGGAACAGAGTGGGTCTTTTAGTCAGTAAGAGTCTGACACTATTTCCCGCTCGGGCCAAGAGCGGGGGTTTATATTGGATGATTTTTCCTGACTGATGACTCACTGACCAGGGAACAATACGCGCGGCGTATACGGATTGCGGCGGGTGAAGTACCTATTACACTACGCGTTATTTAGACTCATTTTGTGTATGGATGGTTTGTCGTTTTTGGAAATCGGTCCATAAACGACGGAGATCTGAGGTAACAAACATAAAAAAAAACGAATAGAGAACCACCACCTTTTTTTAGAAGTCAGTTAAAAATTGTACCAGTCGTCGGAATATCGCACGCGATATTCAGCGCAGTGTAACAGTTAAGTGCGGGCACTCGGCAAATAACTTTTGCCCGACAAAAAGGTAGCTTTTCCAATTTTTCGCCTTAATAGGTACCAGTTTTCTGGACTGTATAACTTTTTCCTCCGTGGGCCGATTTAATGGTGCCCATAGTTAAAAAATATCCTACATTCACGAACTATTATATGGACTTGGTTTCATTAGCCGACGCCATTTGGACCACTTCCGCCCGTTCATCTTTCACAAAACTTTAAGTGAGACCTTTGTTGTTATATCCTCTTACAAATAAGGGTAGTTTGAATGATTTAACCTAGCCTAATTCCTATTATTTACCTGGGCCCAGGGATGTATGGGGCCATTACCTTCTAATTTACTGTTTGTCAACAACTGTATTTTTTTGAAGTGAAAACTTCTTTAGCGGCGTTGAGCACTTTTTCTGTAATGGGTATAAAATCTTAAGGTGGGTACTGACCGGCGTTACGGGGCGTAATGTAACGTGTTACACCACGAGCATTCGTGCAGTCAGTACGTCGTGTTACGGGTAAACCAACGAGCAACGAGCCGCTCGTTGCTCGCTTTGAGTGCTCCACCCGGCTGTCGGTTTTTTGGCGAATCCTTTGAGTGTTACACGGTTCGGTCAGTACGCTGTTGCAAGTCGTCCCGAGCGCACACGCGTCGCGAGTAATCACACGTCGTCGTTCCTCTCGTATTCGTTTCTTAAAGCATGGAGTGGCACAAAGAAAAGACTGTATTTTATAGAAAAATACAGAGAAGAGGAAGTGTTGTGAAACCCAGCGCATCCAGAGCATTATAACAAACTCAAGAAAGAAAACGCTTGGAATAGATTGGCTTCGTTTGTCCAGTAACGTTTTTTCTTCTTCCTAATTTGGATGAAACAATTAAGTAGAATCAAAGACGCCACATCTTGAGTAAATTAACGGCGAAAGCGGAGCACAGAGTTTTGACGAGCATGTTACGCCAATTTAAAAACACAGCGTAACATGCTCGATGCGTACACGCTCGATGCGAATGTTACATTACACCTCGTAACGTTGGTCAGTACCCACCTTAAAACTCGCGTCAGGACACGTGACCTGATCGAAAAAGCGTAGGACGGATGGATAGTTTAAATTATGGATGAAAGTTGATTTTTCGGAGAGATAAACTTTTTAATGTAAAATAATTGTAATAGTTTTAAAGTGTTAAATTTTTAATGTAATATAAATTGTCATGTTTGTGTACGATAGCGCAATAAATGAATATTGTATTCTACCACATAAATGATAGTACTTTTATACTGATAAAGCAATTGGTGCAAAATTATTCCCTAACCATTCCAAAATATCAAACATGCTCAACGTTAATAATCAAGTTTTCACTTCTGCCGGCACTCCCGGAGTGCAACCCGTCTTTTTTGAAGTGAAAACTTCTTTAGCGGCGTTGAGCACTTTTTCTGTAATGGGTATAAAATCTTAAACTCGCGTCAGGACACGTGACCTGATCGAAAAAGCGTAGGACGGATGGATAGTAGACAGCTGTCACCATCCATGGATGCGCGTGGCACGCTGTTAATAATCAAGTTTTCACTTCTGCCGGCACTCCCGGAGTGCAACCCGTCTTTTTTTTATGTTTGATACTCGATTTCTCGAAGACGCCTGGACCGATTTCAAAAATTCTTTTTGAAGTGAAAACTTCTTTAGCGGCGTTGAGCACTTTTTCTGTAATGGGTATAAAATCTTAAACTCGCGTCAGGACACGTGACCTGATCGAAAAAGCGTAGGACGGATGGATAGTAGACAGCTATAATCAAGTTTTCACTTCTGCCGGCACTCCCGGAGTGCAACCCGTCTTTTTTTTTATTTGAAAGGGTATGCTCGTCATTTGGTCCCATTGTCATCAGGTCAGGATCTGGTGGTGGAAAACTTGAGAAATTGAGGGCATCTCTAGAAAATTGTAGGCGAGCATCGGGTAGAAACTTAATATTAATGTGTATATCTGATGAGACTACAAGACCATGGAGGGTTAGGGAAGATCTGATGATGGAGACGACAGAGAATCAAGGGAACTCCTCAACGGTACATCTTAGCAACCTCGTCTTTGGGATTATTTTATTTGTGATGACAAGATCTTTACACCAAGATGGGTCATGACTGCCACTGCAAGCTCCGTGATGCAGGTGCAGTACAGTTTAGGGAACTCCTTGGTTGACAGCAGCTACACAGTGTTTGGGCTTATTTTATTCGTATTGATGAGCCCTTTACACCAAGATTGATTATATTGCAGATTCGATAGTGAAGACAAAATACAGTTTAAGGATATCCTAAATGGTTCGTAGCAGCTATCTCGTGTTCCAGCTTCATGATTCAATTCAAGAACTTAGCATTACTAAATTTAAATTATTTATAAAACGTAAACTTTGTCAGAAAGCTTTTTACTCTGTCAAAGATTACATTGAGGATTCAAATGCTTGGGCTTGAGCTGTTTCGATTAATACATTGGCCATTATTTACTTTATTTACATTTCTTTTCTCTTTGACATTTCAATTATTATTTTGACATTTATGTGTACTTTTTAAAGTATATAATCTTTTTTATGTATTTCTATTTGACATTGATGTGTACTTTTTACCGACTTCACAAAAAGGAGGAGGTACTATGTTCGGCTGTTTGTATGTTTTTTTTTTTTGTATGTTTGTTCATCGATTACTCCGTCAATTGTCAACGGATTTTCAAAATTCTTTTTTTGTTCGAAAGCAGATAGTTCTGAGTAGTGTTGCCCAAATGCAAGAACAAGACGAGACTTAGCCAGTCTTGGTCTTGGTCTTGCGCCGATACACCTGGTCTTGGTCTTGGTCTTGGTCTTGCGCTCCCAGTCTTGGTCTTGGTCTTGGTCTTGCAGCAAGAGTCTTGCAAGTCTTGCAATTACCTATTAGTCTATTACTATTTATTAAAGTTTACTTTAAATCTTAGAAAAACCTATTAGAATTGGAACATTGTGAGCTTGAATTAACATAGCCATAGTAAAGGTCAAGCAGATTAATAAATAACTGAAGATTTGATAAGAAATTCGAAAAATCAACTGAGCTATATGTCGTTTTTCATGGAAGTAACTGTTTCTTAATAAACATTTATGATTTATAAGCTTACATTTGCTAAAACATGTAAAAAAACAAATTAATTACAATAACTTGACTGTATTTTAAAGAACAATACTTATCTGTCTAGAAAGAGTTTGACCCCTTAACTTATAAGAAATTTAATAAAAGAGTTTTACGATTTATCATTTATTTGAATAAAAAATAAAATACAACACAAATCAACAGCTTTATCATTAGGTTATGATACTTTATATCAATTTTTTTGACCAAGAATTAATACAAAGTAACCATCTGGCTGACTCATCACTTAACCTATTTCTATGTTTTCTAATTACTAATGATGCTTTAGAAAATAACCTCTCAGCGGGTACTGAAGTTGCAGGTATTGAGAGAAAATCACGGGCCATTTTCGATAAAATCGGATACTCTGTCCACGGCTTACCTTGACCATTTTGTACCTGTGTCTTGATTTCTGTGAGAAATATTTTCTTGTTTCGTACTTTTTAGATCACTTTTTGTTGTAGTCGGGTTTTAGTTTTTTAACTTTATTTTTATTAGTAGGTAAGTACCTACACTTTTTATATTATTTTATTAGTTTTGTAGAATTTTTTTACACGTTTCAAGTATATTTAAAAGTGGCTACAATATTTATTAAACGGGTGATATTTGAACACTTTTTTGCTATTTTTTCTTGTAAAAACTTAAGAAATATAATGACTAAATGTACAATAATAGTACCTAAGTAATTAGTTTAAAACCATATAAGTAATCAATATTATAATATATACTTACTAGAATGAATTAATATGACATCTACTACCTATCCTTACCATTTTATCCTAATCATAATACTACTTGCGTGATCAGTATAATGTATTCATTTTCATTCTAAGCACTCTGAAACTTATTTATTCTTTGGAACACCTGTAGGTACTCTTAAAAAAATTCGAAATTATTTTGCATGAGTATACCTACGCCCTATGGCGGCAATCAAATAGTGTCACAAATGTTATGATTTCGGCGTGGCGGCAACGATTGTTTTAGATTTCAAAAGAAGCCGCGAAAAAAACGAAGCGCGTGTATCATAACCATGTACTTCCGAAAAGCGGCAAATTTCTTTGAGAAGTAAGTACAAAACCTTTGATGCCGCATTATCAAAGTGCCGATGGTTAAAACATAACTATGCATGCACTCAGTTTGATTTTAATAGATATTTTTTTATTCGCTATGTTTATGGTATTAGTCGTAATGCGCATAGGTCCAGTTTTTTCATATTCTTTGATACAGTTTTTTGCGTCTCATAGAATTCCTAAGCGTACCTACCTATACACCGAACTGTTACACCTAACTACTCAGTGAAATAGCGCTAAGTCCTAGCTGCAAGACGCAAGAGTCTTGCAGGCTATGTCTTGTTCTTGCTCAAGTCTTGCACGGTCAGTCTTGGTCTTGGTCTTGCTAAAAATACGCGGTCTTGTTCTTGGTCTTGGTCTTGCAAAAACGCAAGAACAAGACCAAGACTGCAAGACCAAGACTGAATTTGGGCAACACTAGTTCTGAGGTGGTCCCATTGTCACCAAGTTAGGATCTGATGATGGGATCTTAGAGAAATCGAAGGCAACCCTCAAATTTTATAGGCTCACTTATTGTTTTTCGCATATTTTATGAAGTATCTTGTGTATTTGCGTATGGTTGTCACCATCTCAGTTAGCTGAGCTGATGATGGAAGGTACAACTCCTTAACAGTAAGAAGTTACTCGAACAGGCAAGGACTGTTATAGTAAATTGTTTTGATGTTTGATAGGGCATTTGCCACATTTGGGCTCGTGATCATCAGGTCATGACCTGATGCTGCAGTCGGGATAGTCTGCAGAGTACCTAACTCCTCGACAAATAACAGCAGATATATCGTGTTTAGGCTCATTGAAAAGGGCTCGATGTGTGGATAAACGTACTGTTAATGAGGAACACCGAAGTACATAGAGACCTGATGCTGAAGCCAGGAGCATCAGAAAAAGTACAAACCTTGAAATTACAGCACAGTAGTCGTGTTTGGGCTCATTTTAAACAGGACTAAATTTTAACTCGACACTAAAAAGTAAAAAATAAAAAACTTTTTACAAAAAAAAATAACCGACTTCAAAAAGTAAAAACTTAAAAATAACTTAAATTTCGGAAGTCGGTGGCAACACAAATTGACTGGCAGAAGAATCAGAATCAGAATCAGAATCAGAATCAGAATCAGAAAATCATTTATTTCTCTAGTTTTAAAATAACAGTTTGGCTTAAATAAATATCATTTTACAACAAAAAAGAATCATTTTGTCCGCAGAGTGGGAGCTTTTGAAACCTATCCTAGTTGTTTCCTCAAATTACCGGTGTTTATATAAATCTAGATGAGGCAATAAAGCAATGGGGATTAGCCCCAGCGGCCTAGCCGCTTATTACCTAATGAGTGACGGTACGGTCAAAGCCTACGCTGTCGGAAGGGGGCCTGTCGTTTGAAGAAAGGCTTGTCCCTATCTTTTTTATTAATATATTGAATTTCGCCTAGTCTAGTAGCGAAAAGAAAGGGATTATGTTGTCCATAGCGCGCGTACACCGGGCCTTGTTCTAGTAGCCCTTCGATCGACAAGGATTTGAGACGTTCTATCATGTCGCCGTGGAGATCGTGCGCACGAATGTGCCACGGATCTTGTTGTAGAATTTCCCAGAGTTGATCTGTGTCAGTGCGTTTGGGTAACTGTAGGGCACTTTTCAATGCCATTTTATACTGCCTCTCAAGTTTGAGCAGGTTTGTTTTGCTGTACCTCGGTAACAGTTGTATTACTCCATAGTCTATTACTGGTAATAAGCATGCTTGAATGACTAGTAGCTTAACGTCTACACTTAGCTTGGAACGGTAGCCGATGATTGGGTATAGTGCTCCTTTGACTCTCTTGGCCTTTGCAATGTTTTCTTTGGCATGTTTATTCATTGAGAGCCTTTTGTCCAGCCAGACTCCTAGATATTTTATTTCTAGTTTAAATGGGATGCGTTCACCACGAATTTGGACGTAGTTGCGGTAGCCGGCGTTCGCATTATTAAGTCTCGGTCTCTTGTGCGAAAACATGATGCATTCTGTCTTGTCGACATTGCATTTGAGTCCCCATTTCTTGTAGTAGTCGATAATATCGATGGCGGCCCATTCAGCTCGGCGCGTAGCGTGGTCCGGTCTTTCAGCTGCGTTGAGTATACAGAGGTCGTCCGCATACTGTGACAGCATCTGGCCTGCTATCCTTTCATTTGGTAGGTCAGCCACATAGAGGTTGAAGATCGCCGGACCAAGTATCGATCCCTGGGGCACCCCATGTCTTACATATTGCTCTGTTCCTAAAGTAGTTCTGAAGCTACCTCTTATTGTCCTGTCGCACAGGTAGTGCTCGATAATTTTTACGATGTTGTTGCGTGCTCCAGCTTCGATTAACTTTTTACAGAGACCTTTGTGATTGATTGAATCGAAAGCTTTGCTGAGGTCTGTCGATATCATGGCGACGCTGTGGCCCTTGTCTAACGCGTCGGCGATGTATTTGCCTGTGCGAAGGATTTGGGTGGCGGTGCCTCTGTTTCGCGTAAACCCGTGTTGGTGGCTGGGTATTATTTCACTCAATTCTGTCTCCATACGATTCAGTATTATTCTCTCGGCCCATTTGCCCATAATGTTTAGTAGGCTTATGGGTCTATACGATTTTGGATCACTGTGGTCCTTACCCGCTTTATGCAAAAAAATACATATACAGGTTTTCCATCGTTTCGGGAAATAGCCCGTCTTAAGTATGTAGTCCATGATACGTTTAAAAATCGCGACCATGGTATCGCCGCCCAGTTTAAGTATGTCCGCTTTGATGCCATCGGGTCCAGGCGCTCTGCTGTTCTTGAAGCGTTTAAGCGCTATTTTGAGCTCAAGTTTTGATGTTGGATCGAGGGGAGTAAAAGGTGTATAAATTTCTGTGCATTCGTCACTGGCGCTGATGGTGGCTTCCTTTACTATAGCCGTGTCAACCATTCTGTCGATGATTTCTAGTTCACTGCTGCAGTCGCTGAAATGAGGCAGTTTCATGGTGGGTTTTTTCATTGCTCTTTGAACGGCCCACATGCGTTTTCGATTGTCTTCGGTATTTTCGAGTAGTTTGGTCCACTCAGCTTCTCTATATTGGATAATTTCCTTCGCCAATTGATGCTTGCAAGCGTTATATTGTCTTCGTGCCATTACCCTAAGGTCGGTGTATCTGAGTCGCCAGGCGCGCTGCTTCTTAAAGTTGCGCTCAGCTATTCTTGCTCTAATGTGTGCTGGAAGTCTGTCTTTGGGGTCCATGATTTTCAGCGGCGCCAACTCGTCCAGAGTTTTCACGATGGCCTTTTCTGTTTCTAAGATATATATTTCACACTCGGCATTCGAGGAAATCATTAATTCTGTGTTCATATTGTTGGTAAGTAACTCTTCGAATGCTTGTCGACCTTCCCGACTGCTTTTTATCCGTGTGAGATTGCGACTCATAGGTTGTTCGTAGTCGCTATCGATTATTACATCCAGTGTCCACGGAAGGTGGTCTGAGGAAATGCACTCACGCTGCTGGCACTTGAATTCTAGCTGTGAGTGGTCGTGGTTGACGATTGCTATGTCGAGTATGTTGTTTCCTAGACTTGTGGGCCGGGATGGTCTGCCGGTGTTAACGATCCTAATAGAGCTACGTTGGATCGCGTCACGGAGCACGATACCCAGGCCCGCATCTCTGCTGTGATTAAGTTGTCTCATACGTAGGTTTGAGTCTCCTATGATGATGGCGCTTTCGCCAAGTATCAGCATCTCAAACTCGTCAACGAGGTCTCCCTGCCTTGGTATAGGTATGTAGATTCCTTTAATATTGATCGTGTCATTGGTTGTGTGATTGGTATAAAGTTTGATACTGCACCCTTCGATGCGTCTATCCACATCGTCGATACTGTCTATCAGCGGTGTTTGCACCCATCTTAAACCTTTTTTGATATACATTATGGTGCCCAAATGTCGCTCTTTTATTTCATGGATTTTATCATAGCCAACAATGTTGTATCTTTGCTCGTCAGGATTAGTTTTTATCTCGTTAAGTATGAGTATGTCCACATTATACTTGTTCACGATGTGCTTCACTTCCATGAATTTACCACGGAGGCCTTGCACATTAATGTGCATTATTCGCACTTGCTTTTTAGTTCCAGTCACAGTCAAGGATGGCATCGCGCAGTTCTCTGAAACAACGCTCAAAAACCTCGAGAAAGTTTTGTTTTGAGAGTTTAGGTCTCGGTCTTCCTTCTGGCTCGCGCGGTTGCTCTGGTTGCTGAGGGTTGGCGGTGACGTTAGCGTAGCTACGTTCACCTCTTTGTCTCTCGCGTGGACGGGATTGATGTTCACGTCGTGACTCTTGTTTTAGAGCTTGCTGTTGTTGCTTATTATGTTGTTTCTCCTCTTCACGAAGGAGAGCTTCTTCTCGTTTTGTTTTTTGTTTGTTTATTTCCCGTTGAAAATGCGGGCACTTGCGCTGGGTAGCCGTGTGTTGTTCGGGCTTCACATCTCTGCAGTTTGCACACACTTTAATTGTTTCGCCGTGACTGTTCACGATGTCGATCACAGGGTTGCGCTTTTGAGCGTGGCAGGCGCTGGTTGCGTGGTTAAAACGAAGACAGTTCTTGCATTGCACTATTCTGTCGCTTTTCGTAGTAAAGCGCTCGGGTTTAATTTTATGAGCGCAGAAGAAGGCTTCAGAAGCATTTTTCATTTTTTCAGCCAGCTCCACATATGAAAATGAGCTATCGAAGATGCATAGTTGAACATCTGATGTGATATTTTTTATGTTTAGCGGGCGAACACCGATGCACCTCTCCATTTCGTCGAGTTGCTCTTCGCGGGTATAGTCGTGGATCATATTCCTGATTATTACTTTGGTTGTTCGTATTTGCTCTGCACGAGGTTTTGGAGCTATAAATGCAAGGTCCGGCTTAAGTTTCTTTATTTCCTCTATGCACTGCCTGCGCTTATCAAGGTCTGTTACTGTAATGAGAATGTTCTTACTTTTCTCGTTGCGGCTGACCCTAGCTTTATATGTTGCGAGGAGACGCGATAAGTCACTGATCAGTTTGTCTGACATCACTTTTTTATTATCCTTCGCGTTGTAAAATTTATAGCGTGTATCGTTGATAAGTATCGGAGGTACGTATCCGTTCTTGTTTGCTGTCGTATCTTTCACGCGCGTCGACTGTGGACTGTTCTTCCGTGCGGCTGGTCTCTTTGCCTTCGGGACTTTAGCATCCCCGCTCTCGGTCAGTGTACGCTTGCGTGATTGACTACGCGAGTTTTCTGAGTTTGAACGCACCGAAGACATGGCTGATTGAGAGCGCGAATCGCTTCTTTCAAAGCGAAGTGGTTCAAACCGGTTTGAGGTTGTAATCGGTGGTGAGCGTGAAACGACGTTCGCTGTGACTTGTTTCCACTGCTTATTCGGTGCACCTGTACTCGTTATAGTCGTGGCGCCGCACGGTGGGTGTGCGCCGATTATCGGTTCACGAAGTTTATTATTACGTCGTATGTTTAATTCATCACTGTATACATATACATTATTCACTTTTTTACAGTTGCATACAATTGTTTCACACGCGAGAAAATCGTCCTGCGGGATAGCTTTCACTATTAATTGTTTGTTACAACTTTGGCAGTTGTGAAATATGCTTTTACACATAGTGTTTGCGCAGCTAAATATTTTATACGTTACTTTGGTGATAAATTTATTGTCCAATAGCTCCTGTGTAGTGTCTACGTAAATTTTTACAGCACTTTGTTTGTTGCACTTTTTGCACTTAAGTATTTTTATTTTTGATTGTCCGTTTTTAAACTCCACGAAGTTTTTCACTTTGTTTACAAAGTCACAGTTATTGCAATTAACCGAAAAGGAACCGTCCTCATTGTTGAAGAGGTCTTTACGGGTTTCACACAACACTCCGTTATTGTTTTTAATGTTTAATTTTTCATTTGAGCGATTTGTAAAGTCCATCCCCATTGTTGGGGAATCGCTTGTTGGTTCACTCATATTACACGACTTCACATTTTATTGTCCAATAATTTTATTTCACTATTCTGCAATATTAACTCAATAATAATACTGTCGCGGGACTGGCAGAAGAAAAGACACCGACTTCCGAAATTTAAGTTATTTTTAAGTTTTTACTTTTTGAAGTCGGTTATTTTTTTTTGTAAAAAGTTTTTTATTAAAGTATATAATCTTTTATTTTTATGTATTACTATTTGACATTGATATGTACTTTTTAAAGTATTGTGTATATGTTTTTGTGACATTTTTTTTGTGAATGTGAGGACTATGGAAGTCGTTGGTTTTTGACGTGACAACGTCTTAAATTAGGTTGCGGCTGGGAGTCACTTATGAAAAAGTGTAACGCTCGGTAACGTTACGATGAGTCACCGAACGAGAGAGAGGCCCGCCGAATGCCTTGCGTCTCTCTCCCACTCAACTATGATCGGTAAAAGACGTTGTCACGTAAAATCTTCGCCCGTAAAACCGACTTTACAGGCAACCATTTTTTTTTTTAAATATCCGGTCTGACGCTACCCAAATATCCTTACTTTGGTACTGTTCGTCAAGACGTTGGGCTCCTTAGTTTTTAGTTGAGCTAAACGATTACTGACAAATGCTTGCACTGTCTGGACAGGTCCACTCAAATCTGTGTCCTTCTCTCATCAAGAGAGTGCCTCAGACATTAACCTCCATGGTTCTCGCACATTTTTGACCAATACGATTGTATGGACTTTAAAAGAAACTTTGACCTCTGAGTTTGTTTCGGATGTTTCTTCTCAGAGCAGTCCAGCTACGAAACACCGGCCCCATCGTTCGCTTAAAATAAATAAAAAAAACAAAATATTGACGTGTAAAAGTGTTATATATCTAACCTATTTACAAAATAAATATGATTTTATGATTTTTATGATTTTATGGAAGTGAACTTTACACTGAATTTGGTTATGATTTGTCGTTTCGAATCGAAAATTTATTATAGGTACAGTAAGTACTATAAAAATGGAGCCCATTCATATTACAGAAGAATTGAGAAGAAGTTTTATTGTATATTGTCTGCGTTGTTAAACGTTGATGCTTTTTTACGCTTGGATGATACTATTGGTATGAAAGTTGGTATGGACATTGGCAGCCTGGATACTTTAGTCAGACATTGGGACTCGACACTAAAAAGTAAAAAATAAAAAACTTTTTACAAAAAAATAATAACCGCCTTCAAAAACTAAACTTTTTTTTTTATTTAAATGTCTCATAAGTAAAAAAGTTATATCAATATAAGGAATTCAAGATAAGTAAACTAACTGGCTGACTGGATAATTTGTTAACATACAGCACATACCACTGAACCTGGAAACATGAAACTTGGAGGGTGTGTTCTTTGGGAAGAGTAAGTATGTATTAACTAAGAAAGGGTATTTGGAAATTTAACCCTAGGAGGGGTAAAATCCATACTAATATTATAAATGGGAAAGTGTGGGAAAGTGTCTTTCTTTCACGGCAAAACGGAGCGACTAATTGACGTGATTTTTTAAGTGGAGATAGTTGAAGGGATGGACAGTAACATAGGCTACTTTTTGTCTCTTTCTAACGCGAGCGAAGCCGCGGGCAAAAGCTAGTATTAAATAAATCCACGCGGGCGAAGCTACGTGCGAAAGCTAGTGGATAATATTATCCATTTTCTAATATGTAATTAGGTCTAATCGGAATCTATCGGCTATCATGCTGAGCGCTAGCCGTTTCGCGCAGTAGTGACGCTACTTAGCTGTTTTTAGTTTTAAGGTTTGTAGTATATAATTTTTTTATTTGTAGCGCACATTGCACGAATAAATTGTTTTTCTTTCTTTCTTTCTATCCACTAGTTGATAGTTCACCGATCTCACAACTCACTCACAGAATGACATAATTCTTATTATCATCTCAACTTACGTATCGTATTACGTATCGTTAGCGGCGACCTCTCTTTGAGGAGTGACTAGAGAGGCGCCACGGCGCTCTCACGTTTCGCTTGACACAGGTCCTCACCGGACGTGGTCAGTTCCGGGAGGTTCCTGTGTCGGATTGGGCGGAAGCGACGCCTGGGTGTCACCACTGCAGCAACGGTCGCCTGGAGGACACGGTCGAGCACACGGCGGAGGTGTGCCCCGCATGGGTGAGACATCGCCGTGACCTCGCAGAGGCTATCGGCGGCGGTGACCTCTCGCGCCCGGCGCTGGTTCAGGCCAAGTTCCGGGGTGAGACTGAATGGGAAGCCGTCGCCTCCTTCTGGCTAGGTCCTGGCCTGCGTCGATGGCGCGTTAGGCCCGGCGCCCACTATCGGCATCGGCACGGCTGAGGATTTTAGTTAATAAAAGCATTATAGACATTAACTTCACGGCAATAAAGTAGACATTTCCATGATATATGATTGTAGTAACAAAAATACCGCTTCAGTATGCTTGAGGCTACTGCATCGGCAATTTCTACTTTATTGCCATGAAGTTAATGTATAATGCTTTTTATTACCTAAAATCCTCAGCCGTGCCGATGCCGATAGTGGGCGCCGGGCCTTAGTGTTTCACGCGCGCCTCAAAGAGCAGTCAGCACGAGAAGGGGCCCAACAGGGTCAACGCCTGCCGGGGTTGCGGAATGGTTATAATAAGTTACCGTGCCCTGGAACATAAAGGGCAACCGAATGAACATGAGTGGGTTTTAGTCAGTAAAAGTCTGAACGCCCTCCCGCCCTGCCCAGGACGGGAGAACGGTACGGAACGGAACGGGACGGTCATTTGATGATTTCCCACTCCCAGAAAAAAGATTGTAAGCACCAGGCAAGCTTTATAATCAAGAATTTCCAACCTAGAAATAATAGAACGACCTAGAATGACCACGTTTATTCTAGTTTTAAATATCTTAGCTACCTGGGTAGACCTTCTTATCATCTTGCATGAGCCCGCAATTTCTTTTTTACTTTTTTATCATCGATCACTAATACATGAATATGCACCAGATTTTGCTTGTTTCATTAATGTTAATGTTTTTCTTTGTTGGTAGTGATTCACAGCTAACTAGTCAAAGATATTTTAACTATGCAGTTAAATATTAAGTAAGTAAGTACTTTGTTGGTCTTGTTGCTAAAACGCTTACTGTGACAAAAAATGTGTATGATACGCTAACGCATACCTATTGGTGTTAGTAATGAATAGTATTGTGATGATTATGAAAACGGTTATACAGGCAGTAGTCAGCCGGCGGGGCAGGCAGGTACGAGAGCCAGGCCGCGGGGAGGCGCGCGGGGCTCTGTGCCGTTACGTGTGCGCGCGCGACGGCAGCGGTGCCACGACGCGGACGTGCTTCACTCAGTTCGTGCGCGAAAGTCGTTACCTGCGTCACACGATAGCACTGGCCCACACGCGAACATTATTCCTACACCACGCCAAAGCAAAACGAATCAATTCATCAGCCTAGAATCTTATTGTTTGAGTTTTAGTGATTGAGTGCACAGGACCAACAGGAACCTAATGTGTTATAACAACCTTGTGAAGTGAGAAAGCGCGTGACGTCAGAGACACCGGCCACCGCGATCATATGTTTGACGCGGATGCAGTGATGGAATGTGGCGTGTTGTTATGGTGACGTGCGATGGTGCAGTGTCTTGGATTACCTGGGTTATAGCCGCAACGCCGCCACAGCGCGGTTCCTCCACGGGAACCATGCGTAGAAAAAGATGAGCCAGGATGCTGAGAGCTTGGTAATATCATTTTTGTAGTTCCACCTTCCACTAACACAGGCACTAAATACAAAATTTGACCAAGCCTCTTCTACAAGAGCGAATAGAGCAACAGTACTATAAGATCACCATTGTGAAAACTGCAGAGGCGATTTCAGTTTGGCTATTTATAATGATGATATTAGAGATTGTATTTATCTACTTGGACCGATCAGTGGCGACGTTCAAGGCTGGCTACATAGGTATATTCTGCTTGGTAGATTGATTTATTAGTTACATCATTGGTATACAAGCATCCTAAATCCTCTTGTGTTACCCAGATAACGTAGTTAGATATTTTCCTGTTAAATAAAAATAGTACTAATGTATCTGTACACATCAGGAAAACTGGAAATAGAACCTACCAGTATAAAACAACATCTACTTAGCTAAATAAAAATTATTTCAATTACTACCCTTGGAACAGTTATAATCTCTGTCTGCATGTTTGACAACTCGATACACTCTCAATTAGAAATACTGTTCGATTGGGCGATGATTCAAGGCGTGGGTGCTATTTCTCGCCAACTAAAGTGTAGAGGTTTGATCAAGGACCAATAAATAAAAACTATAGCTAGTGAGTCTCACTCAACTCCTCGGAGAGGTTATTGACTTTTGGTTACGTTGGGCATGATTTTCCTAATTGCAAATTAGGAAAATCATGCCCGATATGCTTCCCATGCCTTTTGGCTTCGATATTTTTTTCATATTTTGTACGTTTTTGTGGTTACCGCTTTTTGCTGCTCCTTGAACAGCTCCACTAAACTTTTATAAATAAAACATGAACATGCAAACATTCTCAATTGTAAAAAGTACGGCACAAAAGTTGATTGCGATATTTGTTTTGTTATTCTAGTAATAACGCAAAATGTTGAAAGTGTTCGTGGGACTGGTGGCAATGGCTTGCCACACGCGCGTTTGCTCCAGTTTCTGCACCATTGTTAACTTTCAGATTTCCTTCTGCTGTTCTATGACAAATAGAGTATAGTGGTTGTCTATTGTTTGCCCGAAGATTATATGCCATAATCATCATTTTCCCGAATTTCATTTACCCGAATTTCATTTGCCCGAATGTTTCATTTGCCCTAAAAGACATATGACATACTTTTAATTGCCCGAATTTTAGATACCATAAGATACGAATGCCATAAGTATTGTTTGCCATAATTTTATGTGCCATAATAATTATTAGACATAATATTTAAATGGCATAATATTTAAATGGCATAACAAGTATTAGACAAATATTTTAGCCCCGTAATGTTTTTTTTTTCTGTGCATGGTTGATGGTGGGCTAGGTCGACGGAGCCCCGCTTCGCGGGGCTCCTACTTCTGTGTGGTTTATAAAAAAATAACCACGAAGGGGATGGCGGGGTCTATTCGCTCGCTTCGCTCGCTCACACGACCCCGCCATCCCCTTCTAACCTAACCTGTCCGAGTCGGGGTGCCCTAAAGTCCCAATTGCATCCAATTTCTCTTGATATAAACAACCGTTATACACCCGATGTCGATGGCAAATTATGTTATGGCATATCATAATTATGGCATGTGATAATTAGGACATGTGATAATTATGGCTTACAATGATTATGGCAAATGATGTTATGGTAAGTGACTTTATGGGAAACAATGATTCTGGCACGTGACTATTATGGCAAATGAGAGTAGGGCAAATGAGTATTATGTCGTATGATATTATGGCTGTTGACTATTATGGCAAATGAAATTAGGGCAAATAAAATTCGGGTAAACGGCGGTATACCGAGTATAGTAGGTAGTGTAGAAGGTGAAACGAAAAATTCGACATAATCTATCGAAGTGCTTTTGTCAATAATCTATTAATTAAAAGGTGCTGTCATAAGCTGTAAAGACCGTCCGTCCTTTAAAACAACTTGCTCACTCGGGACCTTAAGCTTTTCTGGTTATGGTTACTCTATCTTTAATCTTAAAGTACAATAGCGATAATACCTATACGTAAGCGTATAGGTGTACAGAAACTGCACACTCTACCTGGTCGTTGTACTATAAAAAAGACTCCAAGAATGTTACCAAAATTTTCAATTCCATCGTAAACTTTCCAAAAGATACCGTTGAAAGACGGGCTTCTGCGATTATGTTTATGTAGTAGCATTGGTCTTGTTTATCAATATCTTTTAGAAAGTATTTCTTAGTAATAAATAGCGCAGAGAGACTAGGATCCATTCCATTTGTCATCAAATAAAATACTAGTCTCTTAGTCTAAGTTCTATTTCTAGTAACTATATTTGGCTAATCAGACTTCTACAAATTCTAAGTTTGGCGAAAATAACACACCTTCGCCAGATTTTTGTTGTCGTACCGATACAAAACGCTGCCCTGGCGCTGTAAATCCTGTCCAACTGCGCATCATATACTTTTTTTGATATATCGAAGCGTAACACGTTAGTAAATAAAATTATTAGTTAATAGAATAGCAAGACGTGCAAAATGTCACGGGGGCTCCAGGCTCGTGAGATACTGAATCCAAAATGGTGGAACCATTGCAAAATGTACATTTGCGACTTTGCGAGGTATATATACAAAGAAAAAACATACAGAGCCGAATAAAATTACACAGAATGAGATACACAGGGTGTCTTACGTGACATGTAGTTACGACACGGGTAATTATTGTCGTATCTCCGAATAAAGATATCTATCAGTTGGAGTGTGGTGTGAGGCATTAAGCTCCCCCACGCTTTTTAACATTTATGTAGGGGAGCTGGTCCGTGGGCTTAACAGCGCCAGAGTTGGCTGTTCCATAGATGGTCAGATTGTAAATAACATTAGTTACGCCGATGACATGGTGCTGTTGAGCCCATCGATCAGCGCCCTGCGAAGGCTGCTGGGTATCTGTGAAGAATATGCGAGGACGCACGGTTTGTCATATAATGCCAATAAGAGCAAACTGCTGCTGTTTGCATGCCGCCTTCTTGAGTACCGCCCGTGACGCTGGGTGGGGTGGAGCTAAATAGGGTCAGCCAGTTTGTGTACCTTGGCCATGTGGTAAACGAGGACCTGACTGATGATTTGGATGTGGAACGGGAACGCAGGAGGCTGGCGGTTCGGTGTAACATGCTGGCCCGCCGGTTTACAGGGTGTAGTAAGGACGTGAAAAAAACCGTATTTAGGGCCTATTGCCAATCCTATTATACCTGTAGCCTGTGGGTCAGGTATACGCAGCGGACCATCAGCGCCCTGCGGGTCCAATATAACAATGCGTTCAGGTTGCTGATGGGGCTGCCTCGCTATTCCAGCGCCTCAGCGATGTTTGCTGAGGCGCAAGTAGTTGCCTTCCATGCCATAATACGTAAGCGAGTGGCATCGCTGATGCGTAGGGTGAGGGACAGCCCCAACAGCTACCTGAAGGTAATTGCGGACAGGGTAGAAAGACCTCTGTGGAGACAATGGATTGGCATTCATGTAAAATAGTTACCTAATTTATAATTTAAATAGTACTAACACGTACTCTTAAGTTTCTTCTTTATGTATTACTAAGGCTCTAGACAGACGGACTGCATTTCAACTGCAATCCAACTGCAAATTAAGCAGTCCGGATGCAGTTTGAATGCAGTTGACACGACTGCAATAGAACTGCAAACCAACCGTGCGGTCCAATTGCAGTCGGCGTGCAGTCGTGTGAACTGCACACCGACTGCAATCGGACTGCACGGTAAATATCGAGCAAAAAAAAAAAACATTTTATGGACACTAGTCTGAAATAAATAAATTGATTGATTGTTGTTTTGCTTTAGACATTGAAGTAGTTATTGTTTTTGACTTTATAACATTATACAACACTAATAAAATAAAGCATGTTGTTTTATAATTCGGATAGTTGGCGCACGAACATTTCGTCATTCGCATTTTTCCGTAGAAAGTGAACTGACCGGAGCCCCGGACCTTCGACTAACACTTTCACGTTTCATTGCGTCCATAGAACATTAAAAAACGTTATCTTCATAATCATCGGTAAATTAATTCAAAACTTGCGTAGTATTACTACTACTTACTTTTACGTTTCATTAATCTTATGTATTATTAATTTTAAGAAAACTAGGTAATGCAGTATTCTTACATAAAATTTTGCTAATTACAAGTTTGCACACATAAGGTACAAAATGCAAATAAACGCGTTAACTATCTATTCGTTGGGACCCTTTACTAAAGTAATAGAGAGAAAAAAAGTGAAATGTGTGTCGGTCGTATCTTATGAATGAAACGACACTTTATTCAGATATATCATACACAATAAGCCAGTGCAACAATGCACTACAAAACAATGTCTGCTTAGCGCAGCGCGTTGAGATCTTTTGAGCTATTGTTAGGTATCTAATGTTCTATTGCTATGACTAGATGAGTATGACTAACTGAATCGTCATTATAGTTTACTTTTAGTATAAAACTTACTTAATCAAGTGCACAAGTATACAAAATTGAATGGAATGAGAAATTGTTATTACGAGTAAATATTAAAAATAGCTGCCCCCGCGCTTTTACCCGCGTTTTTGGTTACTACTCCGCTCCCGTAGGTCTAGCATCCATACTAATATTATAAATGGGAAAGTGTGTCTGTCTGTCTGTATCTGTATGTTCTTGTCTTTCTTTCACGGCAGAACGGAGCGACGAATTGACGTGATTTTTTAAGTGGAGATAGTTGAAGGGATGGAGAGTAACATAGGCTACTTTTTGTCTCTTTCTAACGCGAGCGAAGCCGCGGGCAATAGCTAGTAATGTAGCATAGCTTATAGCCTTCCTCGATAAACTGGCTATCCAACACAAAAATAAAGTTAGCTAGTCCCTAAGGGTTCTTTGTGAAATAATCAGGTCTGTTTTTCACAAGAGTGTAAAATAGGCCCAAGCTTCTCACTCTCATGGCGAGAGAAATAGACGTTACTAAGCACTGACTTTGGCTTAGCCATGTTCCCGTCTCTATCGTGCACTTGACGTTTGGCAGTTGTGTAACAGCGACAGGTACACAGTGCTAGGCCAAAGCCGGTGCTTATAGTAACGTCTTTAAGTAATTTAATTAATATATAATACTACTTTAATCTCGCAATTAAGTCTTTCTCTGTGTTATTAATCTTTCAACAACCAAGCGAATATTACTTACTAGCTGTCCCCTTCGGTTTCACGGTGGGTCGTAGCGTGATGGTATATAGCCTATAGCATTCCTCGATAAATGGGCTATCTAACCCTAAAATATTTTTTTAAATCGGACCAGTAGTTCCAGAGATTACCCCCTACATACAAACTTACAAACCTACAAACTTACAAATTTTACCTCTTTATAATATTAGTAAAGTAATTAGCAATAAGTAATTAAGTATGAATCCCATTCAGTCTCGCCCCGGAGCATGGCCTGGACCAGCGCCGGGCGCGAATGATACGACACCCTCAGTGCGTGAGTCCGAGTCGTACTTTTTTTTTTCTTGCGATCGGCTTCACAAGCCCTTAGCAGCTTAGCAGCAATCTTAATCTTTGCCTGTCAAACTGGGACGGGCGAGTCACAAACAGTCAAATACCGCGAATCAAGAAACATCAAAAATCATACTTCAGAAATCATACTTCTTTTATGGGGTATTGCGTTAAATGTTACAATAAAATACCTTTCAATATTCTTCAATTAAATGAAAAACAATTTAAAACATGCATTAAGCGCACACTATGTAGTCAAGCATACTATAGATTAGAGGATTATATTATAGATAAAAATGCTTGGTTGGGTGCTGGTCCTGCTCCACAGCCACCTAGTCTCACAAATTAGGGATGTTTGGAAGAGAAATATGCTAAATTGTCCCAATTGTGTCAATTCTTGGATTTTAGATTAAAACTTTAGTTTTATATAATTTAAAAGCATTATTTCCAAAACTAGAAATTTTAATCATTGGAAGATTTGTTATTATTTTTATAGGTAATTAAATTTCACCCATATATATTTATTTACAGTACAAAACTTTGGTTTGTGTAATTTAGATGCATATTTGAATTTTTGTAAATTTGAGTACGATGCAGTGATTTATTACGATAGTTCTCTATTGACACAAATAGACAAGGCGGTTAAGAGCATTGTCAGGCTCGCTCAAAAAGTCTCGCTGATGGTGGCGAGTACGTTGGATCATTCGTTCCCTTCAAAATGGTTGAGCTAAATGGCAGCAGCCACGCGTCATGCTCGTGAACGGGCGCTGTCAGTTGAGATGGGTCATCTCTTAACTGCCATGACTTTTTATTTTTGACTTTTTATTTTAGTATTTGTTTATTTTGTTACATACTTACATTGTTTTCACACGTAGAAGCAACAAAAAGAAAATGTAACCAAGATTTTGTAATACATGTTTTTTTTTTTTAAAAGAGTGTCCGTGGAGTTTCTTGCCTGGTCTTCTCCATAGAGATCTACGTTTTAGAACAGGCAATTAGCGTCACTTTTCTCTTCTGACTAACCGACCGACTCTTTGACAATTCATAAGTAAATGGTCTAAGTGAAATAAATGCTTTGAATTTTTGAATTTTTCAAGGTTTGGGGATTGAGTTTAGAAAATTGACGTTTCTTCTTGAGGTTTAAACTATCTGGTAAAAGATTTCTGCTGCTGTTTTGATAACATACATCTCTAACGCACGAAAACTGGCAGAATATGCGAAAGAAAATGATAAATTTTAGTAATCCCCAAAAAAACCGAGAAAATTGAGTATGTATCCGGTCTCTAATCATTAGTTTTATCTTGAGCTTGAGAAACGCTAAAAAACTGGCCAAGAGCGTGTCGGGCCACGCTCAGTGTAGGGTTCCGTAGTTTCCCCGTCCGTCGCAATAAGTGTTCCCACTTATTGCGACGTTTTAAAAAGGCTATTTGTTACGTTGACATACTAGTACGCAGAAATTATTTTGTACAGCCTTTTTGTCTTTTTTGTACAAAAACAGTTCGTTGCATAAAGTTCAAAATAATTTTCCTAGAAAGTACTTAAGTACTTATAAAGTTCTACATTTCATTTTTTTTTAATATTTTTTAAACTTATGGTTCAAAAGTTAGCGGTGGGGGGACACATTGTTTTTTACTTTTGGAGTGATTATTTCCGAAATTATTGACATTATCAAAAAATCATTTTAGTAAACTCCTATTTATTTTTAAATACCTCATCTACCCTAGCCTTTTCCCAATCGTGTTGGGGTCGGCTGCCAGCCTAACCGGATTCAGCTGGATGCCGGTGTTTTACGTGGAGCGAATGCCCACCTGACCTCCACAACCCAGTAACTGGGCGACACGATACCCTTTTGGTTAAACTGGTCATAGTTTCTGGCTAACCAGTAACGACTGTCAAAGTTCTACGAATGACAACCGGGACCACCAACGGCTTTACGTGCTTTCCGAGGCACTGGATGTCAGTGATGTCTAAGATAAACTTTAGAAAGTACATATGAATTGAAAAAGTCACATTGGTAGTTGCCCGGATTCGAACCCACAACCTCTTACACGAGAGGCGAGCGCCTTATCCACTGGGCCACCACGACCTATACATACCTATCCATCAATATATCACACATTAGGATACAAATTAAAAAAAATCACTTTCCACTTTACATAATATGGATGGATATCCCTAATAAAACATTTTTTTCCAATTTTTATTTTGTCGGCGTAATTGATTTACATATTGGTACTAAATTTCAGCTCTCTAGTGCTAACGGTCACAGAGATTAAGCGAGGACGAACAGACAGACAGACGGACGGACAGACAGACATGGCGAAACTATAAGGGTTCCTAGTTGACTACGGAACTCTAAAAAGGTTGGGCTATTCATAAATCTTATAGGTACATAAGTGCTATTGGGTGATGTGGATATTCCCACGTCACCCGTTAAGTAAGAATTCATATTGAACAAATGCATATTGAACAATCCAAACTATAAGATACTATTCAAACCAATTCAAACAGTAATCGTGACACAAATAAGTTCGTACAGTTATGGGATAACATTATCCTCATTATGGAGCACTATCGCAGAACAACATAATATATGTTGTTTTGTTACGCACAATGGCCCAATTATGAGGCTAAGTGCGGACAAGCCCAGCGAAACTAAAACTAAAACTAATGTTGTTTTGTTGGACAAAGTTAAAAATATTTATTACCTATTATATTGATTAAGGTTACTGATTCATAAAAAAATACTTACTAGGTTTTTTAATCCTTAAATACAGGTGACACTAGATAAAGCGGTGGAGAAGGATTGTATCGTGACCTTTGCCGCTCTCTGTTGCATGAAAATTCTGGCTAATAATAATAGTGCTAGGCTAATCTAATAACTATGTAAATTATTTGCACGTTTGCCTGTCATGGCGTTTAAACCCCGTATAGTTTTACCCGTTGTTTCAAATGTAATATGAAATCGTACGATTAAATGACGTCGCTATGCGACCGACGTCATGGTTGTGTGGTGTCGGAAAACTCGAGAGAATCCTGCACATGCGTGGTTTCCTTGTCGCGTCAGTCCTCGGAGCAGTGCGATAGAACTCATCGCGGCTCAGACGACGCGCGCCCCGCGTCGAGTGCGGAAGGCCATTACTTGTCAACGCCGATGCCTTTACTTTACATTCAGTGACACCAAACACTTCCGAAATAACTTGATTCAATACTTTTAGTGAAGTGCCTATCAGTGAAGCCAAAAGTTTTAAATCATCAATCAACAAGATTGCCCTTTGTGATATAGTTTTCAGTGACTGTTGAACAGTGAGATAACATTTTTGTCTTTTTATACGTGTGGTTTGAGTTCAAGTGTAATTTGCATGGTAATTAGTTTATATACACATTAGTTGGTTATTAGGTATGTAGTTAATGCCAAGAGTTAAGAGGTATTGCTTTGTTTTAAGTGATACACCCTAAGTGGATGTTCTGTGTCAACTGCAAACTTGTATCATTCGTCAGCTGAGAGTTTTGCACACAAATTGCTCAACATTACCATGACTCTAAGGTACAAAGTTGTTCATTAAGATGGGTATGACTAACATACATTCATGGAAATAAAAGGTCATAAGTTTATATTTTGCCAAAATCGTCGTAATAGGTATAATGTTTGCAGTTTTTTCGTACATGACAACGTTAATTACGATGTGGGTATTTTTTTTATTTATACAGTAGTTAGGTATTCCAACGACTTATCACTCAAAGCATAGGTAATGATAGCGAATTAAGAAGTACATAGAACTTACATGTTACTTAAGTGTTTTAGTAAAGAAGTAAGTACATAGAACTTACATGTTACTTATGTGTTATTCTAAATTGGAAAAGTTACTTAGCAGATTCGTGGCTGCATGTAGTGGCATGTCTATTTAAATAAATAAATAAATTAAAGTTGAAAATATACTGATTTAAGATAGGTACCGGCTACAAAAAAACAAAATAAGGTACCTAGTTATATTAAACTATACCTCGAAAATACAACCACGGGTTACAAATACTTATCCAAAATTCTTAAAATCGTTAAACAGTCCGGTACTTAGGTATTTACCTATTTACCTTATGAGAAGATCACCTTATCAAGAAAACGATTTATCTAATCATGTCTAAATAATCAGAAAACGTAGACAGTCGCCAGTAAAACATTTACAACTAAACTCATTGAAGTAAATAAACAAATTGTTTTTTACATTTAACCTTTCATCGACCCAGCGGCAGCCGGCTGTCGCACTGCTATTGTCTTTCTATTGTGTCTCGAATCACGTGTGTTCGAAGGTTTAAAATGATGTAAGTATAGTAACGTAATTCTCTCATTCACTGATAATAAGCTAGCTTACTGCATAGGTAATGAGTTTATGATCATTGAACACAAAGCCGTGCCGTATAAGGCTCACGCAAAAAAATCGCGATTTATAAATACTTATGAATAGCATTAATATGGGACGTTTGGAATTCAGGTAGGATTTTAAAAACCTTTTTGGTTTTGACGGTTTTTTGCACGATGCCGATGTGCATCTGACGACCGCTGTTGCCCACCTGTCGCTTTCACTTGAGTTCGGCGTTTTTGCTGTATTCAAAAGCGTTTAGATTGAAATTTATTATTACGTAGTAGATTATTTACTGATGCAATAAAGCAGTGTCTTGATGCGAAAATTGCAATGGAAAATGGCAGGGTTTCATCAGGACCAAATAGAGGGAGTTAACAAAACATTCCAGAATGAGATGTTACTGTTCAGCGGGATTTAACGCTCCCCTTTTTTTTCGCTTCACGTTTCGGCAGGGTTACACCTGCCATGGTCACAAGCAGTATCTCTTTAAATATGCAAAGTGAAAGTTTGAAGTATAATCTTCCAGAATGAGTGCTACTACAGCTTAATACCCGCTACTGCTACGCTCCCGTGTACTAGCGTTCTGGCTATTATTGGTAACTGCAGTAGTTCAAAACAGCTCATTTAAACAAAGTTTTTTTCAATTCGGACAGCGCAACAACAGAACTCCAACCAAACTCTTCAGCTTTATACTTAGTATTAGTTTAGAATAGTACTATATGTATAGTAAGATATGTTTAGAGGCTTATAAATCTGTAATACTCAATATCGTTCTATTTATACCTATAAAAAATCTTATACTTATTTAGTCCTAGTACCCTATTAGTTGCCCATCCCATCACTAACTATAGCTGTAAAGAGGTCTATTATTGTCTATGCAAAATCCACGCAACCTCAATGCGGCTTTAAAGCATTTGCTGTGCCAATAAAAACAAATTTACGTTGATTCCGGATACATTTAATGAAAGCCGGATGACCCAATTTTTATTTATGGAAAGTATATTCTGGGAAATTAAATGATTTCTGTGAAAAATTGAAGAGGAAAGCTTCGCGGAATAACTGAAATTAAAAAGTCTACTAGCTGGAAACTGGGTGTGCTTTCCATCCCCATAGTATTCTTTACATAGAATAAAATAAAAATATCAGTACGCAATCTGGAACCGGGTTTCAAAAGCGGTTTTCACGAATAAATTTCATAATTTTTATTTATATATTTAACTTAATTCTGTTGTTGAAGGAACGCTTATTTTATTTACGTCCGGATGAAAAATGAAACCCTTTTCATTGGTCTAGCGAGTGAGCGCCTGCCGCTTTGACCCAAATCCACTCAACTAATTTAATTAAAAGGTAAACAAGATAAATGAATTTTGAATATTGAGAAAGGGGAAATTAAAACCGAAATAAAAAAACGTTTGCAAACCAATTAGACAAATCAAAAGAAACGTTTTGGATAATGAAACTTCATTTTCAGATTAAACTTGTGGGTTAATACTTGCTTAATAGTGTTGGTGTACACTTAGGCCAATAAATGGTAATAGTGATATCGGTTACAACATGTCTCTGTCACTAGGGTGACGGCGGTGCAAGTATACTGTACTCTTTGGTGCAAGCGTGACAATGAGGCGATGTTCTAAATCTGTCTCCGATCCGAGTACTCAGTGTACTCATGCACCTTTCCTACAAATAAGAGCTAATTAAAACCGTTTAATCGGTCTTTGTTATGTTTAGCTTCCTTTTAGAAATCATGAATCATTCCTAAACTGATAAGCAGAACATTATTTGTAGTTTATCTTTTCGTTTACGTCATATATGTAACGAGAACAATTTAATCCCCGCCTGAATAGGGGTTTTCTGTTAATCATTCAATACAAACATACAATGACACATGTTCGTGATCAGAAGTCCAACAAACTGTGTGTGCGCGACGTTATCTTTCGACCTAGACCTTTATGATTGTCCTTGATCTTCATCTAATCTAAAACAGTTAGAACCAATTTAATTTTAACTACGGTAAGAAACAGTTGTGTGCGACAGTTTTCATTATCACTGTCAACATTGATGACTCGTGTTGACGTCCTATCTTGGCATTAATTACATAACCGTTTAGTGGATGGGCTTATATTGATAAATCCCATGTTTATGTAGTGGTTATCTTTTTGTGCTAGGCACCAGTGCAGCTCAGACTAGCCGTAGTGTGAAGGAGTCGCGATGTGTGATATGGTAGATGAGGACAGTGTTTCGGCGGAGTACGTGGAGGTCGGTTGACATGCTGGTGCGGGGCTGCGTGGGCGGCGAGCTGCGCCACTCGCTGGCCGAGCGCACCAAGGCGCTGGCGGCGCAGTGCCACGCGCTGCGCTCGCCGGCGCGCAGCTGCGAGCGCCGTCGGACCAGACACAGAAAATCACAAACGCGGTGGTATGTCAAAGTAAGTTCCAAGATTTGAACACTTGCTAGCTAAAGTCCTGCTCTGTGACTTAAGCCAAACATATTGGGAGTCCAGGTCCAGGAAACAGCCATACATCAGTACATTGCAGTTCTGATGATTGACCTCATGAAAAAATATCACAATGGTGTTTCAGAAAATACAAGTAATTCGCTGAAAATGGTATGTACTTCACTGAAAACGTAAAGATTTCAATTCGGCGTCTTGTTATTTGTTACTTTGTAAGAGGTTATCTCTCGAAGTTCCAATTGATAGAAACTGAAACAAACTCACTGAAGATAAAAAGTACTATTGGAGGGAATTGTTTCAACGATTAAATTACGAATAGGCATTCGGACGTTGTAAATACCTCCTCCTCCTTGCTTCGTATTCCTCAATGCTGAGGGTCGTGACCTCCCTTCTTCATCACTTTCTCGCGGACGATTTTCTTCCATCTAGCTCAGTCTCTGGCGGTGAGAAGGGCGTCGTGGACTGTAGAGTCAAGGGTGGTGCGGATCTGGTCAGACCAGCGTATTGGGCTGCGTCCACGAGGTCTTTTCCACTCTACTTTACCGGTCACAATGAGGTTATCACCATCCTTCCTGCAATGTGACCGAAGTATTCTAAGATTTTGCGTAGACACTCGGACGACAACCGCGAAGAGATGTTGAGTTCTCGTAATATGGAGACGTTGGTCCGAAACGCTGTCCAGGGGATACGGAGCATCTTTCTCCAGCACCACATCTCAAAAGCGTCAATGCGTTGTAAATAACTTAATCACAATTAAAAAAAACTGATTTCTCGTTTTATCGGCGTATACTGACAAAATGGTTTGAAAGGAATACATAAACAATATCAAATCAAAATACTACTTCGGTCGAAGTCGTTGACAAACGCTAAATATAAAAAACAAGTTTTACCAGTTATAAGAACACACAGCTACACATACAACTATTCAAATATCAAAATATTTGATCAAAAAACAAATGGTATAAGGTGTTAGAGACCCATTCTAAGAACCTCGAGTCACTCCTTGTAAATCAGCTTCATCAACACTTCGCTTTATTGATAAGTCACAAAGATAACACAGGACTTATTACACACCGGATACTGATGTTTGTTACAATCATCTCAATGGATATTGGATGAATCAATGTATTCTACGATATTTACATGACAAAATGACGATCTTCATTCTGCTTTTCGTTGAGTCATTCATTCTCACAGAGAAAATAAACTCACGTGTTGTTGACACAGTCGTATTGATGGGAAATCGAAATAAAGTAGTTTCCTGTTATATTATAAAACAATTTAAATTTGTAGGCAATAGTAAATAATGACTTATGCATTTCTTAATACTCAAGTTTTCGTTACTTTTGTTGTCCTTTACAATAAAATGGTGACCAGATATATCCATAAAAGTTCGTAAACTATCGAATTGTAAGTAATAAGAATTATAAAGGTCATTGGGCAAAATCTGACCCAGTTGCATGCGTTAATGCCACATATATATTCGTAAACTAGAGACGTTTATCTAACCATCCTACCTAATTTTTTTTCTGTAGGCCGTGGGTATAGGTTCCATACTTAGTTGCCCAATGACCTTTATCTCTTCACCACCATTGAGTGACGAGAAGAGAACGCCTTGGGCATTAAATCAGCTTTTGTACCTTTGTGCATATAGGTAGTGTAAATAAAAAAAAAAACAAATTCAATTTTTAAATTCCAAAAAAAAAAAACATGCTTTCTAAGTTTATTTGAAGCGTCACTGACACTATTAATGAAGCAAAATATCGAGAGTGTACCTGGATTTGCCCTGCATCGGGATAAAAATGGGCTAATATTATGTAATAATCTCATCAATGACATCTGGGTTTCAGTGAGTAGCGTAGATATATTATTTCGAACATAAGTGATATAAACATAATGTTGGTTTGTAAATTATTTTTTTTTGTACCGTGAAAGTGGTGCCTTTATGACAAGGGGGTTCTTTAAAACATGATTGCGGAATGTTTATTATAATTACCGTCACCCCGGAACACCCGGAACATCGGGCAACCGAAGAAACATGAGTGGGTTTTAGTCAGTAAAAGTCTGACACGCCCTCCCGCCCTGCCCAGGACGGGAAAAGTCATTGGATGATTTCCCACTCCCAAAAAAAGGTTTTTTAAACATAGTCAAGACTTTTTTCTTCTATTAGTGCGGGTTGGAGCCGCATTTTGTAAGCGTGGTCACGGAAAATTATTTCGTAAATCAAAACCTATATTTTTATAGAAAACGCTTTTTACGACTCTGTGTCAGGGTGATTTTAGATGGCAATAAAAACCCGGGTGAAACCCCATTAACAGTAAAAGTGATGGGTTTTTTCTTTTATTTTTCTCTGATTATTATTTGGCGTACTAATTATAATAAAATTAAACGGAATACTATGACGACTCTGCTGTCATAGTATTCCGTTTAATTTTATTATAATTTACCATGTAATAAATCTGAAAAATCAAGAAAAAAATGCTGAACCTTTCAGCCAAAATACAATTAACTAATACATCGTTTTTGATCTATTACAATTCGCAGATGAATGATTAAATAAACATGTATTGATTTAGTATGCGTTACAATGTTCTGACGTCATTGGTATTTAGATTCTTGATTCATGCTATTACGAATCTCAACACTTTTCAGTAAATACTCATTTCCATGGGAAGGCGGTCGAAGACTAGTGTTTATGGTTTAATTCTCTAAGATTTTTGTGTTTTGTGCGCGAAAAATTTTCCCACAAGTTGCAGTAACTGTAAAATGCAATAGCAATAGTGTTTAAGGTTTAGTTTATTTTGCAATGAGTGTTAGTGAATCGTCTTATCGGCTACGTCTGCAGGCTTCGTTAGCAATGCAGGTCAAGGCTTGAGATATGTGAGCGTCAGCGACGGCGGCGCACGCGCATAGGAATGCATGTGGATTGCGCTCGAGAATGCGGCAGGCTGTTATGCGGGCCCTGGATACAAGAACTTAGTTATTTGGTAAATATTTACTGTCTGACAAACTTTTGCAAAAAGCCTGCACGAGTATTTATAGAATGTTATCCAATACCCTGCAAATTCACGGTATCTCGCTGTTACAGTCCCCCTATCGCTTAGTTAGTAAATGAGACGGCTACGGAAATTCTTTTTACGGCGAAAATATGCTAAACCATTAGGTCTTTGAGTAAACGAAGTAAACGATCAATAAAAAAAATCTTATTATTTTATTCCAGGTTATGTTTGGATCTTTATTGTTTATTCGTGACTATCAAATGAATAGGCAAACATTAGGAATCTACATTTCTACCTGATCGTAGGGGGCTGTTATCGGTTATTAAATAGAAAATCAGGACGTGGGGTGAAATAGGTCACGGGGTGGGCTCGGGGCTCACAAATGAAGCTACTTGAAGGACGTCCTTGAGATAAGAGCACCTTTATGACTTTGTGGCCCCCGAATGATTTGAATAATACATAAGTGATCTTATTTTACGGTTTGAATTATTTTGGACACAATTGAATATGTAAGTAGTCGGTACCTGAGGTCCAAAGCTTATATTCAGTGTGGTTATGTGTTTAGTGTCGTGATAATTATTATACAAACAAGACTGAATTTGTGACTGACTTGTTTATGGCTTTGAAATAAGTACTTCAGCTGTGAGTTCGTATTCGTATGAATCATAACTTCGTTAGTGACGAATCGCTTGTGGACGTACAAAGGTGATCGAATTGTAATAAGCACATAGTTCTAGACGGAGTTTCCCAGAATTTTATGGCTAATGTAGGCAATTGTCTTACTTTGAATCATGTAAAATAATAGTATTTTGAAACCGTGATGCAATAGAATCAGTAGTAACAATATGATACTTGTTGGTTATGTGGAACATTGACACTGGTCAAACTGATGTAAGCTTCACTAGTTTACTACAAGTCCAAAGCAGAGAATTATATCGCCATCACTGAAATTAAAGTAGTTAAGTGATCATTTGTTTTAGTCAAAAGGCTCAGGATTAAAGCAGTACTGACTCTACTAGGGTCAGGGCCATGGTTATATTTTTGACTTAGAGTTTGTTTACTTTATAACCTAACCTATCCTAATCTGGCCTACATCGTATGATACAGTTTGTTGTATGATACTTACATTCATTTAACTAAAGCCAAGTTAAATTATTCGCGCAAGTAAAATGGGTGGTGAAAGCGTTTTTTTATGTGCTGGTAATAGACATGTCGGCTAATGAAATATGACTATCCCAAACAATAGTAGCAATGATGTATGTATTACGATTTTATAATTGATTTTTTAATCATTAATTCTCCGCTAATTAAACTCACTCATTTATCGACACAGCATATGTCTATGACGTGATTACATGTAAATGGTCAATTAATTACACCTTATTCTTTGGAGCAGTCGATTTTCTTCTTGAAAATGATTATAACTCATAGAACAAAAGTTATTGTCCAAATAGTCAGTATTTTATATTCCTGCGCGGTTGTCATTGTTTCACATATAGGTTTGGACAAGCGTTTTCTCGAAAAGCTTATCTTCCATGTTTACCATGCACCTTTATCTAAAGTAATTAGAAAGTAATGGTGTCAGTTGTGTTATGGAATAGATATTAGCTTTTTTAGGGTTCCGTAGTCAACTAGGAACCCTTATAGTTTCGCCATGTCTGTCCGTCCGTCCTCGCTTAATCTCTGTAACCGTTAGCACTAGAAAGCTGAAATTTGGTACCAATATGTATATCAATCACGCCGACAAAGTGCAAAAATAAAAATTGGAAAAAATCGTTTTATTAGGGTAGCCCCCCTATATGTAAATAGGGAAGTGGTTTTTTTTTAATTACAACCCTGACGTGTGATATATTGTTGGATAGGTATTTAAAAATGAATAGGGGTTTACTAAAATCATTTTTTGATAATGTCAATAATTTCGGAAATAATCGCTCCAAAAGGAAAAATCAAAGCGTTCGTTTAAACTTATAAGTAGGTACACTTATTGTGACGGGCGGGAAACTACGGAACCCTACATTGAGCGTGGCCCGACACGCTCTTGGCCGGTTTAATATATATACATGTATCTTATGCTGTCGTGTCATCGAATTGTCTTGTGCTGTTTCCTGACGTAGCGGTAACAGTCAACGCACCAAAATAGGTCAGCATGGTGCTTCATGCAAGAAGGATCCTCGAGTTGTAACGAACAGCCACCTAGCCACTAATTGCGTGCTACTGTCGTTTTAGACACAACAAAGCGACATGGTCATTCTTCGTTTGTTCGCTTTGTAAAAATATTTTTTCATTCTACATGAATTAGTCTAAGATTGAGGCATCTTAAACTGATTTTCTGTGATATCTTCACCTCGGTTTCATTATTTAGCAAGTTGTTAAGTTAATTTGCTGGATGTTAATTACAGTCCAGTATAGCATGGCTATTGTAAGTAGTGGGTGACCCAGTGTCTAAGGTGGTCTGAGGTCGTTGTCACCGTGACTATTCGGTCCGATGCTCGATACGTATCGATTGCAAGGTGCCGACGAACTCAGACTTGCTTACTTTATGATTAGGTACGAGTGTAACGAAATGAGTTAATTTTTTCCTTTTTAATTATCCTAAAGGTATATTACACACTTGTAAAATCTTATCGTGAAGTGATTTCAGTACAATATTTGTATTATGTATGACTGACTGTGTGATGAACGCTCGATTATTTACAGTCTAGTATGTTTGGGTTGGTTTATAAGTAGCAAACGGCTGACGAACCTTTTCTACTAGAATCTACTCACTTATCTTTAAGAGTGATTTTACAAGATTGAAAATTTTCTTTTATGTACTTTGAATAAAATTCTAATAAATATGTTAGAGAGAGTCTGTAGCAAAGTAGGCAAAATTTCACCTTAAAAGTAGTGGCTTCTTACTGCTTAGTATGTAAACTGTGGCGTTTATGTCGAGACGAGCGAGGAAAGTAAGAAAATGTGTGCAGTGTTGTTTTTCAAATAAGGAATAGTGCGGGCACACGCCTTTAAGAGCCGCCTAAGGTAGTGGTGAACGTTGCAAAAGGAATGACCGACATTTCTTATCTGCATCGGTGTCAGCTTTTGCTTGGAACATGTACAGGGATGTGTTTGTAGTGTATGATGTTGGACATTTGGTGCCAAGATGGAAAATGTAGCCCGATGTGTAATGTATTTGTCGTTAAGGTAAGGTAACGATGGCACCGTCTTGCCCAATAGTTGATGGGTGTTTGTTTGTTCCGGGTAGCATCAGTCGCGGCGAGGGCGCGCCGCCGGCCAAGCGCGTCCGTCACGCAGCACGCCTGCCCCGCGTCGCACAATGCCCTCCGACTTCACCGCCGTCCTTTGTTTAACAACAGTTTTCTAATAACCACCGACCACTTTTTGCTCGTAGACACGGTTCAACAAGTTATAAGTAGAACATTTGCTATTATCCTACTTTTATTCATATCGATTATTTTCGATTCAATAAGAATAACAAACTTAGTGGCTACGTTTCTTCATTCTACGTTTTACCGATGTCGGTAAATGAATAAAGAAAAGCAATAGGAAAAATCTAAGTTGATCTAGTCGAAGAGCAGTCGTTGGGATTGAATAATTCAATTGGAGTGAGTTCACCGTTTGGGTTTATTGAAAGGTGGCGAGAAGGCCGTGTACGTGTCAAAGTGGCGTACTCTATTGTGCTCTAAGTACAATATAGTAAACTCAAAAGTGTCTCAATGTGGGTGGTTATTTACCTACGTATGCTGTTAAGGGGTTGCAGACGTCACTTTATTGTATAAATGCTAGGCGATGGTGAGGAGTGCGTCATTCGGGAGAGCCTCTCGCCTGTCACGTCTGCTGTTCGCTCCAACTGCCGCTCTATTTCAGGCTCCGACGCCTATTACCATCCCAGCCTCTTCACGTTTTATTGCGTTCGCATAACAACCTGCGTCATAAACGTATATAGAAATACGAATACCCTCTGCTTGTTAGTACTTTCTCGAGGTCATTAATCTTATCAATCTGATAAAGGTGACTAGGTGAGACCGTGAGTGGTAAATGCCAATACTGTGAGATAAATTAAATTATCTTTGCAACTTCGCATTCGGTTTGAGGAGAAATTAAACTTTTCGTAGCGGGTCTACGAATTTCGTAGCAAACTTTTTTGTCTTGGTGACAAGTGACCTCAGGGACTAGAAAAAAGCGCGGGGCTTTGACCGTAAGACCTTATACGCTCACCTAAATGTTCGCAACAAGCATGAGATAAATTAAGGCTATTCAATGCTTATTGCTAGTTATTTTGTGTCTTCTGTCTCAGTTTTCGTAGTAGCCCTATTGTACTCTGTGGTAGTAGCGTATGATGACGTATCACTGGTGGAAATATCTTGTATTCACACTGTTTGGAATATGTGCTCTGGCAGTGCGCATCAGCCATTTCGCCACTTCTCTATCACATCGGCACCATTAACTATCGTACAGCACCATTGCGAGGAGATTCCTGCTCATCTCATTTGAATGGGACATCGAATCGTGTTCCAAGAGTCCAGTGACATGTTTATTTTTTATAGCATTAGAGTTCTGCGGGAAAAGGTGTGGGTTTATAGATTCTGCTGCATTAACTTTCACACATATAGAGGTCTGCCAAAGATCTAAATATTTTTGGGTTCTTTAATACATTTTTTACGAATGATAAAATCAAAGATACGTTTATAATAGCTAGAATAGGTAGCTGAGGGTCCGATTATCTCAGTTATTAAAAAAAAACTAATATTTTATGCTATAAACCGAGTTATAAATAAAACATAATGCCTTACCATCTGGTTTTGAAGGCTAGGCCGACATCACAAAAGGTTGAAGCTCTGTTTTCATTTATTATTTATTTCGAATACTCCTCTACAGACATTGATAAATAAATGGTCTGGCTGTCAATCAGGATCACAGACTTAGCTTCAAAAATAATTTCGGGGAAAACACAGTGGGTATTTTAGTCCCTCAATTGAAAATTCCAATATTCATTTTGATAAGGGCAATTATTTCAACATGACGCCGGCTCTGACTGACAGGTGCCGTCGGTAATTGGGCTAGTATGTGCTGGGGCTGGGGTGATATAGAGGGTGGCAAGGAAGTCTCCCACGTATAGTCATCTGCTATATTTAGACTACCTTGCTATAAATTGCATGGCTGATCGATATTACCAGTCACTGTTAACTTTCCATCAGTACAGGTTAAACTAGAATAAAATCGGCGTATACTGCGCGACCTGTATTCGTAAAATACGAGTCGCAATTTACGTGGTAGTGCAGAAACATCGAATGTCTGCTGTGCCTTGACATCCCGCAGTGGATAGCGTGCTAGTTCTTCGCTGTAATTTGAACTTTTGTAATTACAGTTTTACCTTGAATTTTAATTTATATCGGTGAATCCCGTCTTACTGTTCCGATTTGACATGTATAACTTTGTTAAAGCAAATGATCTATTTGGTTTTCTAGGGTTTCGTAAGTCTATATCCAAACGAAATTTCATACCAATTGGATTGTAGGACGTAAATTGGCTTGGAACTGAAATTCTTTGTTGTATCCTTAAAAGGTTTAGGACTGTTAAAAGGGTTCAATGTTTAGCCATGAGAGATTTTTCAAGCGATTGCGCTTTTGTAAAGGGCTCCAGATGGTTATGCGTAGGACGACAATCTACTACATCAATTGAAAAGAATGTTGTTGTTTGTCCAATCGATCCGTGGAACGTTCTACAAACAATTGATTGTAAATTACACAGTGCTCGTTTGTATTTTTGTTTCAGTTATTTCAAGTGTTTACATGATCTGGGGTTTTTGCTAAGATTCCATGAGATTTATAAGGTCAGTTGCATAAATTGGTGGAATCTGTGCAAATAATTAACTTTGGGATGAGTTTCTTGATTTTATTCAGGAGACTGGTATATTACTGTACCTTTCAACGACCAAGCGACAGCCGGCTGTCGGGATGCTATTGTCTTTCTATTAATAATACCAGCCTATAACTGTCCCACTGCAGGGCAAAGGCCTCTTCTCATACAGAGAAGGCACGAGCATTGATCACCACGCTTGCTCAAGACGGGTTCGCGATTTCGGACTTATATTAACTACAAGTCCAGGTTTCCTCACGATGTTTTCCTTCACCGATGTCTGTGATGTCTAAGATAAACTTTAGAAAGTACATATGAATTGAAAAAGTCACATTGGTTCTTGCCCGGATTCGAACCCGCGACCTCTTGCATTCTGGAACCGGGCGCCTTAACCACTAGGCCATCACGACATTCTCTTCGTCTCGTCTTTCTATTGTGTTAGAATAACGCGTGTTCAAAGGTTTAAGGATAAAAGTCAAGATTGCTTACGTAGCAACACATACCATCTAGGTTTGTCAGACTACCATCGCAATTATAGTATACTAGCTTTCACCCGCGGCTTCGCTCACGTTAGAAAGAGACAAAAAGTAGCCTATGTTACTCTCCATCCCTTCAACTATCTCCACTTAAAAAATCACGTCAATTCGTCGCTCCGTTTTGCCGTGAAAGAAAGACAAACATACAGACAGACAGACACACTTTCCCATTTATAATATTAGTATATTAGTATGGATTAGAAAATAAAGGTCAGGCGAGGTCAGGCGGCGCCGGCTGGGCTGCTGGCGCGTTGTCAACTCGCGTAAAACCGTACTTAAACTCGTATTGTAAATATTTTTGGAAATTTCATTTCACAAATAGTATAGTAATTTCATACCCGCGTTTCAGACTTATCTTTGAAATGGTAAAATTTACTCAAACGAGGTTAGCTACACCTAGTATTAGCTGACTCTACGTCTTGTGTAGGATTAGTAAGGCTTATTGACCCTTCGTTTTCGCTTGTTTGGGAACTCTTGATGGAAAATTGAGAAAAGTTGTAGTAACTCTGTAAGCTGAAGTTCTTGAAAACCTTAGGAGAAAATCTTTATTTTTTATAGCGGCAAGCTTGGAGTTTTTCCAAGCAACCTTGCCGTTTGAAGAGATGAATTACATAGCCTGCAAAAAAGTGATTTGTGTAGGTACACATGCACAACATAATGTGTAGTGTTCATTACAATTCTAAATAGATCGCAACAACTTCGTAGTTGAGCAGGCAAGTTATTATTCGCTTCATTGGGTGCGCGTGAGCATAATATCACATCACAACCACGACTTATTTCGACCAATACTTAAGTAGAAGTACGATAAAACTTATTTACTTTTCCCCAAGCTAATATTTGCTCGTTTAATAGTTTAAAAGAACAGTTATCGATAGCCAAATGTTGATTTTAGAATTAGCCTTGGCGGCATCAAACTTGTTACAAGCTTGCTTAGCGATAAACTACTCAATTTGTTTGTAAGCACTAAGCTTGGACGTTTAATGCCTCTCAATGATCGTTTTAACTAGATTGCTTTTCTTAAGAGACTGTTAAACGTTAAATGTTTCGGCAAACATTAGCAGCCGAAACATTGTTTGTAGTTTGTAAGAGGTAATCTCCGGAAGTGCAAATCCGGTTACAAACATTCTCTCAGTGATAGAAAGCTGCGCTAGTGGCGTTGACCGCAGTCTAGTCAAGCGGGTAAAGTCGCAGGTAGCAATATTATCATGTAGATAATATTGTATAACTTGCAGGCGTTACACCGACAAACAAACAAGTAACCACTCTACATTGTAATTTATAAATATATCGAATTTCAATATCTCGACAATTTATATAACAACGATGTAGCAAAGGCAAGAGATTTTTTGTTCGGTGAAATAAATCTGACTGAGTATATGTACCTCGTGATCTGATCCTGAATTGCTGAGCGTTTAATTACCGGGTCAGGAAAAGTCAGAAAAGGTCATAAAAAGGCTTTATCCATTAGGAATTTCCCAGGTGCAGCCCGGGCGGCGTTGTGACACTCAAGTGCCATAAAGCCATCCGGTTGTCAATTATAAATGTGAACCGTGTCATAATGTATCACTATACTTGTGGAAAATAGGAACCAATCTTGTTCTCGTTGGCCTGTCTGTCTGGTCACATGTTGATTGACGAAATTGTGAGGTTCTGCACACTTTTCTTGTTAAATCACAATAACATTTCATAAGCCTAGTATTAAAAGTTATTTATATATAAACCTACGTGGATGTGCCTACTTGCCCGTGCTAATAGGATTAAAATAAGGAGTGGCAATGTTGCGTACCTATATTTAAGCTTGTTTGGTTCGATTTAAACATATGTGGAGGCACGTGTAGTTGTGTTATGAAGCTAACACCTGGTACAGGGGCGGACGCGTCATTGACGTACTCTATCGGAGTTTTTCACGCGATCTCTCCACGAAGAGAGCAGTCGCCGTGCGCCCGCGCTGCAGCGCCAGCGTTTCTGTATTACCTGCCTACATTACATATTTAGTAAACTTTTATTATTACTTCTATTATTGATTGCGGTTGTTTTGTTACGTGTATCGTGCTCGTGAAGTTGTGTAATACATGGTCAAAATCCAGTAGAAAACAGTTCGTAGCATTTCAAATATTAAATGTGTGAAAGTTTTTGATAGACTGTGATAGTTATGCGTTGTCCATGTAATATGCAAATTCACGATTTCATAATATCAACGTAGTAAAATGTGACGATAATTACACGGTGTATTAGACTGTAACGCAGTACCTAACAGTAGAAAACTTGTTGTTATCGAGGGAGAGTTCGTTGTGGATCATTTAACGAATGCCAGTGATTAAGAGGTGACAGTGGAGCTTAATTGCCAGAATCGATTAAAAGTTGCGTAGTGTCGGCTGTGGAGCCGGATGCCGGCGAGGTGGACAAGTGTGCCGCTGCCGTCCGCTGCGATTTCTCCCGCGTCACGCACGTCCGCGCTGCGCGCATACTCGCCCGCCTCTCGCCACTGATTGATCCAATTACTGAATTACTGGATTTGCATGTACTGGACGTATTGTGGTGGCCGGCTCTGTGCGCTGTAGGTAGTGAAAGTGAGCGTGATGCGGGAGGCGCTCAGCTGAGGTGACGTCGCGTGACGTCGCGGACATGGGCCATGTGGAGGATCTGCGGCGTCAGTAAGGCCGAGCCCGCGCTGTTCGCTCGTAACCTAGACGATGATTATGTAAGCACACGCTGTTACAAACAACACATACCTATCTGCAATCAACAACACTATTATGACATTATGCTGCTTATCTTTACAACTAAACACGTTGTTGTAACGTACCTATAAGTGGGTAACATACTATGACTAAACTGTAACTTGAAGCTGTATAAGCACCTGTAAGTGTGTACTTCTATACATACGTTCTATAGGTTTCATATGTATTTAACGTGATAAAGAAATCATGTCTTTGACTTGTAAATATTCGGTTGTGAGGAACTCTATGCTATCCTTTGCGACGGATAGCTTCGACGAAGTAGACAATATAAGTGGAATTAGTTACCTTCATAATTTGCACAGTGTTGATGATGTACTCGTAGGTTGAGCTGAGTTGTGTTATGTTAAGTAAATGTAGGTGTTGACCTATTATGTTGACCTGTTGGTGGTGTGTTCCAGCAGCCGACATGGCGGTTGTGGGGCGAAGAGCGCGTGGACGGCGCCATCTACACCGTCTACCTGAAGAAGGTTCGCTACCACCGACCGACGCGCAGTGCTTCTAGTGTGAGTATCATAAAACAAATAGTATAAATTAATCACTGCAAAGGTTCCACACATGAATTGCTAATAATATGAGTCCTGACTTCGAATCCCAGGTCGGGCAGTGTTATTGGGTTACATAAAGAATTTCTTAGTAGCCTGGAATTTAAAAATTCAAGGATTTTTTCACTTAGACCATTTAAGTACTTAAGAATTGTCGAATTTGACGAAGAGTCGTTACGTTATACAGAATGGTGACGCCAGTTGCTTGTCCAAAATAAACAATTTAAAAAAAGTTAGCAGTTATAGTTAGTATATTTCTTACTTTTTACTCTTCTTAGACTTTAGAGCAGTGGTTCCCAAACCTATTTTGTCTACTGCCCACTTGAGAATAAACATTTTTTTAGCGCCCCCATTTTTTCACCTACTTATTTAAAAACCACTATAACTGCAAATTAAATTAATTAATTATTGTGACCTATTAATGTATATTAATGGAGAATTGTAAACGAAACTTTTACTATAACCCGCAACTTGAAACCTGAGCGCCGTAGGTAACATACAACGGCGCTTAGGTCTCAAGTTAACTCTTACGGGTTCCACCTGCCATTAAGAATGATATCATTTAGATTTCTCTATATTCAGCCTCCTAGCTAAATAAAATTACAAATCACCCCTCTCCCCCCCGGCCTCTACACAACGCCCCCATTTTCTTTCTGGGTCTCTTACCGCCCCCCTTGAGACCTGCAGCGCCCACAAGGGGGCGTTATCGCCCACTTTGGGAAAGACTGCTTTAGAGGATTAGATTATCCCACTATCCTATACACTGTTTGGAAAATAAACTATCGCAACAGCAACTTTTTATCAAAATGTACATTTATGCAAATGGGCTTTAAATATAAATTAGAATCGCATGTTACAATGAACATTTACACAATAAACGCAACTAAGACAATGTAATTTTATTTAAATATGCTTATTTCATAGTCACTACCGTGACTTGATGACCTATGAGGAATCACTTAGTTGGGCAAAGCAAACAGTTTACACGAATTTGCTTACCCATGTAACAATAGTAGAATTAAATACTACTGCAATGAAACCGATGATAACGAAAATTTTGAAACGATGATAAACATATTATTTTACCATGAAAATAATTGAAATTTTATACAGCGTTGAAAATAGGGTAAAATTTGATTAGGATACTGGTTAGCTCCACTTTTTACAACGCTACTGTAGTGTTTTCTTACATAATGGCGAAAAGGGTTACTACATACCTATATAAAAACATTACCTTATTATAAACGTTTAATCTAGTTATTCTAATGAGGAGTAACGTTTGTTTGGTTTAAATTTACTTACAATTTTTTTTAGATTTCTGTATTTTTTTATTATTACACCAGTGTAATCCATTGGTGTTTAGTAATTACTTACTTTGATTGTGATATTATAAAGAGGTAACATAACCCGACTATTACTCATTATCAGTTTTAAACATCAATAGTAATTTTAGATTGCTTTAAGCACTTTTATATCTCCAATTAAATACGTTTCTAATTTAATAAATT